>JAMXBC010000004.1:5799378-6399378 GCA_024138005.1 Lumnitzera racemosa
ATAGAAGTTTGAGGTGTTGATTGGGAAAAAGAATAATTCGAAAGGGAAAGGGCAATTTTGTGTAAAGTACAAAAGCTTGGGTGGCAAGAGTTGTCAATTATGCCTTTCTTTCAGCTTTTGACATTTTTTCTGATGCAAATTATATGATTGCAGGAAATCGATTACCAAGATGATGTGCATGAAATGTTTGATAATTCAGCCAATAGGGCACACATGCTCAACTGTTTCATGCAACAACTTATCTATGTCCAGATATTACTGCAAAATCTGCAAAATACATGATGATGAAAGGTGAATTTTCCACATTATGCTATATTAAGAGCCTCTCCATAAAGTAACATTGTCGGAGGATGTATTTGCTTTTATTCTTCTAAGAAGCCATACAGCCAAGGAATCAATCTTTCACCAGCAAACCCAGTGAACAAAGTGCTCCGTCACCTAGTACAGGGCTGAAAGGAGGAAAGACACCTGTAGGAATAGGCTTACTCCTATGCTTTGAAAAGATGCTATTTCTGTGCTTCAAACTTACTCACCCTGGTCAACAAAGGAACAACTTAATTTTGCACAAAGGCTTTGCCTCTATCAGTCTTCTACTACAAAGAGAACACATGCATGGTCTAGTTCTTACTCGCACAAATGGTACAGTTTCATAACAAGTACCATTACTGAAAGCAATGTGTTCAATTTTAGTTAAACAAATTGGATTCTGCAAATGCAGTTATATGAACAATCAAATTTAATCTTCCACGAATTTCTAGTCTGGCGCTGTTTGTTGTGCTTGTATAAGTGTGGATGTCTATCTTCTATAAACTCTCATGTGACTCATCAGAAGTAAATGCAAAAGATACAAGAAAAAAGCTATCTATATTGGTTATTACTCATTTTGATATGCTGGAAAGCATAAATGTTTTATTTTCCCGGGTTATGTACTGTTTATGGAATGGAAATATCGACTTGACAGTCAATCATGTAGTACCCTAACAATAATCTTCTCTTTTCATAATAAATGATTGTGTAGTACGCCTAACAATAATCTTCTCTTTTCATCTCATGGAATATTGAACAGAATGATCTATCACTGCCCGTATTGCAATCTCTGCCGAGTGGGGAAAGGATTGGGTATAGATTACTTCCATTGCATGAACTGCAATGCTTGCATGTCAAGGACCCTTATGGTGCACACATGCAGAGAGAAATGTTTTGAAGACAACTGTCCTATTTGCCATGAATTTATTTTCACCTCGAGCTCTCCAGTGAAGGCCCTACCATGTGGACATTTGATGCACTCAACATGCTTTCAGGTGCCCAGTTTTTCTGCACTCCAAATTTTTTTTCTTCTTTGCAGAATATATAAATAATCAGATTGTCTGACTTGAAATTGAATGTGGCTGTTAGGTGTACACTTGCACTCACTATACATGTCCAATCTGTAGCAAATCACTTGGGAACATGCAGGTCAGTGCTCAAATAACTCGACATGTATGATTAATGTTTTCACCCATCATGTTGTTGCAATAGCTAGTAACATGACCATGATTAGGTGCAGGTTATTAATTAAACTTATTTTCTAGATTATATTTTCACTTTGGATTAGTTCTACTTCTTAAAGACTACAGAAAAAATGGAACAGCTATTTATCTGTCTATAAACTCTCGCAGCCCTTCTGGAAGGTTTCAAAACAGGCTACTAAGTTTGTCCCATTATTCAATGCAATCTGGTCCACTTTCTGTTCTTTCAGCTTGTTACATATTTAATTTTGGTAGAAAAGCTTTTTCCTTCTTTGGTATGTAAACAAATGATTCTAGAACATGAGATGTCTAACATAGTTGACTGATGCAAGGGACTTGTTATTGAGGAATATGATTTTCACAAGCCGTAATGACCACAGTTTCCCAAGGAAATTGGGATAATTAGGAAAGAGATGGCCAGTTGCTCACTTATGACTTGAGATCTGCTATAATGCAATATCTTGCAGGTGTACTTTGATTTTTTGGATGCACTGCTGGCAGAACAGAACATGCCAGACGAATATGCTGGCCAGACACAGGTTACTTCTTTTCTATTATCTGCTAGCTTTATGAAATAATTTCCATTTTATCACAATTGTAAGAATTATGAGACGAGAGTGTGTGGCCATGCTTACTTTCATAATCTTCTTACTTAATTGTTGGAGGATACACAGGCCATTCTATGCAACGACTGTGAGAAGCGCGGCAATGCTCAATTTCATTGGCTTTATCACAAGTGCCCTCACTGTAGCTCGTACAACACGAGACTACTGTGAGACAGCTTCCAGAATTTATAGATTGAAATGCCAATGTCATCACGATTCAGCAACCCCTTGACACATTATCATGAGTCCTACACTTCCTACATTGCATCCCTTGGAAGGAAAGATATGATGAATGCATTATTGTTGCTATCCGTAGTTTATGCTTTTAGAAGAGTGTGCACAACTTGAATGAAAGGTAACAACCTTATGTAACCTTGATAGACATTCGGGTTTGCTGCTCTGTAATTTGTATGAAAAGTTGAAGTCATATCAAGCCGTTCGTTTGCTAATCTTAGCAACAGTGAACCTTTTCCCATACAATACCATAAAGATATGTATAATGTCTCATACCGACCGATCTTCTGTTTTCTTGACATTTTCTTTGCCGGCCTAACAACATTTCTCCATCCATGAAGAACAAAAATCCCTCGCTCTTGAATCAGCTAACATGGAGGGATTGATCTAGCTGAAAATGACGAGGAGAAATAAAGAACGTTATGAAGGAAGGAACGAAACTAAATGCTTTAACAAAGATATATAGAAAGCCAACAACAAAATTCCTGTGTTCTCATTTGCCATCCTCTCTGTATTGACTCCGTATGCTAAATTATTGATGGGAATCTTTTGTCAGTTATGGACTATTCATTAAGAAGAAGGGATATCTATCGCACTTCTAGTATGTGTTGATGACATAGCTATTGGAAGTCCAAGCACAACTGAAACTGATGCTTTAAAGGATTATTTGTGTTTGAATTTTAAGCTAAAAGAAATAGGCGTGTTGCATTATTTCCTAGGGCTAGAAGTTGCTACATCAAGAAAAAGTTATAGTGGTATGCCAACACAAGTATGCACTGAATTTGCTCGAAGTTAGTGGTTTCTTAAGAGCAAACCTGCAAACATACACAAGTAATGCAAACCATAAGTTGCAGAACGTAGATGAAGACATTCTACCTAAGGTAACCCAGTATAGAAGACTAGTTGGATGACTCGTTCATTTGACAATTACAACACAAGATTTGGTCTATGCTGTTGATACTCTTATCAACTCTCTATCTTATTTTGATGATGTTGCTTTGTGTAGGGTAAGCCATAAGTAGAATCAAGTGGCCGGTGCTTTAGCTAAAGAAAGATCGAAAGCATAGTCTATCTTTTGAAGATTTGTTTCTTAGTTTTCTATCTAGTTTGCTAGTTAATGATAGGTGTCGTTATCAAACTTTAGCTTACCAGATGTTTGAGCTAGTTGTTGTTTTTTTTTTTTTTTTTTTTCTTTGTATTGTGAACTCACTTTGTGTTTTTGGTTTGTTAGCATGTAATGAAAGAGGATTTATTCATCAGAGGGGAAAAAAAATGCGGCACTTATTAGTGTATATTTTACTCACTTTTTTTTTATAACGCTTTTATGAATTTATTATCATATAATTTAATAAATTGTACATAAGAAGGGTTAATATAATAAAGTAGTAAAAAATTATTAATAATTGAGCTTAATTGATTTATATTGTGTTTACATATTTTTATCCCTAATTTATACTATTTTAATATATATCTTTTTATACTTATACATTTTATCACTAAGCGTAAAAACATATGAGAACCGCAAGCACCACTCTAGACCTCAGTCTAAGTCACATGCACGTTGGAGAATAAAAGGTCCCTTTTATTTATTTATTTTTTTTTCCAGCAAAATAAAAGGTCTCTAAATGTGCTTTTTCAATGACAGCTCACCGTAAGCCCATGGCACCAGATCCAGCCGTCGTGAATTGTACATCATTTCACGCCTGGACAATTAAATATTATTACTTCCTTTTTTGAATTGGAGCCGAAACAAGCAACACGAAGAATTTCAAAAGCTACAATACGGAGACGAAGGGACAGTATTTCTTTTCTTCGTGGCTTTTTTCTATTTTATTGTGTATACTTTTAATTTAATTATGTGTTAGATTATTTTATATGGGAGATTGATAAAAGCTAGTTATTAATTATTTTTGTGACTTTTATCATATTATAATTAGATACTTGAATTATTCTTATTTGAATCTTGATGTTATGATCTTGTCTTTAGTACCTAAAGTATAGGATTCTAGAATATGTTCTTGGAGTAGAAAAATACATTATGGATTATCAAGTTTCATATTTAATTAAGTTAGTAGATTCGGAAGATTGTAACTATCTTTAAATAAATTGAATTTATATTTGGAGCTTGCTGTGCTGTTCATTTTAATTTATGACAAAAAGAATTTAACAAAAATTAACTTAAGGTATTAATTAATTACATATCAGAATATAAGTAATTGTATTTTTGAATCCATATTAAATTAACTAGAGAAATCTAGGAATTTAATTTGGTTGGTTAATAATTTAATGATTGGGAAAATAAATTAAATTATTAATCTATAAAAGAACTTTAAGACTCCGGAGGGCAATAAAGTTCTTTAGCAAATTTACAAGAATAGTTAATTAGCCAATTATAATCATAATTCATGTACATTGCAATTAGTACACTACAGTGGATTCGATTTTCCCACTCCATTATTGATTGAATCAATAAAATTTCTCTTTGTGGCCGTTTTATTCCAATTCCTTTGTTATAGTTAATTTTGATAATTTAGTTTTATTTATTGGTTTTTCAAGTGCTTGAATAATAATATAATTAGTATTAGTCTAGTACTTAATTTAATCCTCATGGGAACAATACTCTATTTACCCTTTATTAGTTAATCCATCCAGTATACTTACTAGTGTTCGAACTTATTTAAAATTATCATGAATCAAGTACCCAAGTCGTCTATGCAAAAATATTTAAAAATATTTATTCGTGTTAGCAATAAAGATCCTAAGTTAAGAAACACAACTTGTGAGGGAGACTCGTAAGAATAAAAATTTCCACTTGCTAGCTTCACAGCGATACACCAAAATAAAAAGAATAGCATAAACCTAGCAAAACATAAGGTTATTGTAAGCTCCCAAAATTAAGTTTAGGACAACCGAGCTCAGATTTAGGGCTTTTAAGATAACTTATCCAATTGAACCCAAACTTTGCGAGTAGAATGAAAAAATTAGTCGAGATATTACAGTGAAGTTAGATTTTAGTAATAATGACCCGAAACCCCAATTTTGCCCTTAGAAATTAGAATATTTAATAAAGTACTAAAATGTTCGGAACTCCTAAAAATTGAACTTAGATTGCAACGAAAACTTAGAGATAAGTTAATTGAGCTATAAATGAGATAATGTAGGATAATTTACTATATAAAAATACACGTAATTTTTTTAGTATACCCGGTATAAATAATAATTATACCCGTAAATTAACCCTAAATAGTGTAATTATATATTTATTGTGTTGAATTCATGAAATTGACTTTAAAATGTATCCTAAAAATAAAAAATATGCTAGAAACTTAATTATGTGAGTAAAGTTATATATTTCACATGTTATTTACATAGGGTATAAACTTGTAAATTAATTAAATAACTAATTCTAACATATAATATCTATATTTAAGTAATTATTTAATAAAAGAAAAAGGAAAATTAATTAAATAACATTGGAGATTGCTGGAAGGAGGCATGCCAGGAGAATAGGAAAGTAGATTGCTGATTCAAAAGTGGAGTTGTAACTTTAAGACACCTCATGCATAAAAAAAAAAAGAAATTAGAAAAGAAAATATGAATTAATTAAAAAAAATCCCTTAACCGACTTTGAGGCACTATAAAAAGCCAACACCATCAGATATGAGAATTTTAGCAGTTTGGAATCAGAAATAATTAGAAAGAAAAATTAGAAAAAAAATCATAGAAAATAAAAAGAAATTTAGAAAAATAGGGAAAATTTCGTGAAAGTGTAGAACCCTAACCTAGAGTAAATTTGTTGTGAAACCCAGCCAACCCCACACGATCCACTCACCGCGCCGGCCATCCGACAACCGCCCAGCCGCCACCGGCTACCGGAGCACCCAAGAACAGCAAGGTCAAATTCTTGCTTTGTTTTTCAATAATTTCTAAAAAATAGTAAATCCACCCAAAAAATTATGAAAAAAAATTACACTTAGGTTATTTTAGACATGCTTTCATGTGATATTTTTATTTTTGAAAAATTCGTAATATTTAATATACTTTATTAAGAAATCTATAATTCATCCGAATATATATTTATGAAATAAATGTACTATATGATGTTATTTTTAGCTGAAAATTTTTGTGTAGGATGTGTATGATATATAGGTAATTGCTACGTAGCCCAAATTTTTATTGGAATAATTTAAATATTTATTGAATTTTTAGGCCTGAAATTAGCTCGAAAATAGGCTGAAATTATGAATTTAATAGGAAATTATGAAATTAATTGATGAAATGGATATGTACTGATCTATTATGAATAGTAATAATAATGAGTCAGATTGAAATTAATTGGATGCTAAAAGAATTATAATTGGATAATTTATCAAATTTAGGGGTAAAATCGTCAATATGAAAATATAGGCAATAGGTCGGAAACTTGAAACCAAGTGATAACTGAATTCCCTATATTTTTAGAAGTCCATAAAAATTTTCGGGGAATTATTTGGTAACCCGAACTATTTATTACGAATTTATCAAGTAAAATAGCTTAAATTACAAGTTGGGGTGTATTTGTAATATTAATAGGCTAAAACGAATTAACCAAAAGCTATATAAAAGATTTCTAATCAGATGGGATTAATGGAAATTTATATTATAATTATTAATATTTTCTAATCGGGATACACTTTAGGTGTATTAGAACTGAATAATACTTATATTGTTACAATATAAGGACAAATTGGATAAAATATAAGTTAAATCTGTAAATTACGCATAATACGACCGTTTTTATATAATTATGTATAATTGCATTAAAAATTCAAACTGCCCGTTAAAATCCATCTCTAGAAACAGGACTCGTAAAACGTGTCGTTAGATCTATACGAACTCAATGATACTAATTTTGTTGAAATCGGATAACCTTAAGTAATCTAGCCTATAACTATATTATATTCAAGAATATGTACGTTTCGGTAACCTTACCGGAATCAAAACATGAATTAATAAATAAAAAGTACGTTTCGATACGATCAAAACGATATATAATACGTAATAGTATATATGATATATAGTATCAATAATTACTAACTTAATTCAATATATAGTAATAACATGACTGTATATTATGAAAATAATATATATATATATATATACATAACCATTATAGATTAAACCTTAATGTTTTCGTAATTATTACGAAAACTAAATTTGGACCTTTTGTGTAATTAGGACCTTCCAAAGATGGTTGACAATTCAAATCAGCAAGAGCGAACATCTAAATAAGTAAGTTAGGATTGTAGCTTCACCACTGTTCGGGTACTATTTAAAGTATCCGAGGACCCAAGAGTACATCTAGTTGTGTTTGTAATTAGATGATTACGCGCATGTTATGTGTGTGAATGATACTCGGTTGTGATAGGAGTTTAACTCCTTGGTGTGCTATTCTACATATTTGCATGGATTCTGTATTGTGTGAACTTGTTGGTCACTCCTGATTAACACTAACAGATATTTGACTAAAATATAATTGGACATGCATAATCACCCGTTAGGGGAAACGATTAAGAGTGTTAGGCCAAACATCGACTTCCTTCGATGAGGATAGCTGAAATGGTCCTTTCCCCATCTTTAGTCGAACTAAGTGACAGGCGAGGAAGTTGCGGCAAGGTTGGGGGCCGTAGTTCGAAGGCGGTCATGGGAGGGGGGTGTTCTCCATTGCACAAGCCCGGGTTTAGTCTGACTTAAGTCGCGATGAAACTCCTCGATCCGGGTTGGAGCGAATTGAATTTCTCTAACCTCACAGTGGACCGGTTAACACTGTGTAATGTTTTCATTTGAGTGATTACATTGCATTTCATCATGATTATTAACCTTATTCGTGATTGTACAGTACTCTTCTGACTCCGTCCCACTTACTGAGCTAGTTGTGTTCATATCCCTATAGAATCTTTTGCAGGTGTTAAGTGAAGGCAAGATGTTCAGGTACCACCGTTCCCAGGTTAGTGTGCTGCTGTGTGAGAAAGTGAGGATCGAGGAATTTAATTGAACCCGAGCTTTTGGTTTTGTCTTTAAGTTTTGAGGAAAACTAAATGGGGATTCCTTGGGAGCCCACTAGTTTTCTAACTTATTGTATATAGAACGCAAAACTTGTGGTTTTTAATAAACTCTGATTGTAAATTTTACCCTTGGACGTGAAATGTTTATTTAAATACTGTTGTAATACTAAACAGCAGGTTGTATAGAACAAGTATTTTGTAAAAGCTCTACCACAGGTTTGGATATTAACAGGTGTCAGAACAGACGTTTCAAGTTGGTTGAGTTGTGCGCCTTATGTAGACTGCATCTACGATAGCAGCTGTGAGGTCAGTTTCTATCTTAGATTAGTTTACACGGTGGGACTGTTATGACTCTTCTTGTTCGGGGCGTGACAGTTGTTCTCCTTTAAATTCTCTATTATAACGTTTGTTGTAGCTTCCTTGCCTATAACCAAATTATAAGTCTAAAACATCTAAGCCTTCGCATAGAGAGTTCAATTGCACATTGTGATTATTCTTTCCCTTCTTTTTCACCCTACAAACAACACAAATGTTAACCATTTAGCGAAACTTTATATTAAATCATAATAACGAAAAATCAAAATCAATAGTTTAATTATGAAACTATTATTAATAAAATGTGTCCGTTAAAATAAAAACTCTAAATTCTAATAGGGTTAGATCTTTAATAGAATTTGAATTACAATATTTCATGTAATGATTCATTATTAGAAGCAATTCTTAAATAATAATAATGTAAAGGATAAATTAATCAAAAAATGAATCTTACTTTTTCTCTATAATAAATCTCATCTAAACAATGCAATTCAAGATTATTACTGCATACAATAAACATACTTATGCCATCTATACACTTTATATCAAATTTTATAGAAAAACTATCCTTTAAGTGATAGTTGAGTCTCAAACACATTTTAAAAGGCTAAACTCGAATTGTAAGTATTTATATTAAATTCAAAGTTAAATATAATAATCTTTAACTTGACTTATTTCTTTTATGGTAAATCAACAAAAAAATATAATAAGCTTATTTTCATAGGCACTCTTGTAAAGCAACCTATAAAACAACATGTGGAAAACCAAATATCAAAATCACAAAAGCACTAAAAAGAAAAATTTTTGGGGGAGGGGGGATCCAAATATTCCACATTTATGTCCACATAATCCTTGCAATAATCTTAATATATAATTCTTGATTCAAAAACCTCTTCATTATTAAAAAGTTGATGTTTAATAGTATTAGAGAGGAGCACGGAATGCTAAATTGAGTGTTAATAAATGAAATTAATTTTGTAATTAATTGTAATGATAACACCATAAATTAAAAATAATGGTTTACATTTACTTATCATATATATCTTATCATTTAATGTGATGAATGTTTTAATATATGATAAATAGTGTATTGTACTAAATTTATATATTATATATGCTTAATAAAATATTTCATACACATCCATAATAAAATACTTTATAAGATATTTCAGATATATAAAAAATTGAAGAATAGATATATGTATGGATATGTGCATATATGATGCAGTACAATATAGTTGATGATAATATGAAATATCCTAGTAGTCTAGTATTTATTTTTGTTATAAAACTCTTTAATTTAGTAACGTTGAAAATAAAAAATTAAGGTCTCGACTTCAATATTTTAAAGTCTTTATTTTACGTATTTAGTCAGTATTTTTAAGTCATATTTTTTTACATATAGAATATAACTATTTTTCTAGTACCTTACATTACAATATTTGTATATATGATTCATCTCGTAAATATATAGATATAAAAACATCAAGATGCAAGGCTTGGTTCAGTGAAGTTCAAAACTGCACGGTGAAAGTCTCCAAGTGATTTCCTTTGTTTATAAAAAAACGAATAAATAAATAACGAAAAGCTTGATGTTATGGCTGTACAATGGCTTCTGCTAGGAAAAACTTTTTTTTTTTTTTCGTCAATATCCAGAGGTTAGACAATCCAAAACCAATGTTGTTCTGGATATCTTTTCTAATATTTTTTTTTTAAGCATTAGTAAGTTCTCCAAAATCCTATTAGGTGAGTTATGAAAATAAAATAAAAATCTCGGAAGGTTTATAGGATATTAAGTTAGGTTTGAATTTAGGTTTGAATTTAGGTTTTACAAAACTTACTTCGAACTTATCCTCCGGCATTCTTATTCAATAATAGTTTAACTACAATCTACATTTGTCTATAACCACTTAAAATACACCAAATAAAAGTCATATATAATTTTGTTTTAAACTTTTATAACTATGGAACACCCAAAATATTAAAATTCTTTATACATACACATGATGTAAATTAAATTGAATTCGAGGTTGTTGATTCAATGACGGTTAAATTTGTAAGTAATTTGACATTCTTATAGAATTGTTAAGGACTCTTTTTTTAACCATGAAATAATAGCTTATTTAACACAGTAAAATATTGTAAAATGGTGGCATGTAAAATTGTTGAAAAATATTCGCATTGTTATTATGCACAACAAAATTTTCATAATATGTGTGTTTAAAAAATAAACACAATAAAATTATTTACGCTAATACATGAAATATCACATACGATATTATATATCAAGCAATTGAAAATGTAAAGTTAAAATAAATTTACTAAACAAAAAATTATTGAAGAAAGATGGGTTGAATATATACGTTATCACAATAAAAAAAAATACCGATAGCTCCATTTGAAAATATGAATTCTCTTTGACTATACTATACTTTTAGACAGATTCAATCAAATAAAAAATAAAATCAAGTGGCAATTATTTAAGGGCCCTTTTAACTTAAATGATATTCAAGTAAAAAACACATAAAAATAAAAAACCTTATACTTACATTATAGAAGAACACCAATAATATATATTAAAAAAATCAAAATTGTAATAAATTTTTAAAAGAAGAAATCATTACTATAGTAGCAAATGTGAGTTAAATTAAAGGTTCAATTTTTTATATCATAACAATGTTAAATATTTAAAATAATAGATAAATAAAAAAAATAACAACAGTAAAAGTAAATGTGACAAAAAATAGTAACTATGTGATTAGATAAATTTTGTAAGTAATTGTTGATTGAGAAGTTTATGGATGGATTTAACTTTTTTTTGGTAATTGTTATGACAATATATTTAATGGTTAAAATTATAAGATATTATTAGTTATAGATGATTAAAAAAGATTTTTTCCTTGATTTTATAGAAGATATATATATATAATGAGAAATTCTATAATCCCATCTACTATTTTGATCCTATCTTCTATCTCACCATTCATTCTTATATTTTAAATTTTAAATTATTAAATTTAAAATTTATTCAATGGTTTATATTTAAGAAAGTATAAATTAAGGGTAAGATGAATAGTGGTACCAATCTCGTAGAAAGTAAAGACAAAATTATAAAAAAATCCATACGTTACACATAAGTATTTATATTATTAAAGTTATTTAGAGCTTAAGTAATCACGATTTCTTTAAATTATAATTTAATCCTCAATCTAGATATATATAACAATAAAATCAATACTAAATTAAATTGCTAAAAGTATGAAGGTTGTCAATTTATTAATAAACAATATATTTCGAATACTATTTTTCTTTTCTTTTTCAATCTTACATCCAATTTCTCTCTCTTATTCCGGAAACCATCTTTCACTTTTTCCTCTCTTACTTTTTTATTTCTTTCTTCTCACAATTTTCAATAAGAATATTTTCTTTACAATTTTGATGATTTCTTTTATTACCTTATAAATTTTGGAAAGAAATTATTATAAATTATATGGATATATCAA
Organism: Lumnitzera racemosa; assembly: GCA_024138005.1. Taxonomy (NCBI): domain Eukaryota; kingdom Viridiplantae; phylum Streptophyta; class Magnoliopsida; order Myrtales; family Combretaceae; genus Lumnitzera; species Lumnitzera racemosa. The sequence goes on from JAMXBC010000004.1 coordinate 5,811,588, forward strand.
AAGTAAAATTTATAATGATAAATAGAAAATATTTTACAATAAGTTTAAAATTAATATATGTTTATTTTTCTTTTTTATTAAATGTGAAAAATAAAAATTAATTTTTCTATATAAAGATTTGTTAAATATTTAACTTTTTAAGTGAAAAAACCAATTTGAAATAGAAATTCATCAATTCAGATTAAGAATATACACGTAGAAAACAACAGTTTTCAGTTTTCACGGAGAGTCTTCCCTTTCTTCACTTCGAACACAGAGCCTATTTGGTTGGTTATCTCTCTCTCTGTCCTCTTCCACAAACCCCACCACCCCCCACACCCCTCTTTACTAACAGTTTTCAGGCAAGTTTTCCCCTTATTGGGTGTTTCTTTAAGCAACTGATGTGATTATGTTTTCTATATTGCCAAATAGTCGCAAAACCCTAGTCAGTATCGTATAACCATCGTTCATGAATTCAAGTGGATCGTTGATGTATAGTTTCTTCGATAGGAATTAACAAAATTGCTAAAACTTAGGCATTAATGAAAGAAGGAAGAGTTCCAGGTTCTTCTTTTTCGTCACACATATTCCAAGTGTCTGTCTTTAGCCTTTAACTAATGTTTTCTAGATGGAGGAGAACACATGTATCAAAAACCTAAAATACCAAGTATGCAAAGTGAAAAAGGGAAAGAAAAAAAAGTTGAATATAGAGACTTGTTTTTTTCTGTAATTATCGAGAAAACAGCAGCCTTGTTTAATTAGCAATTGCGTAATGATTTGTAATTCATTCAGATGAGTGTGTTTCCGAAGGTCTATGTGGTCGCTGTGAATGATGAAAGAAGCAACGGGGACCGGGAGTTCAGTAGTTTGAGATGCACCTGGTGTCGGTGTCCTTTGCTTTTCATGCCTTATTCACGACATAGTTTTCCCATCCGTCTAGTGAAAGAAGTGAATATTCAGTTTGATTTTCTTTTGGCCATGGTTTTCTGATTCCTCTAAGTGAAAAAGTATTAGGCACTGGGAAAAGGTTGCAATTGTATGGCATTGGTTGTGAAAGTGTTGAGTAGGTTTCTGGGTGTTTGAGTTCTCATATAAGCATAGCAAGTCCTCTATACATCACCTAATTTAGTTATTAAACTTCTGATGCATCCTTAATTTTTTCTCCTACTGTTTGAAAAGGTAAGTAGACTAGAATTAGGAGTTTGTTTGTTGATGAGCCTTCTATTACATAATATCGATGCTTTCCTAATATACTACTGGTGTAGAAAGTAGAGCAAAGGGAGAAATGAATATCTAGGATGTGAAAGTGCTTTTCTTTAGTTGACAAAGGCATTATCTGTGCACATTTGAAAGTTCAATTTCTATGTGACTTTTTTTCCCCTGTGGCTGTTGTAGGTGTTACATCTCTGGTAAAATAAATCCAAGGAAAATTTGTTTTCCAAAGACATTCAGTTACTGCAATCACCATGGGTATGACAGCAACTTCTCAAGATCAAAAGAAACGCACATTGGAGGCATTAGAGCGAAGGTTTGCTATGGCCAAAGCTGAACTTTTACAAAACCAGAAGAAGGGTAAAGCTAAAAGCAGTGAAGGAGATGGTAGGGTACCTGAAGGATGTAACGGTGTTTCTGCAAGTACTTTTGAACGTCAATGTGATGCTGCAGGAACACAGTTCTCCAGTCCTCCACCGAAGAAAGGTGCTATTCTGATTCTTCTGCTTCCTTACCTCAATGAAATTAATTACTTATCCAAGGAAAAAGTTATCATTCCCTTTTTTCTTTTACAAGTTAAATTAGTGTCTTGGTCATTCCTTTTTTTTTGTGTTTAAGGACAGTATATTATTTAAGAAAAAGCACACGCATTGGAATGTCAATGATAATAAACCTACTTCTTTAAAGAGACGCCTGTGCTCACAGTGGGGATGAATTGTTGATTCTATCATCAGATATGGATGTAGCTGATCCAGCATATTCACAGCTTACTGGTGCCATACATGCGAATCTATTGAATGCAAGCACAGAGGTAACTTCTTAATTGTTTAGCTGATGCCTGTGGCATTTTGGTAATCTGTGCCAAGTATCTATTTACATAATATCCTTGTCGATATCTTCTTAATCCTGCAGGATTCTGGTGAAAGAGGAACCAGAATTGATGGGTTTCTACATGAACTTCTCAAGAAAGGAGATTCAGCTCATAAATATATACAGGGCTCTAGAAGCTTGAAAGTTGACAGAGTCATTCTTCTTGATAATTATGTACAAGGGCGTCTCACTTTAAGTGGTTCTCGCATTGGGGATTTGCAGACCCATTCAAAGCGCTCCAAAATACGCATGTCGATGAAGAAACTTAAGAAATGTGGATCATTTCATTTACCTCAAGATGTCCATAAGTAAGTTTTCTATTACTCTAGATGTCACTAATGTTGCTTTGTTAGCGTCTTGCCTTGCAGAGTTTCTGTCTCTCTTGCAATTGTTAATTCATTTTGCCTGCTTGCTATTTTTTACTTACTTATAACAGATCTCTTGTTTCTTGCATTTCTTTTTTTATTGTTAAAGAGCCTTTGCTTCCAAATTACGTGATAGGTGTATGAGAAATTAGGAGGCATAGAGAAAACACAAAGATTAACTCTTAGCATGATCTCCTGTTTTTTCCCTGATTTGGACTACACCAGTCAGTTCTATATACCCTTGTGATAGCTATCCAAAGAATTTTGTTGACTTTACTATTTTCTCATTGAAACACTGGTTTCCATCTCAATTCAAGTTTTCTTGTATCCATCTGTCAAGATCTGGTTATGCATGTGAATTAGTCATTGAAAAAAATGCTAAATGTGATGAAATCATTTTCAGCATAGATTTTACCAGTTTATTTGCATCTTAATGAGTCATTCTCGAATGTTTCACTTAATTCGCAGGTTTGACAAATTTATGCCGATGCATGAAATGTGGAAAAGCTATATGATGGAACTTGTGAAAAGCAGTGGGTGAGATAGATATTATATTTTTTGGAACATACTGATGGAAATGATTTATGTGGCTACTATAAACATGTTTGCTTTTTTTTCTTTTTTTCTTTTTCTTTTTGTTTTTTGGTGGTAATGCAGGAAGAATCAGATCGCCCAATGCATACTTGGTGCAGATTTACATGGTGCCATCATTCTAGGTCAAATAAGTTTTCTGTTTAGCTTTTCTTTTCCTCTTTGTATTCTTTTTCCTTTTTGCATTTTTATCCATCTCATTTATATTCAATGTGGCCTTTCTCATAAATTACAATGACTCATAAGGATATCAGATAATAAGTTCTTATAAACATAACTTCTCCTTATGGGTATATATCTTTTAGGTAATACCATCAGTTGCAAATAAATGGCTGATTACAGCAGATTTTTTTAGGTTGTAATTTTCTGTCTTGTTCTTGGGGCATTTCCATTTCCTTTTCTTCTAATTTCATTGGAGACTTGAGCTTTTTGATTGCATTATGGCCACCTATAGTTTCCATGGAACCAAATTCCCTACTACTTTTAACTAATGATTGTTTCTTAGTTAATAGAAATTAAGATGACCACACATGCTTGAATCCGTGGAATGAAACTCTTCTGTACACTAGTTACTCAGGTTCCAGGGAATCGGAGTTAATGGAATTGCGCTTGCAATCCTAGCCTTGTAGCCTCATAAAGTTCTCATTAAATATGATAGAAAACTAATTTCCATGTAATCAATCATGTGTGACCTAAATCATTTTGATGTTAAGTAAGCAATCTGCTTTTCTGAACAGATCAGTACCACTTCTAACTGTCCTTGAGTACACATCGTTTTACCTAGAGAGCAGGATTTCCTGAAAAGTTGATTTGTTGTTTTTCAGAATGTAACATTAGAGGCTTTCTTTTTGTTTCTTCTCCCTTGTATCTTAAGAGATTTTCACTATATTAACTTCTCTTAACGTCTTGGCAGTTGCACAGTGTAAAGTAAATTCTTTTGTTGGTGCAAGAGGTATCATGATCCGGGAAACTGCAGAAACACTTGGAATAATCACAAGAGACAATAAGTTTCGTGGTAAGTCCAATTTTTGAAATATTCAGTTCAGTACAGTGTGTGGAAGTGTGGGTTGGTATGGTCTTCTTTTGTTGTTTATGTACCAGAGTCTTAAAAACTTGGATTTTGTATACCAATTTACACCCCTAACATTTTGATGTAGAACATGTAGGAGTTAGCAGTTCACAGAAGATAACTGGTGCAAAGATCACATAGAAGAGGATTAGCACATGTTGCTTTTTCATCTCATTCTTTTTTCTTCTGTCTTTGTTGTTGTGTGTGGGTATTTGTTTGGCATCAACTTCAATAATCTAGCTTTATTACAACCGTTCTCGTTATTATTACTTTTTTTAGAGGAGACTGCTTGATGGCAGGTTTTGAAGTCCACTTTTCCTAATTTCTGTTGGTTGTGATTCGCTTTTGCTTTGTGGTACTTTTTGTATCCTGGTCATCCATGTCTGGTTATATGATTTTCTTGTTGTTTTGCATGTTTGGTGTGTGGTAATATAATTACCAAAAAATAATGCATGTTAATGTAATTTTTGTTAAGCATACATGAGACTTTCAGAGTAGCTGGATTTACCTATGCCTTGATATGCTGTTGTTAGGGGAGAACAGATTCTTTCTTGTAGGATCATTTTTTATGGTAACAGAGGGGTATGTTCATCGTATGGCTGGCTATCTTTGGACACATGAACCACCCCACAAGATGCAACTAGTTCAGTATGGCTTGCACCATGTAGGTAGTCCCAAGAAATGTCCTTGTTAGCATTTAAATTCAAGATGTCATACAAATTGTCATGAAATGTCTTGGGTTTTAACCCCTGGGGCAAACCCTTGGGGGTTTCTTGTAGGAATCATTTCAGCTAGAACAATTAGTCACAAGGTTTTCAGTAATCATGACAGGGCAAAACTCAAGTATCACTCTTCTCATTTAAAGGACCTTTTTTAAATTATTTTTAAACTTATGAGAAATAATTTTCTTATGATATACAATGTTGGGCATGATGATACTAACATTTGCAGAAATTTTTGGATATCGTTATCAATGTTGTAAAATATATACTCTCCATATTTCAGGATTGCTTTGTAGAATCATCTTAAAAATTTTAACCATCTTTAGTTATGCATATTATCTTGGCACAAGCTCTTGTTCTTGCAAGGTTTCGTTTTTTCCTCAAAGACTTTCATAGGTTCAGTAACTAGTCCGAATTACAGGATTTATCTCTTAAATGGAATGAGGTGTACTTGATTATGATATAACTCCGAGAGTGCACAAACCGTTACTTCATGTATACAAGAGGAGAGAAGGGGTTGTAAGTGTGGTAGTGTTATATTCTATAGTATGCTGTTATGTGTAGCACGTATGTGAATAGGTGTTATGTTGAGTGTAGCAAGTGCGGGGTTAGTAGGGGTAATTTCGTAATTGTAGTAGGGCAGTGCACTATAAATAGCAATAGGGAGCTAAGTAGTTGGGGAGTTACGGAATTGGCAGTTCTTGGAAGTTAGAAACTTGAGCAGAAAGGAACTAATCTCCTTGATGTCTGCTGCAAGTGGTTTGCGGAGTGCCTTGTGGCGTTGGCTTCGCAAGATTGAATTTGCAAGAGCAAGTGATCTGTTCTCCATTGAATTTTTAGAACTTTTATGGTTGTGAACCCCTAGTTGTATCAGGTTAACTCTACTAGATTCTTCTGCATTTGCAGTACTTGGTATAATGGTGTGGCAAAGGAAAAATAAATAAATAAACAAAAGATCTAACGGGTCAAATTTCCTGTGAAATTCCAAAGGAAAAAGCTGTTACAAGCGCATGTAACATGTGGCATCATCAGAAAGAAGATTCTTTCTGTCAAGTAGCATGAGGTCACATCACAGCTGACAATCTGATGTGTCAACCCCATTAAATTGTTCAAGTTGCATACCTAGCTGGGCTGATGTAAATTTTTGCGTCTGTTCAAAATGAATTTCTGAAGAGGTGATAAGTAGGAGTGGGGAGTGGGGGCTGTTGGATTAAGGTCTAAATTAAGATGTGGAGTGAGTGGAAGATGACTATACTTGGAATGGTTTAGAAATGAAGCTAATTTCAGAAGTTTTGGGGAGCATAATCATAGTAATTGCATGTTCTTTCCTACTTAATATGGAAAGTAAAGTGAATCGTTTCATTCAAGAGCTTGATTTGGAGTCATAATTGTATGTAGAGTTGGCATGTTGATGAAACCTGGTACGAGGACAGTCTTTGTTTGATTCCATGATGATGCATTGGACTTGAAGAAGACTATACTAATATGTTTATTCATATATCCGTGTACCCAATATTTAGAGAGTGCAAATAAATTGAGAATAGATGTGAAAGATACGGAATAACCTAGTTTTGTTGAGCCCTTGAAGCAGAAGAAATATTAGTAGTTTAAATTAATAACATGCGTCAGATGTCTTTCTCTGTTATTGGATTGTTTTTCTTTTATATTTTCAGCGTGTTGATCTCTTGAATTTGTTGGTCTGCAGTTGTGCCAAAAAAGGATTCTGTTTTCCTCCTACAAGTCGATGGCTGGAAAGTCACACTGCTTGGAGACAAACTCATTGCAAGAGATGCAAGCTGAGGAGTGAATTCAGTATAGTTGGATTCGATTACTCGAGCTAGGGCCAGGGGTCTTTTTAACCTGATCCTTGGTGATATCAGAGAACTGCTCTGAGGAAGACCTGGTGTATTTGAGGAATAATCCATCACACTTATTTGCTGGGATGTTCATGCATTTCCGGAGCATATCAAAAGATGTTAGAACTGGAGTTGGAAGCATGAGGAGAGAACTTGGTTACTATGTCTCACTCCATTCAAATGGACCCTTGAGGGATTCAAATAAAGTCGAGGAAGAGATAAAACGGCTTATATTTGAGTTCGTGCGAACCAGCTCTTCATGTGATTTGAACATTTCAAACGTCTTGACATCCGAAGGAAGATGGTAGTCATGGGCCGATCCAGTACTGTTTCTTGTATTTTTCTTTTAATTACTTTAATGGCTCGAAATTAGTTCAAAGAGTATTTTTATATATCTTAGGGGGTTCTTTCTGTTTCCCTTTTGACGATGAAGCTTTATCCCTATCGTCTCACAAACTCGGTTATTGCCTAATAGAGTATAGTTTTGCAAAATGCAGCAAGAATGAAACTTTTAAGGTGTTGGAAAAGTTACAATCAACTGATAATGAACATCCTCCTTATAGAGACGTTTAAATTCGCATTTCCGTTGCACTCGACCCAAAAAGAAAAAAGAAAAAGGGTTTTTCCTTCATAATACATGTCCTCCATTGCTAATGATAATTTTGCTATTCAGATGCGATTGACGTCGACTGTCAGCAACTCCGTATTCTCGTTAGATTAAATCTTTTATGTCGTGAAGTTGGATGAAAATTTTGTTTTTCCTTGCAACCTGTATAATGTTATAAAAACCCGTATATCCTCGTAGAGGAAGAAAATTTTGACTTTCTACCGTTTAGTTACGGTAAGAAGAGAATCGCTTTCGCTTTTAACGCGGAATCAGTACGTGGTTATGAAAGTTTTGTGCATCATAATCATCTTCCTCGCCTCGTTTTGAGGCTCAGTTTGTAATTTCCTTTCGAACCGAACCGTCTTAAGACGATTAAATGTCTTCTTTTTTGTTTTTTATTTTTTTTTTGGGGGTTCAAGTGGCGTTTATTTGTTTTTATTTTCTTTCACTTTAGCATATATTTTATAGTTATATTTTGATATATCTTATATTTACATAAATTTGAATTACTTTTGCTTCTTAGTCATGCTCGATTATAAAAGAAATGCAAATGAATTTTATCTATTTGATAAATGACTATGGGTAACCATATGTCGAGGTGCGAACGCAACGATTCTTAAGATTAGAATTATTTATATTTAGTAACAATAAAGTGAAGTAAGTTAAATCAAAATCAAAATAATACTTAAAAGGTAAAATGAAGACCCCCAAATAAGTTGGAATTTCTTTTTCGGCAATGTGGTTTAGTTTATTGAAGGTATCGAAACAAATCATCAAATCTTAAGCTTTTCTCAAAAAAAAAAAAAAAAGTAATAAACTAATAAATGAATATCATCTTCAATAAGAATTGCTACATCTTGGAATTATCTTTTTTCCTCTGATACTAAAATTTATTTTCATCTCTTCAAGCTTCAAATAAATAAATATGGTTGCAATTTAGATTTCAAAATTATATTTGCCATCTACTACTACAATTATTGCTACTAACTAATAATAACAATACTGATAAGATGCATGGAGAGAGCAAGTATTACTCGTATGTTATTCAAACTAATAATTTTACATTTGTACTTGTACAAAGTTTCTCTATTCTACTCTTCGGATAAGTTATGTGCTTGCACCAATCATATAACGCCACATAAAAAAAGCATTTTACATGGATTCTAGTTTTCACATTTTTGCTCACTTACAAACACAACACATATGAATATTACATAGACCAAGAAAACCTTATACATCATGATAATAACACAGATTTACAAATTTCTGTTGCAGTGACTGTTAATTAAAAGAAAAAACTTATTTTGTTACGAGTGCCACTTACAAAAAGCTTAAAGCAAAATTTTCTCTCTATTTTATAGTTTTCCTAATTTATACATCCACAAAAAATAATAGTCATAAGTGTACAAGGGGCAAAAAAAAAAAAAAAAACAAAAAAGGGGATTATCAGTAAAATCCTTAACATGACATAAAAATCATGTTAACCTTTATATGGTTTCTTTTAAAATTTGTAAGTATATAAACAAAGAAAAACAGAATCATCATACCTTAAAGTGAATGAGTTTTGAATCACGGATCTCCGAAACCCCTCAAACTTGGGTATTATTTGTGTGATTGTCCTAATTTCATTTGAATCTTGTATGTGTATAAAGAAAAATAGAATCATTATATGTTAAAAAATAAAAATAAAAAAAGAAAAAATCAAACGTATTTATCAAATTTTAGAAAAGGAAGATCTTTCCATCAAACTGAATAATTCATCAAACAATCACACTTGGTGGTGACAAAAGAAGTCCTACATACAAGGACAGGACCTCACAACTACATTCCTGACTAAATCCACAACAAAACTCTTTTAACTTCATTTTTTACAAAAAATGGACGCATAATGGCATTTGCCTCCTAGAGCAGATGCATCCGCTCCACATAAGACTGTAGTAGCCACCGGTTAAGGGGCTCTCCGCACCCCACAAAACAGCCTGAATTACCATTTTCAGTAAAAAATGGAAAACTAAATATGCTCAGCAGTTCCTGCACCGCCTGCCTCACCATTGAAGACCCCGTCACCCTGCTGCGCCGGCCCCAACCAGTGACAATGTCTATCCGGCTTGGACCAATGCCAGACACAAGCAGCTCTCGGCGGAACCAGGCAAGTGTTCTAGACAGCGCTGTCACTGCAGTACCATCAGACATCACATGTAGGTTAATTAGCCAATAATATGAACCCTTCTGCTTGACAGCGTCTGGATACACATTCCTCTCAGCAGCCACTTCCCATACAGAGCCAGCCTCCTCTTTGAGCCCTGATTTATGAAGGAAGTCAACCACTGCATCCACAAGCCCCCTCTTGCTTTCCCTATCCTCACTACGCATCATGTCGAGAAACTTGCCGACATGATCCCTCACATTCTGACCATCAGGTCCTGCAGCAGGCATGGACAGCAAAAACATGTGGGCAGGATGGCCAGTTACTTCCATAAGCTGGCGGCAAAACCTAACGTCGTATGGCGATCGTGCTTCCGTACAACAACTCAGAAGCAAAGTGTATGTTTGCAGGGAAGGATTCAAACCCAAACTCAGCATGTTTTGAAGGAGGTCTAAAGCATCCGGCAATCTATGTTTACGGAGAAAAGCACCAAGTAAGGAGTTGCAAGTGGGGACATTAGGATGCAGACCTGCATCAAGCATGACTTGGTACCACTCCAGTGCCTTTTCGATATTGCCAGCCTTTCCCCATAGGTCGATCAGAAGACCATAAACAGGCTCATCAGGTACCCAGTTCTTCTGCCGCATTTCAGCAAAAACTGCCTCGGCTTCCTTGAGGTAACCACAGTGCCCAAGTACCTCCATTACTATACTGTAAGTAACTTTGTCCGGTTCATGTCCAGCACTCTGCATGGTTCGATAGAGCTCCAACGCATTATCATAGTTCCTCGCCTTTGCTTGCAAAGCAATCATGATATTGTAGGTGATGATGTTAGGAATGCACCCCTGATCAACCATCTCCTGAAATAACCTGTGGGCATCGGCCAGGTGACCAGCCTTTCCAAGACAATTTATCATCACACTATAAGTGAAGGTGTCAGGAGTAAGACCAACTACTTGCATTCTTCGATACATGTCCATAGCAACATCAAGAAAACCAGATTTTGCATGGATGTCGATGAGGGTACAGTAGGTTACACGATCAGGTTCAACCCCCACTGCTTGCATTTGATTAAAAGCAGCAATTGCTTCATGAAGATAGTTGGCACGGCCATAACTATGAATAATGCGATTGTATGTAACAACATTTGGTTGGCATCCTTCCCTCCCCATCTGTTCAAGTAATCTGTTTATTAAACCAAACTGCTTGTCCCGACCAAGGATGCCAATCATAGTAGTATAAGTATGCCCATCGTGCCTGTAATCAGGCTGACACTTCAACCAGTTAAAAAAGCCAAGAGCAACCTTGTGATCCTGCAAATTCTTTAGAATTTGGTTTGCTTGATACGCATCAATTGAACAGTTCAGTTTCTGCAATTCTTCCACCACAGCAGGACCCCAGTCCATCTGTAACAGTATGCGAGAAACCCTATCAACAACAGGAGACATGGATACATATTGCCTAGGAGTTGAAGCGATTCCTGTCAATGCTCTAGTATCTCTTGATAGCTTGCTAAAACCTTCCATGGTATGGTCAACAACCTTTCTTCCTGGAGGTTGTGCAGAACCAGAATTCGAAAAGATATGACCTGGATATGCTTTCGATCTTTGAGGTACATTTCTCCTCTTATTATGACCATCTGAATAAATGGTTCTAGAAGTTCCAACCGAGTTATTAGCCCCGCCATTGTAAACACTCTTGAAACCATCAGAACAAGATTTAGAGCCTCTATCTTTGGTACCAACATGGTTTGGACGACTTGGATTAGCTGCAGTGTTGGCTGGTGATTTTGGATGAATTTTTGAGAAGTTCTCTCTGTTAAAAGATTTCACATTTGATGATTTTACATTTGCAACAGGCCTGGTGGTATCAACCATACAGTTTTTGGGCAAGTTTAGCATTGCACTTCCATCTGACAAAGGAATCTTATAGTTTACAAGATCAGAGAGAAGACTTACAGCTGCAATACCTGCCTTGACGAACTGGTCGGCCATCTGCAGAGAAGAGGGGGCCACATCCTCTTCAAGAATGCCCACGTTACTAGCATAATTAACAGACTCAGGCTTCCCAGAGTTGGGAGCTGCAGGGATATTTTTTGCTATGGGCCCACTGTGGTCAATACTCTCGGCTGTATGAGGAGGTGCTGATTTGACAGCATCTCCAGAGATGAAGCTTCCAACTCTAGCCGAAGTCCTAGATACTAAGGTGGATGGTTTTTGTATGACAGAAACATCCTGCTTCGTTTGCTGCCACCTTTCATCTTCGGAACATGAACTTCCATCGGCAGCACCATACCATGAACCGCTGAACAAGAAGGACCTTGCAGAATTTGAAAGGTTACTGATTGGCTTTGTACGTAACATTATCTGTAAGGCAAAGAATGCCTTCACAAGAAGGCTTTAAAAAGATGAAGATTTAGAGCCAATGACTTCCCATTTGACTTTTATCATAATCTTAAAGAACATAAACAGTCCAAAGCTATACCGACTCATTCAGATAGTATGAAATCTCTTCAACTCTAGTCAATACTAGCATGGCTAAAATGGAACAGTCTATACCACTGAGCAAATAAATCAAGCTCCTTTCATCAGAAGTTAGAGCTTCCTTAGAAACATAGCAAAAAGAACAACGAAAGCAGGGAAATGATTTGATCGTCAAGCTAACTGTAAGTTAATTCCCCATCTGTCCCCATGTGGTCGTCACTATGGACATTGAACATTTTAATCTGTTTGGACAGTATTCCAGACATTCATTCTAATCAACAATAGTACAATAATCCACCCCATCTACAAATTCATCAACCTGGAAAAAGAAAATTCACTTAAAGCATAGAATCAAATGGAAAGTCCAAAAACCACCACTAAGTTTGAGATGACGCACTTCAGCGGAGAACATACTAAAGCAACTATCAAAGAAATTTCAAGGAATTTACTTGCGTGGATAACCACAACATATGATTGAGAAGGCAAAATCCCATCCTTTAATCACATTCCACCGAAGTCAATAGCATTGTTCAGCTAAATCTCAACCCTCCTAAAAGAAATCAATCTCAATAACACCACATTTAAAAAGAAACAAATGAAAAATATAAGAAAGACACAAACTTTAGCACAAACCACGTGAAAAGATGCAAACTTTAAGAAAACACACCATCCAGTAATCAAAAGAAAAATCCCAAAAAAAACAACAAACTATAACAGCTAAAGTCTCAAGCACAATTCACAACACAATTAACAAACACACGTACAAGCATAGAGGGGGTACCTGAAATGGAGTTTTGGTTTCTGGGTCTGAGAAAGAGAAAGTTGGAGGGTGGCGGGTCGTCTTCTCTGTCTGTGCTGTAGTTCTTTTTTTATTTTCTTTCCCTTTTCTCTTCTTTCCCCTAATTTTCCAAGCAAGTTGGGGAGAGAGAAAAAGGACAGTGAGGTTAAGATGTTGAAATGAGAAATTTAACGTACGCGTTATGTCCATGTTTGCAGAACACGTGGCCACAGGACGACGGTTTGAACGTGACCGTCGGGTGGGTTTTACCTTTATTTCGTTGTCGGAGTTGTGATTTCGTGTGGCCGTTAGTATGCTAGTTGCTCTTGCAGAAGATATTAAGGCTGAGATAACGGAACCGTAACGGAGATTCCGAGTCTTAGTCTAGAGAGAGTGATTTTATTTAATTCTGTCGACATTAAGAAAGTAAAGTAATTTTGATTAAACAACCAAAGAGATCTATTGTTAGTTATGGCTTGACTCGTACGGTTTAACCAATTTAATTAATTCAATTCCAATTCAACTTTCCATTGAATCTAATATCTTCTTTTAATCCTTTTTATATATTCGGTTTAATCATTTGGATTAAATCTAATAATATTGGTTATATTTATTATTAAAATTTTAATTTTATTAAATTTAGTGTAATACAATCAATAAATATTCATGGGAATATTAATCATATATGATAAAAAAAATAATTCAATTTTTAACAAAACTTATTACTCATTTTATCAAAAAGATACTGTTTTAAAGACTTTTATACAATCTTTTATATGTGCAATGAAAGTGGAAACATATTTTAACAAAGACTAGCGTCATTCTTGACGAACTCATGACTAGTAGCATATTGTATCAAATCATCCAAAGATGGATGCTTATATAATATAATATAATAAGAAATAAAATCTTCCCATCATCAAATGATACTTGCTTATTAATTTAAAGCAATTAATTAATAAATATTATTAAACAAAATCAAAAAATTAATTAGAAAAGGAGATAAAAAGGGAAAAAAAAAACATGGCCAGCAACCAAAAGTTGATGGGAGCATATGATAGCAATGCCATCGCTGGGTTGTCTTTACTTATGCGAGATTCCTTTTTATTTTAATATATTATTTAATATTATTAAATGTATTAAAAAAATAAGACTTTATTAATTAGTTACCGTAATGCAATTGGGAAGTATGTCAATAATTAATAAAAATATTCAATACGATCAACGACAAGAATTTGCTTTATCCATTTTCAAAATATTGAAAATTAATAGGGGCAACTGAAATATATACCACTAATTTTATTTTTATTAAAATTCTTATAATTTAGTGATTCAAGCACTAAAAATGATACTTTTATTGTATTTAATGAATTTTTTCTCCCTCATATACCCTTGCTTACTTGACCAAGTAATTAGTAAAGTATTTTCCACTTTCCTTCCCTCAAACAAATTGATATAAAATGTCATAGAAAGGGCATAGCATGAAACCTGATTCAGATTGTTGCTGCTTCACAGGCGTTTAGAATAGAACAAAGCCAAAGTCATGACGACAATCTGCACGCTCTTCACTTATATATGTATGTATAAATTGTTTAAAAATCCTCTGTTGCCGGCTCAAATGCCAGTGAAAGTGACTAGCTATTTACCGGAGAAAAAAGAAATCAAAGGAAAAATCAAACTTGCTAGATCACGGGGATCGTGAAAAGTCAAGAGAAATCTAGAGAGAGATAGGAAATCCACGTGGTGGATAATCATTGGATAAATTGATGTAGAGTTATCATAGGAGGAGTAGCAGCAGAGAATAGAGACTCGTGTCAACGTGGACAGAGGGACGCCTCAAGAAACGAAATTTGATTTGATTTAAGGATTCTTGTCGCCCAAGCCAGAACGAGATCTCCGATTGCCATTTGGGACCAAGGAGAATCCCTCGCTCTCAGGAAAAATTAGATTTTTTTATTTTTTTCTTTCTTCTCGTTTTCCTGTCTAAATTAAAGAATAAACTATCCGATAAAAACAGTCGAAAATAAATAACACCTCCGAACCCAGCCCCAAGCAAACAAATTTTTCATGTTATCTTTTCAAACAAATTGCCATAAAAATGTTATATTTTATAGTAAGAGTTAGAGGTGCGAAAATGTGTTTTGATCCGTCGATTAACTTGCTTTTAAAATAGGTATTGATAAAGGTTTTTTTATACGTTTAATATATTTATATTAAAAAAAAAGTTAAATGAATCCGATTCATTTAACTAATAGGTCAAAGTGAACAGAATTGACCTGTTTAATTCATTTGCACGCATCTAATAAGAAGTATATGGAGTTTCTATAGTAATATTAATAAAAATGTATTGTTAGAATACTACCTAATCTAAATTATTAATTTATTAAAATTAATTTATACCATTCATCCTATTAAAATCGATGAATTATTACCTAGACAATATGTCTCTAACGTTTATGAATAATTAATTAAACTTGAAAGGGAGATAGAAAAAGTAATTTGCTAGCTTTTCATAATAGATTATTTTAACTAGAGTTATAGTAGAAAAATCTAAAACGATCTTATTTTTTAAATTTTCTTTTAAGGAAGCATAAATTTTATTTGATGAAACATATTAAAAGACCAATCAAATAGATATGATATTGATAAACCAAAATTAAAATGGGCAACGATAATAGTTGCCATTATGAATTGCAAAATAAGCATCAAATCTATGTGCTTGTTATTTGTTAAGACGCATCCAACATTCTCAATCCTAAGGAGTTTTTACGATTCAGTCTATATTTTTTATGAAGTCAACTCAATCTTCTATTTCATTATTAATTTTGTATTTATTAGATTTAAACGGTACGAGAATATAACTATTTCAATGGTTTAGATATAATGAATTGAAAATAAAATGTGAGATAAGAGGTTAAATCGATTTCATAAAAAAAGGGATAGAAGAATAAAAAAAATCCTAAACTTAAGCCTAATGTGAAGAACTTATTTATCAATGAGATAAAATTTTCCTTTCTATTATTTCCTATCCAAATAATAGAAAAATTAATACTTTTCATTTACTTTTTTTTCTTATAATTCTTTCTTTCGACTTTCTTTCCGCCAAAATTCTATTATTCATCCCAAACATACTATCAAAGCTCCATGTGGGAATTTCCTTAGATATATTCATGTTAATGAAAATAACATAATTTCATTTTTATATTAAGGACATTAATAGAGTTACTTAAAAGGTTATCACAATTAGCATATTAACCATTTTTATAATTGTTTTAAAGATGACAAATACTCTTATAATTTTATAAATATATATATTGCACATTGATTCCTACATTCATGTAAAATATGATCTATTTGAAAGGAGTTACAATCCATTAAATTATGGTTGCATCGAGTCAGGCAAATATTGGTATATCTATATACCACCCTTTGCAGTTTGCACTAACAACATAATCAAAACAAAAATAAGGCTATATAATACTTCGAATAAAAGTGTAAGTGACAATGACAAAAAATTGCATATTTCTAGAAATTAAAAAGTAATACTAATAGAAGTATATAAGTGGCTAAGAAAAATAAAATAATATTACTATTAGAAAGGTACAAATGATAAGATATCCACAAGCTTATGATCAAGTGAAAAATATCCAATAGCTCTTTAAAATAAGAATATTTTTCAAAAAGAAAAAAAATCATGAATTTAAATAAATAGATTCCACAATGCTAAAATATGATGTTAGTGAATCGTATAATCACATTTATAATAACATTTCAGCTACCTTGCCATTTATTAAGATCAAACACTTAAATGTATGATACGAATTGGGATATTTATTTACTATTTTTTACATATAATTATTTGTACAAAACGGTTTGTGAATCTAATTTCTTGAAACGAATATATTTCCAAACCCTAATCTATACATTAAAAATAAGAGCTCTAAATTGATAAATTCTTGTTGTCATCGGAATAGTCATAATGGATTATCATAATTAAACAAACTCCTTAAAAATCTTTAACAATAAATCTATCCAACAATCATGGCCATACTTTTTATCCACGACAAAACCCTAGCTTAATGAATAAGATATAGGTTTTCGTTAAAATTAACATACTAATAAACTAATTGATTTCCCATATCATAAAATTCAAATAATCATCCAATAAGACCCTAAGCCAATACTTTAAATTGTATCCTAAAGGAAGGTATGTACTAAAGATGGAAAAATAAGATAAACTAGGCGAAACAAACATAAGTAGTTAACTGTTGCTTTCATTATGTGGTTAACCATTTTCTGCTTAGTCGTTGTGGGGGTGTAGGTACAGATATAAGTATCACATGCCTGCCACTTATGAAGTCACACTACACGTAACTAGGGAAATGACTTAAGTGACTCGTGCAAGATGATTAAGAGAGAAACTTAGAGAGGAAGAGTAGACGATCTTAGTAAGGCTTTAATAAGTATGGTAATAGGTAGAGAAGCACGATGACATGAAACTTTAACATTAATAAAAAATAAGGTAGTGTTCTTAAAGTGTTTAACTGTTTGATCTTTGAGTTAAAGTTCCGATAGAGTAACGGCGTAAATGGAGGGTTTTCTCTCTTATTCAAATGAGAAAATGAATGAGGTATTTATAGGTTATGGTAGGTGAATTCGACACGTTGGATCGTAAGTTGATCAATGGCTTGGATTGAAGCCTTTTATATATGGGTGTTAAATGGCTTTTTTCCATGGGTTTAGACCTAAATAAAAGGCTTTATATTTAATTAATGTGAGCTAAACCAAAAAATGTCATATTGGACGAATCAATTCAATGAACCTTACTTGAAGCCCACCATACCAAATCTCTCTCTATCATCCCGATAATTTATGGGTTTGGCTCTTTAATCCCTGTCACCTTAGCTCAAGAAATCAAATTCATTTGATCAATGGGCTTGAAGCCCAATATTAAATTTGGCCCTCTACATTTTACCTCTTGACCAAAATCTTTCAAACAAAGTTGAAGAGGTTTAGCCAGTGAGTAAGCCTTTTAGATGACTCAAGCGTGTAAGGGCACTATTAGATAGCTGTGTCTCATGTGTGTTATTAAACAGCTGCATCCTTGCTAGAAAACTTGAGAATTGTCTTAATACGTAAGTTCACAACACCTCTTAACCATATGTCGTGCCTCAGCTGACTTAGGTAATATATTGCCCCCAAGACAACATTCTAAAATAAGTCTTTATTAAGCTATCTTTTCTTGAGTTGATTTGTCTTTTCGATTTGATCCATATGACTTATTGACTCTCTTGAGTTGAATTTATATGTTAAGTTCACATTAGCGATTTTATTGGGTTAACTTCATATATCGATATTATCTTGATCTTCTCCTCATGTAAGGGTATTCTTTTTGTAAAGTCTTCACATATTATGTAAAAGCTTTGCATAAACCGGATTT
Organism: Lumnitzera racemosa; assembly: GCA_024138005.1. NCBI lineage: Eukaryota > Viridiplantae > Streptophyta > Magnoliopsida > Myrtales > Combretaceae > Lumnitzera > Lumnitzera racemosa. Next base: position 5,829,706 of record JAMXBC010000004.1, read on the forward strand.
GATTTATTGCGCTATGATTGGTAAGCACAGCAATCTCACTAGCCAATTAGCAGGCAGGGGTCAAGGGAACAACATCCCCTATGGGGTTTCTGAGGCAGCACCCCAAAAGCTCGACAAATTTACAAATCTCTATTTAGAAAACTCCTTCAAAAATATTTCAAGAAAACATCCTTATTAGCACCTTCCCCTTACACTTTTAGCACTCCCACTCTTTTTATATTTCAAAATGGATAGATCTCTTTAAACAGTTGTAAGAGGATATCCTTCTTTTTGGCAACCTAAAGCAGTACGAATGGGACACACAATTTTTCTCTTTTTTTTTTTCTCCTCCCTCATTGCAATTTTGACAGGTGTCTAGTTGCTCTCTTCTTCTTTTCTTTTCTTTTTGCATTATCGTAGTACAACCTACTACACTCGTATCTAAAAGGTAAGGTTAGGATAGTATGTTTCTTTATTTTCTTGCATCTTTGGTACAAGTATAAGCTTTCACAGGAAAAGGAAAAGAAAAGGAAAATAATAGCATAACTTCTTCTCTACATGAATCTAACATAAGAATTAAAGCCGATCTTATTTATTTATTTATTTTTTGTGGTGTACTGCATTATAAGTTGAGGTGTCACAACTCTAATAAGTACAGTACAGATTATAGCATTTTTTGTTTTGCTTCTCCTCTACCAATGCTAATATCCTTTTTTTTTTTTTTTGTTCAACAGCTTTTTCATCTCTCTTTCTTTCTTTTTTTTTTTTTTTTCAAAAGCAAGTAGCTCTAAAGCTCCTTTCTTCATCCTACCTCCATCATGCTTTTACTTCAGCCTTTTCCCCCCTTTCTTTTGCAACATCCTCAACTTCATGAAAGCAAGATAGAAGAATAAAACATACTAGCCGTCTACTTTTCTCTAATAGCTCGATAAGCCACAGCATCTCTTCTTGCTTGTCTTTCATGTTCTTTTAGCTCATTCTTTTGTTATGTCAACTCCTCAACTTAGCAACTTGCGCACTTGTGTTTGCTAGCTACTGTAAAGCCACCATTAGCTTGGACTTGGTTTGTCTAGTCAAGTTTGTTATTGTTCGTGTTCCTTTGTATTGGATTTGGTTCGCTACCGACATTTAGAGTTCATTCTTCCATGGAGCTGTTCATTGAAGACGAAGACCAAACTTAAAAGAGTTGTCGCTGAACTGACTCACATTAGGTCCGCACCTTTCCCTTTTTCTTTTTAATTTAAACTTCTATGAAATTATTTAGCCGTTCATTCTTTCCACTGTATACAAAGACATGGTAGTTTAGCTTGTAATGTATTGGGTAAGGATGTGATTTTAGGGCCCGAATCATGTAATGAAGATATTAAAACTTGAAAGTTTTAGGAGTGCTACAGATGTAATATGAAATTTGTAGAATCCGAAAATTTTATGTATCATGTAGTGGAAGAGCATTCGGGTAGCCTAGTGTTGAAAATGAAATTTGTTGTGCCACAAAATATTGACAATGAGAAGTTTAAAAGGATCTTCAATTGTCCTTGGAAGCCATTGGATGTTTTTGCTACTTCTAGAATATTTGGAAACCACGAGCATTGTTTAGATGAAGAGTCTTCCTCAAGTGAAAGTAATAACCATGATGATGAATTTTATGTATCACGTAATGCAATTATGATTACACTTATTGGTGAATTTTACTCTAAGCCATTCAATGGTATTGTATGACAGAATTTTTCTTGTGAGTTCCTCGTTTAAAGCTTTTATTAGAGGCTACGGGGGGTTGAGTCAGGCATGAAAATAATATATATATATATATATGGGTAATTGGCTCAAGTTAAGCTTATAAGTCATTAAAAAAGATTGTTATTAGGGGCTACTGTGATGTTAGCTCTAATTACTCTCTTAAGCAAGCCTAAAGGAGGAGGAGGCCCATTCGTTTCTCTTTCTCTTTTTTTTTTTTTTTTTGTATGACGAAACCCATGTTCATGTTTATGCACATGCCTTCTCTTAATTGTATTTCTACTTGACGATTACTCCTTTTGTTTTTCGTATCCCTATCGAGAACCGAAACCTACAAATATGCTTCGAGTCCCTTCTTCATGATTCCAACATGATTTGCTTATCATTTTATTGTGCATTATACTGAATTGGCCTTACGTATATGCTAAATCTTAAAATTCATAATATCCTTTTAAGCTTTTATCTCAAATTTGGATTGATATTATTTTTACTTCTTCTCCCCTCTTCCCTTCTCTTTAAATTTTGAAACTGACATCTCTTTATTGTCTATACTTTGCGGATAGCATAATCATTTGAGACTTTTGGTTGAAAGAAGATCTCTTTATCGCTCGAGGACTACATCTCAAGGGTTAAAGGTTTGCAATTATAACTTGAGGACTACATCTCAAACTAGCAATAGTTAGCAAATTGGTACGATTTAAAGAGGATAGACTCTTTATCACCCAAACCATGAGTGTTTGCCAACCGAGGGTCAAAAGTTTGTGATCATGACTTGAGTACCAATCTTCATCAATGAGTGATAGCAAAGTGGTATAACACTTTGGTCATATGTGGCCTCCTTTTGTAACCTCCATAAGGCCAATTGCAACTTAAAATGTGATTGAATCACGAGTCTCGAATCATAAGGACATGCACACATGAGTACATGAGAGTCGAGCGTAAGTTGAGCATAGACAATTTGAACACGAGTCTTAGACGTGAGCATATGGGAGTAACACGCTTGAGTTTGAACATAACTTCTCTTTAACATAAGCACTTGTAAGGTAATACGTGAAATGAACTTCATTACCCCTTAATACAAACACTCATAGACTAATCATGTAGAATGACTATAAGACCTCTACATAACCATAAAAAATGAATTTGAACATAGACCTTGAACATGAGCGCGTAAGAGCAGAGCAGGAGTCCGCAAACTCAGCATACGTGAACAAGACATAAATCATACGTGAACAAGACATAAATCAAACGTAGTCTCTTTGGCTCGAGCATATGTAGGCTTCTAACATGAGTACTTTTAAACTTTCCATATGAGTACACGTAAATTGCGTATACGACTTGAGTATAACACTTTTGGTATTTAAACTGAACATGAGTTTTGTCATGTGCATCGAACATAAGCCTTAATACGTGAACCTTGATCACGAGCAAACATAAAGGTCACATCTGAACCTTGGATAGTGAATATGAGTCTTGAACATTAAGGTCAAATATATAGTAAGCATGAGCCATAGTCATGAGTCTTGAACTCAAAGTAAATCTTCAACATGGCACAATTTATGAATGTAACATGAGTTTTAAATATGGAATGAATCTTAAACATGTCATAAGTGTTAAACATGATATGGCATAAGGCCTATACGTGACATGAGGCTTGAACACGACATGAGTTTTGAACATGACGTAAGGTCTAAGCATGATGTAATGTCTAAGCATCACATAACCCCTAAACATGACATGAAAGCTTAATCAACATGTAGGCCTTATCTTCATAATTTAAACATGGCACTTGATGTGTGAACAAAATCCTAGTAGTCGAATCATAAGCCTTTTTAACATAAATATGAAAAGACATGGGTCCATCACATGAGCTGAGCATAAGTTACTGAACATTAATCTTCTAACATGAACACATGTGTTGGAATATACCAGTTGAACACCATCATAAACTTGTAAGTTAAGCATGGTATTGCCAATCTTATGTATGAATCGCGTACTATCATCACGCATTGTAAGAGCCCCTTTGCATATGTATCATCTCTAATTTTCATAATTGGATGTTATACTTTTTGAATGCATCTTACTTCTACTAACTATCTTACTTCCCTTTATTTGCAGGTGCTCACCTTCTTTCATACTTGCATATAGACATCACTATTGCTTTTAGGGGTCATTGACATGGGCAAAGAATCTAGAAAGAGCCATTCTGACAGCAACAATGCTGATAAGAACAATGAGGTTTTTGGCATATTTTGAGGATTACACTCCGGCAGCCCCCTTAACTCGGGAAAAATAGGTAGACCCATTGCGTTTCATAAGACAAGAGCCTCTAGTACATAAAAGGGTTAAGATAGAAGCAGATTTTATATTGCGTTTTAGAAATGAGAAGAGAGAAATCCCTCTTTCAAATAGTAGTTTCGATGGCCCAAAGTACATAATAAATGGCTAGTTTTCTTTGGTAATCTATATTTTCAGGAATTCCGCATACACATCCATTTTGGAAAAGCAGGATTGCACTATCCCATATGGGTATCTTCTCGTTTAACTTTATACTACCCACAAGAAATAAAAACTTGGCAAGCTATCATGTCCCATTATAGTACTCACTTACATACCTTTGTGACAACGTGGGGTAAGATCACTCCAACACTAGAGGATGTTGCAGTCCTTTTAAGCTTTCATAATCTTGGATTGACTGACATCACCACAACTTCAATCTCAAAAGATGATCAAACAATGATTAAACTATTACAAAGTGGACTAAAAAGAAACTCTAGATACTCGTTGGCATGGTACACTTAGCGCATGGATCAAGCATTTCTTTAAGCCAGACAAGGGTGATAAATGGGGCCTCGATATCAGTGTAAGTAAGATCCTATATTTTAATGTAGCATAGTCATTATTTACCCTTTTTTTCCTGTTGATGTTCACTTTATAACCTAACATAATCTATTTTGTCTTACGTTTCACGTTTGAGTTGGAAGCTTTCATTGCTCATTGGTTGTCATCATTTTGTATTCCCAGGAGGCCCCAAAAAAGGCGTTAGTCTTCAACTCTTCCACTTAGCTATTCGTATCGTACGAGGGGAATGTTTTGCTTTGGGCCTTTTGTACTTAGGTTCCTTGTATAGGCGTTTAGACCTCTTTTATGAAGCTTTGATACGCTCACAAGTTAGATATGTTGTGGTGTCATATGTAGACTTGGTTACTTTTTCATACGTTCTTCTACGAGCATTATAGGAGATATTTTAATCTTTTGCTTATACATTCTAATGCCATCAGGCCCCAGGCTTAGGGATGGATCAATAGAAAACTCCCAAGTACTTTGAAGAATGTCATTGATACTTGCTACGAGTTCAACTTTCATCCATACACAAAGGAATTGCCTGAATATGAATGGTACTAAAAAATCTACCCTTTCGGTTCAAATGACTTAGTAAACTCTATAGAGCTTCATGATTAGCTTTCTGAAGTCGAGATAAAGTTTATCTTATGGAATACACCTGGGGGTCTTCCGTCACTTCATGATTGAGTCAATGCTTCTAATTGTTTCCTTGAGTATAGTGTCATGAAATATTCGCCTAATTAGGTTGCTCGACAACTGGGGTTTGATTAAGGAGTGCCTCATAATTTTGTAATTAACTAAATTTTGGATGAGTTTTGCAAAGCGTTCAAACTTAAGAGTCGGAAGAACATTCATGGAAGGATCAAGCAATTATTCTTTCCTTCCATAAGTCGTTATGGGGTTGCTTCGAGTGGTTGGCTCACATATTAGAAGAATTACTTTGATAGGTTTAAGAAGTATGTCTCAGAAACAACTGAAGGGGATTTGCCTGAAATAGTCATTTGGAGATATGAATTTTACTTTCAACTATAAGAAAACCCAAAATCGTCTAATAGTGTGAAGTTGTCTAGTGGTGCTTAAGGTAAATCACAAAATGAACGCTTACCCTCTGCCCTATTGTCATTAGATAACTTAAGCGTAGCTGTATTCATGAGATAGCATTGTCAATACACTCCTCCTCCTCCTCCTTTTTTCATACACTAATATTTTCTTAAAAATTAATTTTCTTAGTTTTCTCAATTCTGTGTCACAGGAGCAAAAGGGAAAGGATAAGACCAATAGTTCTATTAAATAAAAAATGGTGAAACATCATCCTAATGGAGCAAATGGTGGCATCCCTAAAGGTACTTCAAGTCAAAGTATCCCTCCTATCATTCAGCCTTTTCGAAGTTGTTGCGGTATGGGAAAGGTACTTTAAGCTAAAGATCCACCTGTTGTTATCGAAGTTGTGGACGAAGGAGAAGATGATGTTGAGTTGGTTAATTATGGAGATTCTCCCGAACATACAAATAACAATAGAGAAAATTATGCGATAGACATTGATGATGACTAAGAGGGATGATTCAATGATAAAACAAACTTTACAAAACAAGTTAATGAAGACACCCATGGTAATATTAGAATCTCTGATGTGTTCAATATTATTGACGATTGTGAAGATAGCGAATTTTTACTCTTAAAAGAAAGTGTGATCCAGGCGTTTATCGATGCTTTGCTGGGTACAGGGTTTTGTAATGAAGAGATACATGCTAGTCCTAATGCTTCCATGGATGTTACTGTAGTTCGCAACGTCCTTACCCTTTGTACTGACGTAACTTCACCTGTTCCAAGGGATCCCACATCATCACTTCCCCTAAAGATTGGAACAATACAACATGAAGATAAAGGATCAGCAACCAAGATGGTAGTGAGCTCAGAAAATACTACCTCCTTTCATAGCTTTACAATGCCTTCTAACCTCCTAATACCATTGGAGTGCCTACATAGGATGGAGGGGGAATTTTGGATGGGATCCATCTATTTGGGTTCTAATGTGACTAATCATATCTTAGGCCTACTTAGGCAAGCCATAAGGCTATTTGATGAGGCTTGGTGCTTGCTATCCACAAAAAATCTCGAACTTTTGATTAGTAGTATCACTGTAGCATGTGCCTTTAGGCTCAAGCTCAACAAGATAAAAATCATTGCAACCAAAGCTTAAAAGGTGTTGAGCAGTCAAGACATTGAGGAAAGATGTGAATTACTCAAAGCTAAACTTGTAAAGGTAAAACTTAAGAGAAAGGAGTGTCTAGCAGGCACATATCTTAATTTTACTATACCATCTAGTATTGAGTATTGATAGTATTACTTTTGTTCTCTTTACACCCTTTTTTTTAATGGAATGTAAGGACTTGTTGAGCTCAATATGTATAGTTTCACTTTTTGCTTATTTAAGATCCAACTTGAGTTGTTTGTTGATTTAGCAAGCTCTTAAAAGTTCACATCATTATGCACTTAGAAAACATTGCATTTCCTTAGCAGCACTTTACATGATAGGTTGCTTCATGGCTTGATGAATTTTCGAGAAAGCCTTGCACCGTAGAAGTGTATTCTATTTGCAAGCAAGGATTCGAATATATGATCCAACATTATGGAGATATTGATTGAAATGAGGAATATTAGTTCCATTAGATACCTACTACTTAATTATTTTTATATGCTCTACGAATGTATACTTAAATAGTGTAAGTCATTGTCTTATTTAATAGAGCATCATACAGTATGCCTAAGAGCCAAAGCTTCAACCAGTCAACAACTCATATGATAGATATATATTGTACACTTGGGAGATAAGTTTCTTACCAAGTGGCAACATTATAAACACCAATACTTTGTTTTTTTTTTTTTAACCTAAAGTGTGTAAAAGAGATAATAATAAAAATAGATGTGCAAAACAAACTTGTACAACTCGAGTTGTAAGTTTCATTCATTTAACTTTACTATAGTTTCCTTTTTACAAATGGAACTTTTTGATATATTGAAAATTAATAGGAGCAATAATAACATCCGTATTGGGATTCCTAAGTTTGCAATATCCACTTTCGTATACTTCCTTAACTACGAAAGGTCTTTCCCATTTTTGTGTAAACTTAAGCGTTGGGGTATCTCGGCGCACATGCTTGGTTGCATAAAGTATGATGTCACCTTATTAGAATGATCTCTTTCTCACTAGATGGTTGTATGCTACTCTAAGCCTATGGTGATAATTGATGAGATTATGTTTAGCGATATCACGCCTTTCGTCCAATGCTTTTAGATCTATCACTTGCAATGTGTCAGGTTGAAGCTCAACATTGGTAGCCAACCTAGTAGATGGGATCAAGACTTCTATAGAAACAACTGCCTTAACCCCATATACTAGAGAAAAAGGAGTTGCTTGTGTTGGCCTTCATTTAGATGTTTTATATGCCTAAAGCGCTAATGGTAGCTTATCATGCCATTCCTTATGATTATCATGAACAATGCGATTAGGTATCTTCAACAAACTTTTGTTAGTAGCCTCGGCTTGTCCATTTCCTTTTGGGTAATAAGGCGTAGAGTTTACATGATCAATATTATAGGAAACCAGTAGTTGGCGAACATGCGAATTGATAAAAGGAGTACCATTATCAGATAAAATACACTTCAGGATTTCGAATCTACATATGATATTCTCCTTCATGAAACCTGCAATTGCTGGTCCTGTTGCCTTCCTTAAAGGAGTTACCTCTACCTACTTTGTAAAGCATTATGTTCCTGCCAGAATCCAAATGCGTCCTCTCAATAGTAGATGTATAGGTCCAATAAGGTTAAATGCCCAAATGTGAAATGGCCAAAGAGTTGTGATACTATGGAGTGTGACCGCGAAAGCGTGAATGGCATCGTTATGCTGTTGACAGGTAACACACTTCTTAGTGAAGTTAAAAGCATTGAATTCCATTGTTGGCCAATAGTATCCTCTATTGAGTAGATAATAATATAGTTTCTTTCCTCCTTGATGTTCTCTGCACTCTCCAGCGTATAACTCAGTCAAAACTGTTTCCATTTCAAGAGGAGTGATACATTTTAGGGGTTTTCCCATAAACGATACTTTGTAGAGCTCAGCTTCGTGCATAAGATACTTCTTGACCTTTCGCTTTACAAGCTTAGTGTCCGTACTATTTGTCAATAATACGTTGTTCCTCAAGTAATCAATATATGGGCACCTTTAGTCTCTAACACTAGATACAAAATTATACTCACTCTAGTCAGGAAGCTCATAACATTTAAGATAATGTACTTGCACTTGAAGTGCGTCTTTAGCCATTGATGGCCAATAATAACCTGTACGTTGAATACAACAATATAGTGGTGGCCCTTCCTCCCCGTACCAAATCTGGTGATACTTGTTTAACTTGAGGTGAGCTTCCCTAGAACCAATACATCGAGATAGGATACCTTTTGAACCCTTATAATATAACATTCCGTTGATTTTAATAAAATTCTTCAAAGCCAAAACAAAAACCGCACTCGGGTGTGCTAACCATTCCATAAATGGGATGCACCAATCATCTTGCATGTCTTCATCCTCATTAACGAAATTCAAAGTCGTGCATGAGATAGATTTCTTAACTATTTGGATATTCATATTACCACTAGCATCTTAAATTGGAATTTTGGATGCTAGTGTAACCAATGCATCGACATACCTATTAGCTAATTAACTCATGTGTTCGTACCGTACAAAATTAAAATTTTTAACCATGACTTGTACTGCAACCCTATAAAGTGCAAGTGTAGGTTCCTTCAATCCAAACTCACCCGTAGCCTGTTTAATGATTAAATTCAAATCACCTCGAATACACAAATGATGCGCTTTAAATTCTCGTGCAAACAACAAACTAAGTAATAATGTCTTGTATTTGGCTTCATTATTAGTGTATCGAAAATCAAGTTTAAATGCTAAGGGTATCCTTTGACCTTCAGGTAATGTCAATATGATTCTTGCTCCCCGGCTTTGATTTCCCGTAGAACCATCAGAGTGAAGTGTCCATTCACCATCCACCTTGACCATCAAAGTATCTTCATGAAATTTAGCTGGGATTATGGCTATCACGCCCCGAAGCGGTAAAGTCATAACAGTCTCGCCGTGTAAACCATTCTAAGATAAAATTTGGCCTTACAACCGCTATCTTAGACCTGATCTACACAAGGCATCCACGACTAACTCGCTTTGAAGTAAACAGTTTGTAATTTAAATAAATCATTTACTTAAGAAAGTGAGAAAATTTATATATATACACTATAATTCAGTTAATAGATTATTCAAAAATGAAAAATTCTAAAATAAAAACTTAGACCTTAAGAATATATGTTTGTTCTTCAAATATTTTTCCTCACTCTCTAGGATCCAGCAGTTGCTAACTTCAGAGTAGTTGTATGCCGCTTCTTAGCCAGCACCTGCACGACGTCTATAGGGATGTAAGTAACCACAACTCAGTAAGTTAGGATGGAGGACTTAAAACTATACCATAAACACAATAAGGTTATCAATCAATTTATTAGGTGCAATGCATGTTTAAGCAAATGTCATCGCACGACGTTGTTTGACCCGTCGTGAGATTAGAGAAATTGCACTCGCTCCAATCCGGGTTGAGGAGTTGCTGTTAATGCAACAGCTTACAACCAAACCTAGACTTGTGCAATGGAAACATGGCTCCTCCGCGACTACCTTTGAACCATTGACTTCACCCTTGCCGCGATCTCCTCTCCTATCACTTAATTCGACTAAGGATGAAGAAGGGACCATTTTGCAATCCTGCACTATCCCTTTCGAAGGGGTTTGTATTTGGCCGGAGAATCCTGGCTTCCCCTAATGGATTGCCATATAGGTCCGATTATGATTACAGGTCTTATATTTGATTAAGTCCAATTTAGAGTGATCGATCATTTCACACAAATCATATAATACAAGCTAGAATAACAAACAGAATCATAGCATCACTCATAATCAAGCACATGTGCACATGCACACAATCAACTATCTAACAAGCACAATTAAGCATAATCTCAAGCCTTTAAAATACAGCAACGTATTAATCCCAACTTACCTTGACTCTTCGCTCACTCACTCGAGGTCCGACATATTCAGGCCATCGCCGGTCATCCCTATAACACAAACGTGGTTTCAGTTTATCTTATAACTATTATAGGTTCGTTTTACCCTATAATACTTATTGTGATCTTTTGTTTAGAGTTTAATATATCCAATTATCTAGGTCTTAGGTCTTAAGTCTTTTACAATTATTCTATGTTTAGGGTTAGGTTCGGGTTCGGTTTCCGCATCGATTTCTAAATTAGATTATAGTTCAATTTCTAAGTATTGTTTTATACTCGAACCCTAGAAATTCGTTTCAACTCATAATGTGAAATTAATCACATTACTTTTCGATCTCCTAAATACCATCATTACCTTTAATTAGTATTTTATTTTACCCGGTACTTAAATCTTTATTAGTGTATCGAATTTACTCCTGATGTGAAAAATTTTTACATTTTTCCTCTAATTACATAAATTCAAGTTTCCTATCAGATTTATTGTACATTTTTATTATTATCATAATATCAATTTTTATTATAATATTTTCTATTTATTATATTTCTAATAATTGTGTATTATGTACTATTACTTATTATGTACATAATACACATCTAATATTTCTATTACTCTAATTACCATCTCCTAACATCAATTATCATTTCAAAATATCTAAATTTATCCTAAATCAGATTTTACATCTAATTAGCCTAATTTACAAAATTAACTTATAATTTACTATTTTTCCCTATTACTCATTTACTACATAATTAACCTAATAATTTATCATACTCCGTTAGATTTTAACATCCTAAAACATATACTTATTCACTAAATCAGTAATTAACCATTTAATTACTTTATTAACCCTAAATTACCCATTTTATGCCTCATTTTAAGGCCTAAAAATTATCTAAAATTTTCGAAAATTAATTTTTGAAAACGGGCTTCATAGCACTGTTCTATATCATCTAAGTAATCTACACAAAATTTTCGGGTTCAAAATTACACTCCTAAGATTATTTATTTCTAAACCGAAACATGCTCAGTTTTACATGATTTCTTAAGGATCCTACATCACGAGACATATTTTCATTAAAATAATATTTTTCCTACAAACTACATACAAAAATATTCCAAAATAAGAAAATTCATAATTTTTTAAGAATATTTACTATTTTTAACAAAATTACATAAAATCAGGTTGGAAATTGAATCCACTGATATGGGTGGCTCCGACCACCGCCAGCCGCCATGGCCTTATCGGCTAGTCTGGGCGCCACCACCATCGTGTGGTGATGGTGGCCGTCCACTCCCAGCTGCTTGTCTGGTATGGGTTCCCTTTAAAAACCCTAATTGCACAATTTTCCTATTTTTTTTCTAACCTTAATTTTTCTCTCAATTTTCATCTCTCCCTAATTTTCTCTAATTTTTAACTGTCCAAATGAGCTTTTTAATTTTTCTTGCTATTTATAGATCTTTAGGGAAATTATTGTGCATTAATGAGACAAGATAATTGCCTTATCTCTTCTTTTTTCCACTTTCTATTTGTTGCATTTTAATTGGTTGATTTTTTTTCTTCAATATCAGATTGCCATGCCCTACTTCTGGACTTTTCCTTATTTTTTCTGATTTTTTCTTAATTAATTATGAATTTTCTTTAATTATTTCTTATTGTTTTAGTACATTTTGTGTATTTTAAGTAATTACGCGTATTTCTACATACATGTAAATTCATATATAGTACAAATAAATATTCCTAAATATTATTTAGGTCATTTTATGATTTTCAGTATACAGATAATTTATTTTTAGTGATTCGTTAATTATCGAAATGCATTTTACGCATTTTCAATAAATGACGAGTTATATACTTAAAATTTGGAATTTTTATAGTCTTTTATTTTATTGCTTATTTTCTTAAATTCAAACTTACGGAATTATTTTACTAATATTTCTAGCTTTATTTTATAATTTAGGCTTGATCAGATATTTCAGCCGATCAAAACCTTAAGGGACTAGTTGTGGGGCTTACAATGCCTACAGTTAAGCCCTCTTGGGCATTTGGAAGTGTGCTGATAAATCAATTAGGGCTTGTGACTTGATAGTTTTAGGGGATTGTACTGAGATGTCAAATTCTTTAAAAGGAGTAAACTACTTAACAACTCGTCCTAATAAAGTTGGTCATGACAACAAATACTTGATCAAATCTGAATGAGTTACTAAATTGATCTTATGCGCAAGGAAGTAATGCCGTAGCTTCTACATGGCAAATACCAGTGCAAGACAGTGTTTTTCGTAAGCCGGGTAATTAACTTCGCTATCTTGAAGGGTTAGGCTCATATAGTATACAGGTCACTCTCGACTATCTACTTCTTGTACAAATAGAGCTCCAATGGCCTTGTCGGTATACGTAAGATACAAAATCAATGGCAATTCTTTGACATGCATGGTCATGGTCTGAAGAGAGGTCAAGATCATCTTGATCTTTTGAATTTCCTCCTCATGGACCATTTTCTTTTTCAAAAGTTAGTGCAATAGGTATGAAATCTTAGCAAGTGTTGGTATTAACCTTCTAATGTAAGAGACTTTCCCCATGAAAGTTTTTAGTTCCTTTAAAGTAATAGGAGATGGCATCGCTCTTATATCTTGTACTTTCACAGGATCAACATCAATTCCTTTTCAATTGACGACAAACCCCTAAAACTTCCCTAAGGACACTCCAAAGACACATTTGAGAGGATTCATGCAAAGCTTGTACATCCGACATCGTTCAGAAACCTTTTATAGATGAACTATGTGATCATGTGCCTTATACATCTAACATTGCTAAAAAACCTTTTGTAGATAAACTATGTGATCATGTGTCCTTTTAGACCTAATGACTATATCATCAACATAATTCTCCATAAAGTCATGCATCATGTCATGGAATATAGCAGTCATTACCCTTTGATAAGTGATGTCCGCATTCTTAAGTCTAAATGGCATGACGGTATAATAAAAATTTCCGACTGATGTCCTAAAGGCAGTACACTCCGCATCCCCAATTACCATCTTAATCTAATTATAACTACTAAATCCATCCATAAATGAGAATAAATCATGTCTTGCAGTTGTGTCTATCAGAGTATCAATGTTTGGTAGAGGAAAGTCAACTTTAGGACAGGCCTTAATCAGATCCTAAAAGTCCACATATACTCTTATTTGTCCATTCTTCTTTCTTACAAGAACAATATTGACAAGCCAAATAGGATATTAGATGGGCCTTATGAATCCAACTCATAATAACTTCTCGACTTCTTGCTTGATTTGGACTTCAATTTCAGGGTGAAAAACCCTTTGTCTTTGCTTTACAGGCGTAACTCCTGAAGCAATACTTAATATGTGTACTATGAGACTAGGGTCCAATCCTGGCATCTCTTCATAGGTCCATGCAAATAAATTTCTATATTCTCTTAGCAACTTGACAATATGAACTTTTATTACTTATGAGAGGCTCTTGCTTATGAAGATTTGCCGCTACGACTCTCTTAGTCACGCTAGATCTAATTCTTCTATTTCCTCAGCCTGTAGCTTCATTTAGTCTTGTAGTTGTTGTGGGACAAGTTAGACTTATTGCATTGGTATGGGATCTGAAGAAGAGAAATATACCTTCTCAAACCCTTGAGACCATCATTAGTAGTATACCCTTCTTATGCCTTCTCGAATGAAGCTTTCAATTCCTTTAGCTTGCTTGTTCTTCTTCTTTCCCCCATGACACTTACACATCCTTCTTTTCTTTTACTGACCATCTTGAACTTCTTCTCATGTAGGTAAAGAAACACCTATCGGCTTAGCTATTGTAGTCTTACCTTCTTCAACAAATTCAACAAAGTAGGCTGACTTAGTAAAATATGATTCATGTTGCTTGAAAAGATTCTTGGTAGCTAGAATGAACACATCCTTCCCTTTCTAATGACCTTTGATACATTGATGCAATTTCGATGGGACCAAGTTGTGATCGTGCAACCAATTTCTACCAATGAGCAGATGGTATTGAATCGACGCATCGATCACATGAAAGATAGTATTACCATGGATAGGGTTAACCTGGAGATCAACATTAACATATCCAACAGAATCCGTAGGAGCATGACTAAATCTATTTATTGAGATAGGTTGTTTAACCAATCGTTTGATGTCAATTCCAACAGCCTTAAAAGTACTCATTGGCATGATATTTAACAAAGAACCATTATCAATGAATGTTCTCTTGACCGGAGACTCGTTAAGCATCCCTTCCATATATAAGGGGCAGTTGTGATCAGAATTCTTCACACACATGTCCACATCAGTAAATAGAATTGCATTTTCGTACATCGTAGCCATCCCCTTCATAAGCTGTGCTATATTACACTCTGCATATTGACTCTTGGAGATCTATGTGAGTGCAGTTACTACCGTAAGCCAAGCTTTCTCATTGAATCACAAGAGATTGAAGAAATTCCTAAAGTTGGATGCCTTTAATAGTGTCGCAACAATAAGTGGGTGTTCATCGTCTTGAGCTTCAATTGACTTTATTTTATCTTCATCACTTCTAGTAACTTGGGCATCAATCACTTCAGTTATGATGGGATCATGGCTAATGGCATTGACAGCGCCCTTTCGGTTATTATAGGTAGGAAGTGGATCGTTTCTGACATCATTGTTATTTTCATCACGTGTAATTCGATCATTGAATATGTTCTTTAAAGTGAAACAATCTTTAGTTAGGTGACCAATAATTCAATAAAATCTACAATACTTGGAATCATACTTTTCTTCATTTGTGGGGAGGCGCTCGACCTTCAAGAGCTTAATATTTCCATCATGGAGCCACTGGTCAAGCATTTGATGCACTTTGGCCATGAAACAAGGATATGTCAAAGATGGCCTAGAGTTAGTAGGTTTTTCATCTCTTTGTTTCTTTGCTCCCCTTGGTGATTTACCCTAAGCTGTACTTATAGACGAAGCGTACTTGTTGAATCTCCTAATTTCATTTCTTTGTCGTGCCATTAAGTTGTTAGTCCTTTCGTATTCTCAACTAGCACAACAAAAGAGGCCAACGAAAGGTTTTGAAGGTAGACCACGTATTCAGGAAACATCCCTTAGATATAGATTTTGACTAATTCTCTTTCATCACAAACGTCTTGTATATCTAGCGAACACTCCCTGAAGTACTCAATATTGTCCATCATATCTTCTTTGGACTTTTGTCGGATCCTTCCTATGTCAATAAGGGTGACTCTCTCTTTTGTGGAGAAGAACTTTTCCAAGAACATCTTACACATACTACCCCACAAATCTATTGACCTTGGAGGGAGATTAATACACCAGGTATATGTCTTCTCAATTAGTAACTTAGAAAATTCTTTCAGTTTCAAATCGTCATCTAAGCCATATATTTCCAGCGTCTTGATGAATTTCAGCAAATGTTCCTTGGCACTTCGCTTCTTGTCATTAAATAGTATGAACTTTAGATTAACATAATCCTTAGGGTATGGCTTTACGGCGATGCGTTGGTGATATGGAAGCTTCGATTTTGGTATACCAATCGTAGATTTCTCTTGTATCTCCCTCAAATATATGTCCAAATCCTCTTTAGTCACAAATGAACCTCTCTAAGTAGATGCTTTCGCCCTTAGTGATATCGCAAGGGCAAGATGCATAAGCATTGGATTCATAGGTATAGATCTTGTAGACATGGGATTCATTTGTGTTGGTTGCACAGAGTCAACAATTATGACGTGTGGTGTAACACATGATGATGACGAGCCTCCAATCTGGACTGCTTAACTTCTTACTTTAAGTAATGAATCTTACATGGCTATAAGTTTCATAGTATGAAGTTGTTTTCTAACCCTAGGAGTAACATGCTCATTAATAATAGAAGGGTTAGGTGGGGTGAGTTGTTGCACCACATTAGAAGGATTCGAGGGAGTCACTAAATATTGTGTAGCAGCAAAGGCAACCAAAGTAAGCGTACATTGAGTGAATATCGTCATGAGTTCACTTAAGTTCTAATTAGTCTCTCGTAGCTCATGCGTTAATTGTACATTATCAAGGATACCTTCCTACGTACCATTACTTTGATTAGTGTCTCCAACTAGGGGTGGATTTTGGTCATTGACCATAATAGCAGCATTTTGTTATTGATTAATTCCATCAATAGGATCGGATTGTCTTCACCTTGGAGGTACTATGATAGAAGTATGAAGTCTTTTATCCCCAGTGGAGTTGCCATAAAAATGTGGGGGGTGTGAGTATACATATAAGTATCACGTGTGCGCCGCATATGAAGTCGCGCTACATGTGACTAGGAAAAATGATTTGAGTGACTCGCGTAGGATGATCAAGAGAGAAGCGTAGGGAGGAGGAGTAAGCGATCTTAGTAAGGCTTTAACATATATGGTGACAGGTGGAGGAACACAATGACATCAAACTCCAAGATTAACGGAGAATGAGGTGGTGTTCTTAAAGTGTTTAAGTATTTAATCTTTGGGGTAAAGTTCTAGTAGAGTAACGATATTAATGAGTGTTTTTCTCTCTTATTCAAATAAGAAAATGAATGGGGTATTTATAGGATATAGTAAGTGAATTCAATACGTTGGATCGTAATGTTAATCAATGGTTAGGATTAAATCCTTTTATATATGTATATTAAATAGGTTTTTTCCATAAGTTTAGACCCAAATAAAGGGCTTTATATTTTATTAGTGTAGGTTAAACCAAGAAATGTTAGATCAGACGAACCGATCTAATAGATCCTGCTTTAAGCTCACCTTGCCAAATCTTTCTTAATTATCTCGATAATTTATGAGCTTGACTCTTTGAGTCCTGTCACTTTAACGCGATGAGTCCAATCTATTTGATCAATGGGTTTGAAACCTAATATTAAATTTAGTTCTTCGCAATCATCTACTCTTCTTCTACCCAATTCTTAATATACTTTACATTTCTATATATTTTAATATCTATATCCAATTTTATATTAAATTTACGTGCACTTTTTATATATAGGAAAATTCGCGGATTCAAAGCCATCTCAAGTGCAAAATGAGAGACCAAACGATAGAGAAAAAAATTCATCACGCAGCATAGTCAGAAAAGTGCAAATTAATGAATCAAGCCATCACGTTGAGGCCATGTAAAATGAAATTAAATTCCTGCAATTGAACGGCTTGATGGAAGAAAACAGCCCCACTGTTACATTCCTTTCAATCAATTGGAAAATGGCTAACGTAGAAATTCGGACTAATCCTTATAGTTTAACCCAATTGATCTTATTAAGCCATAAACTCAGTTTAGATTATCTTTTTAATCCTTATTAACAGTAATTACAGTTAAACCCAGTTAATCCAATAGGTTTTATCCGGTTCCTATAGAATCAAATAGGATTTTTTGGGTCAAAATGTTAATATTTTCTCTCTTTTTTTTTAAGAAAATGTACCAATTTACTAAAATATAAATTTATAAAAATAGTATAGTGTAAACTTTAAGTTAAACTATATATATAATCTATAAATTATGGTAATAAAAATTCAATACATATACATTTTAATAATTGTAAACTAATTTTTTTTTAAATATGATATTATGATAAATAAAAAATTTTAATTACAAGTAAAATATTACTATATATTTTATAAAACATTTGATTCAATTTTATGGTTTGGTTTGGTTTATTATTCTAAACCAATAATTAATTAACGGTTTGGTTCAGTTTAAAAATTGTTCAAAACAAATCCTAAGAAAAAAATATTTTCAATTTGATTTGGTTTAATGAAATCGATGATGGAGGGACTATTTAATCATTTTCAAAATGTGAAGGACTTGAATTTAAAAAAAGAAAAAAAAAACTTAAAAGAAGAAGGATTTAGCTAAAATATTGGTAAAAGATAGAGGTAAACATAAAAATTAAAAGGTGAATGACTCAAAGTTAGTAGTAAAAAATTGGAGAATTGTTTTTATTTTTTTCCCTAATTTCTATTGCTAACATATACGGATTTTAATTAAAAGTTTTTTAATGAAAATATATTTTTCTTTTTTAGAAAAAATAATTAATTGGGCCTGATCAAAACCGACTAAGCTTGTGCCCTTTAAGGCCTGCTATTGGGCAGGCTTGGTAAGAAAATATCACAGGCCTGATGATTCGGCAGCCAAGCCCAAGGCACATCCAAGCCCACCCACTGAATTGAGTATTTAAGAGCATATGACCAAATATATATAAACTTAGAAAAAAAAAAATTTCCTACTGGTTATAGAAACTCAAGAAAACTGGTTTACTTTATTTTATTTTATTAAGAATGTTGATGAAACCAGAAGTTGAAAACAATGATTTATTCATTAGTAGAATTTAATCCTGAGATCATCTTTGTTTGACTTGAATGGAACCTTATACATTCCCCAAATAGAACTCAATCAAATGATGAACTGGACTATTTTTAGAGGACACTTGTTAAGAAAATAAAGTAAAAGGTTATGTATTTTTGTAAACTCTTTTTTTTTTTGAAAAAATTGCAACTATACCCCCTTAACTATTAGTAAGGTAACTTTACCTGAGAAATAGATTATCTTTATTTACTTTTGTTTCAATTTTCTTCGATTTATCTTTTAAGATATTTCCAAGTATATTGAATGATTGAAACTATAAGGAAGGTAATGATGTCGTAAGGTATTTAAAAAATCTAAAAAATCTTAGACATTGATTTGTGAAATTGAGAAAAATTGAAGAAAAATAAATTGAAAAGATCCAAACCCCTTCACCTCTCAAAACTTTTGAAAAGCAAATAAATCTTAATCTGTTAATAACAATAATTTTAAGTTTTGGCAAAGTCTTGGTGTTATTTATATATTGTTAAAAAGTTAGGGAAAAGTATGGTCATGTCTTAAGAGTTGACGATATCTATCTATTCTGATAAAATATTTTAAATTGTACTGCAATTTATTCTTCATTTTTAATATGCAATCAAGTTTATCTAAGGTCAAGAGGCTTTTTCTATTTAGCACTCCCTAATATAAATAGATTAGAAATTATTTCACAAATTCTGAAGTCTAAATAATACCCAAATATAAACGTAAGCCATGGTGGTTAGATTTAGTTATATATGGAAGTGTCGGTGGCTAAATAAAGGGGCAGGGAATCCCTTCATGCAAGAATTAGGGCGCATTAGATGGATTTATATTACATATTTGCTATTTTTTTCTTTTTGTTTTCAATTTTCATCCGTTATGCCTTTTTTTTATGGGATTAGTTTTACTCACCAATTAGACGAGACTTCATTTGTTTAGACAAATCATATTATTACCTAGATAAAAACAACTTTTGAAGAGATTCTCCAATCTATCCGATTGGCTTTCACACTCTTAACTCTCTCGCTCTAAATCTTCTTATATCAATTGATTCTATAGATTTTTTCTTATTAAATGAAATTGATTTTTCTGGGAAAAAAAAAAAGAAAGAAATTTATTTTTTACTGTCCACAGCCATTCTCAATTTATTTCCTCAACTCACACATGATTAAATCATCAGGAGAATGCTAACACAATTAGTTCAGTTACCCTAATAATCTTATAGTGACATTTGGCCAAAAAAATAAAATAAAATAATGTGAGAAACATGGAAATGGAAGTATCGACATTTTTGAACTTTTGGTGCAATTAAAAGTAAGCAACATAATATGATTTAATAATAAATATACAAGTCGCACAATAAGGAATATTTATGACCGTTTTGGCCGATTTACATTCATATTAACTAAAAGTTTACTTGTTATATCCAATAAACCAGGTTCATATTATTTATGCGATGATATATAAATCAATTAGGAATGACAAATTTTACCATAATACAACAACACAAATACGAACCCAATACAGTTAAGAATAAGATTACAAGATAAAGTATAAACTTACACCATTATAATACAAAAGACGTAATTATGACAGATGAACACAAAACTACACGATATTTATTCAATTTTTTTTTTAGCCAAATTACACATCCATTAACTAAAAAAATTATAAGTCAGGAGGTCTTGATGCCCAGGCCACAAACAATAAGGACGACAGATGGGAAGTGTGTTAACTAACCAAATAACAACAGCTCATCTCGTGTAAAGCTTATGTAACAATCCAATGAGTGTTTCTCAACAGAAATTACTACCCTTAATATCTATCCATCACTCTAAACCAAAAAGCAGAAGATTTTGAAGGAGAAGAAATTTAAATTCTTTATGTGCAAAAAGGTAGGAGCCGGAAGCAGGAGGCGTGGACGTTGTCAAGAAGCAAGCACATGCATTCTCACAACACATCATCAAACACAATCATTGTGTCCAATGTCAAGAGTAGCCTTTCTTTTCTTTTTTTTTTCTTTTTTTTTCTTTTTCTTCATCTCTATCTCTCTCTCTCTTCCCCCTTTTCAGCCCTTGAAAAAAAAAAGAAAAAGAAAAAAAGAAAGAAAGAAATGCCCTACTGTCCATGCATGCCAGTGCATAAAGTTCTCTACGTAAAGGTCACTTTCCATCATATGCTTTACCAAAGGGTGGTTGCATCAATGCCATTATATCTTCATATTTTTAATGAGCTCATTCTTCCTTTTTTCCATTTTAATGTTCATTATAGATAAAAAGATATAGGCCACATATGGCACTATAGGTATATACATACTCCACGTAAGTTTGTGGGACTGGTACCAAGCCCACGAAATGGAAACAGTATTCTAGCATCAAAGTTTTTGAAAGAATTTTGTGATGATGAAGTTGGTTTTGGTATGATATGATGGGCAAGTTACATGCCTCTCAATGACGTATGGATAAATTCCTTAAAAAGTCTTTAAGCATATTTTTCACCCTTCCAAACCGTTTACAGACCTTAAATTCATTGTTAAAACCTTAAAATTGTGGCTATTAATAGTCTTCTTAGTGATGGGTTTAGGGATTCACATGAAAGTATAAAATGTTTGTTGATATATGTATAAGTGCACAAGTTTATCGAGATATGCATATTATCATAAGATATATAGCAGCAGTTTGTAAAATTAGGTTTTCACAGTTTAGAGAGTTTAGTACACTTAACCAATGACATATTTGGTTTATGAAATGAAACAAGCTAACAATGAAATTACAATTCTTTATGAATGGAACAGACAAGTAATAGTTATTCCTCATAATTATTTGGAGATATTATTTATAATTTTAAAAAATATACTATCAAACTATGCCTATTCCTTTGGTCTTATAAAAGAATTATAATTTCTCATTTTTTAGCAATAGTTAATGCCATGGAATAGTAATTTTGCCAACTAAATATAAGAATAGTTGAGTATGTGAGAAATAACTATTTTATTCTACCCTTATGAAATCAACCAAATATACCATAATAGTTTAGAGGATGAATTTATAATTTTACCAAAATTTCATGTGCAATTAAAGATGACTATAAATATGTTTCTTAAACTATTAGTTATGTGTGAATAAATCTTCTAAATTTTTAAAATATAACTCTCTCTCAAAAATTTTTAAAATATGTAAATAACCCTAAATGATTGCTAGAGGTTAAAAAGAGTTGCTAAAAAAGCTGTCAATAATGAAGGTTTTAGAGTTTTGGTGACACTTTTGGGCGTATGTTTACATTTTTAAAAGTTATAGAGAGGCAAAATCACATTTTTGGAATTTAACAAGTCTATTTGCACCCAATAATGTTTAGACGTACATATTCCATATTTATTAGAATATCAATACTGCGTTATTAGAATAGTTATCCTATTTATTGAAAAACAAAATTCGAAGTTGAAAAAAAGATGTTCCATCTACAATTCTAACCCTTTAAGGGCCTTAACAAGAATAAGCCGAGTAACCTTTTCTGTAAACTCCATAATGATTACTCTCGATCCGAAGCACCCCTTTTCCATTCATAGAGAGATCCAATCGTCAAAATCAATAAAAAGGCCATCATGGACCAAGATCTAAACAGATCAATCTTGTTGGGAGATTCTGCTTGGGAAAAAAAAAAGGTGACTTCTAGATCAGGGATAATAAATAAAATCGAAACAACATAAAATCATATATCGAAATGACTTTTGGCATTACCGGAAGGATCAAAACCACGTTCATAAGTTGACAATTTTTAGGGATAGGTCGATTGGAAGAAAATGGAAAAAGAAGACCGAGTAAGATCAAAGAAACTAACAAACTGATCACTAAATAGATACAAATAGGTGTAAATTATAACATCACCACAACCCACTTACTTCTCTCGCGGAGTGGCATACTGAAAAAAAAAAAAAAGAAAGAAATAAGAAGACTACCAACTAATAGTTTTAAAAAATTTTCATATTTTGGCTTATATAGGTTATATATCCCAGCGAATTGCCGTGGGTTGTTTCTTATTGCTTCAATCCATTCGCGCAGTTCAGCTATCTCCATGTTAGGGGAAATTTCGAGATCAAAGCCCAAAATAACGAGAGCTGCTTCGTCAAAAACCTGAGTTGAATTGGTTCTTCTCCACCGCGGCAGCCCCATTTCGCAATGGCGCTTAAATTGAAATGAAACAAGGGAATGGAGTTCTCTGAGAAGAGCTCCTCGCTCCCCCTTTTGGTGAAGAAGTGAAACGTAAGGAATTAGCGGGGGAGCCGGCTGGTCCACTGTAGTGGAATCTTGTGGGCTAGCAGAGGGGCCCCCGCGGTTTGCATTAGAAGGGCCGGCAGCATTTGTCGGCTGGTTGACGCTCGCTTCCGAGCCGCCGGACCCTCCAGATGACATTTGGTTACCAATCCATGGGCTCAGCACCCCACAAAAAAATGCCCACAAGGAGACCTACGGCACCCCACCCTAGTCTACAAAATATGAAGTGGAGCCCTTTGCCGAGTAGCATGGAGGTTACTTTTCTAAGGTAATTAGTTTGTGTTTGCTATTTCCAAGGCGAAAATAAATTGTTTGTTAAAACCAAGGCGAAGAGCTTGTGTTTGTTAAATAAAACCAAGGATAAAAGCGACTGGTGAGTCTGACATTGTCTATGATCATTGGATGTAGAATTATCTCTCAATCATTTTAAATGAGGCTATAAGCTTATAATTGCATTATTTTAATACTTTGTCTCATTGGATTGTCCAGACGTATTTTGACCTACAAAGATATGGGTTTAGAGGTAAAGTGGACTATTGACTAGCCCATACTTTCCCCTTATGCTTGCCTTCTTTAGCATTTAAACCAGCACCGTATTAGCTTTTAGAGCTCTCCGGGAAAGGTAAGGTAATAAGTTGTTGTTTGATTATATATGATATATTCCAGAATGAAGGTGCTATTGAAATGCTCAATCACTTCATTAATTACTTGACAGTTACTCGAACTTCGCAACCTCTCTGGCCATGCCTCACCGCCCCTGCTTTGACCAACGAGACAGTGCTTTCCGATTCGATCTTGCTTACCCCAAGTTGGTGAGTACAGTAGAAATGGCTCGTCGAGACCTCGATTGCTATAGGGATAGGTGAAAACTAGAGGGATAGGTGAAAACCAGAGGTATATGGTCCTGACGTGCGAATGATGGGAGAAAGAAGGTAGACATAGAGCAATGGGAATATAGGCTAGGGGACCCCACCTAACCTGGCTCTGCTACCACTTGTCACGGCCTTTTCTCTTAACCCGGAATCGGAGCTGGCAGGAAGTCCAAGCTATTATTTCCCTTGACTGGAGATGAAAACGGAGCTTATACTATACCATCCCAAACAACATTTAACAGACACCTACGCCAATGCAAAGCATAAAACAAAGCATTCTTCCTTCTTACAGATGCCGTACTTCACACTTCGTTCGAGCAACTACGTACCCTGCCCTGCAAAGATGGCAGAACAACCAAAAGGCAGTCAGCCTTGTATTTTCGATGGAAGAGACGAAGGGAAATCTCAGTAGACGCTTCTTTAGTAGGCAGGCTTGCTGCCACTTCATTCATATGTATGGTAACTGATGCTGCCTCGTCGTCGACAACTTCTGGCACGGAATCAGATGTGAGTCTTCCATGTATTGGCTTTCAGGGTGCCGTTCTATCTGTAGATAGCTCTTGGTGCACTTCAAATTGGAGTTCAAGGCATTACGAGATCCTTGATCCTTAGAGAGCTAAGTCGGATGATGCCCCCAAAGATAAACTCGGCTTACGGTTTAGATATGAGTCAAACCGAAAGGGAAGACTGGAAGAGGTCTTTGCCGAGAAGTCAGATATTCTTTCATTATCCTATCCCTGCCAGGGCATAAAGTCCGTATAATATAAGAGGATTGCCCGAAAGGTTTTGCCACTCAATGCTAAATCGGATACAAAAATAGACTTCGCTTCACCAGGCGCGGAAGCTGAATGAATAAGATAGGTGTGGCGTGCTTTCCTTCCCGCAGCTTTTTGTCTTCGTAGATAACACCTGAAAGAGTTAGCGAGCACAGCGATATAATAGAACTGCGTTAATAAGGGAATCGCCTTATCTAGCCCTGCCGACTGTGCCATTAAGATTAAGGCAAAGAAAAGGAAGCAGTAGCATTAGAAGGAGCAAGGGGTACGAGACAGATATTGAATTGCTCGTTGAGACCTTTATGCCGACATGAATTTTGCTGGTAGCTGTGCCAAGTAAGAAGCTGTTCTTGTTCTCGAAGTCCTACCTTTTATGCTATGCCCTGAGGCATTTATTTAGCAAGGCAACGCACCTTCCCGCATTCCTTACCTCTGTGTCCGATTCGCCGATCATAATCCACTCTTTGCAAGAAAAGGGCTAGGCAGTGAGCATCTTTGTGTTGTGCTCTGCTGGCCCTACTGCCATGCCACGATCTTTAGTATTCCAGTTATCCAAAAGAGCGGGGAAGGCTATAAGGTGCTTTTGGTTTTGGAATTGATCCTTTCTCCCATCTTATTGTTAGTGGTACTCCCTACCATTCGTTCTCAGTCCTTTACCTAGGGAATTTCTTTGAAAGAAGCCTGCTTTCCCCTGTCGAATTTGTGAATAGGATTCTTTATATTATATGTCTTCGATCTTGATCCATGAATCCCTTAGTTAAAACGTAGTCAAGGTATGGAGTCTAGGATCTGCTTTTTGGCTGCGGCCTATCTGATATCGTGAGAATAAACGACAGGCTATCGATAAAGCCTTACTTATGCTTTTTCACCTGCAATACTGAATTAACCCCCTCCTCAAGTTAGGATTTAGACCTAATGGTCTACACCGGATAAAGAAAGGCCAATTATATAATTATAGCTACTAAGCACATTAGTTTCTAATATGCAACTTTAATAGGGAAAATGTGGACCTTACATCATATATATGTTGTCCTTTTAAGCTTTTAGCCTTCATGATATATGCACAATTATTTGTCTTTGCCATACAAATTTATTTAAGTTTTCTTCAGCATTGCTTTGATGTAAATCTCAACTTTGAACAAACATATATAATATCCTCATTAAAACACAAGATATCGTGCATCTAGAATTGCATAACGGGCTAACCTGGCCTTGAATCAATTTGAAACTGCCGGTTTACGGGCTTGACTACGTTTGAACCATAGCCAACATATATGGGGGGATGAGTGGGCAGTTCCGAGCTGATTCGACTCTTGAACCTTTTATTTTTTTAATATTTAATTTTTTTATTAATTTCTTTTTTTAGGTACATTAATAATTTTTAATAACGCGACCTCCTTTTCCTTTTTTTCTAAATATACTAATTCATTAATAATTTCTAATTTTTTTATTAATTTCCAACTTAATATGATTTTAACTTTTTTTTTTTCCTTTCAAGTTTCATCTTTTCCTCTTGTTTAAGTCATTGACATTTAACAAATTTTATAAAAAGAATTCAGATTAACTTAAATCGAATTTTCAATTTATCATTAATACATAATTAACTTATAATTAATCATTTATTATTACTTTAATGATATTAGTTTTAAAAAATTATCCTGTACTATCGTAAAGAAGGTAATTTTGATATGTCTTAATCTAATGGATATTATCAAATTTTTTTTTTCTAACTTAATGGCCCCCCTTCTCTCTTTCTCTCTCTTTTTTTCTTTTTATGGGCTGTGAACTATCGAGCTAACCTACCAATTCAATGGTGGGTTGTTCTAGTGGTTTACTGGTTGAAAGGGCGGTTTGGGCCAGACCGGTTTATGGGTTGAAACCGGCTCTTGCATGGGTCTAAGTGCATCAATTAAATGGAGTAGAAAGATTTAAAAATCTCTATTCTTTTTTTTTTTTTACCATGGTATTATAGTTATTGAAGAAAGGGAAATCAAACATGATCAATCTCATCGTATGACTAATATTTAAACCATAAAATATTAAATATTTAAATAACATATAAAAGGAAATCTTGATTCATCATAATTTGTTTATATTAAGAGTTGGTTGTGCCTTGTGTACTATATACATGTGGGTATATGTACAAAGGTCTTGTACATACTGCTGACAAACGCGCTAAACATGACCAGAAAGGTAACTTAAATCGCATGTATGAGATGATCAAATAAGGTAGAATAGAAAGGAGGAATAGACGATTTCAACAAGACTTTAAAACTCGTGGTGATGGGTGAAGGAATCAAGAGGTATGAAATTTCACAATTGATAAAGAACAAAATAGTGTTTTTAAAACATTTAATTGTTTGATCATTCGGTACATAATTTTGACAAAGTAACGGTTTTTATATCAAAATCTCTCTCCTTTTTAAATGAGAGGGAATGGGATATTTATAGGAGTTGCCCATTGAGTTCATTTGTTGGATCGAAATGATAAATAATGACCAAGATCAATTCCTTTCTTTAAATGGACCTTAAGTGGTTTTCTTTTACAAGTTTAGGCCCAACAAGGCCTTCTTCTTAATGTAAGCTGATATTGAGACATTTTGGATTGTACAGGCCAATTCAACAAGCCTTACTCCTAGTCCATTATGGTAAAATTCTTTTGATCATCCCAAATATATAAACTCAACCTTTTAAGTCCTATCATTTTAGTTTAAAGAGTTAAACTCAATTAAATAATGAACTTAAAGTCTAAACTTAAAATTCGACCCTTTATACATATTATGTGGTTGGAGTTAGACTCTTTATACATATTATAAATATTCAAGTTGGTCAAATTTTTATGAACTTGCTTTTTAATCCCTTAGATGACCATGTTGCCTTCCATAAAACATTAGAGAAAAAAAAACATGCAAAACAAAATATTCATAATAAAAAAGTGGGATTTCCTTTTTTCCTTTAAATAATTTTGTTATTATATTTTCATATATATATATATATATTATCTAATGCAATTTTTTAAGATTTGAGGGTGTTAACCCCACAGCCGAAGGATATGGATGGTCAGTTACTGCATATTCATACTTGATAAGACTATAGAAGGTTCATCCCTTGCACTTCAGATCTTCAAGTTCATTATAATTATTTTCTCAAATAGGGTGAGCAAACGACTACTAACCTAATCAAACACATGCAAACCATACTAAAGATAAAGAAATTCATAAAATACAATTTATGAAGATAAAATTTTAAGTAAATCATAGGAACACAACCATGATTGGTCAAGGTTCAAAGTGACTTTGGTTCTACTTTATTAAACGTGGTGAGATCGTTACTCACCACTTGTGATACATAAGCCTTAGACCCACCATCTGCGACAAATAAATACACCAAGCCCTCTAGTGGTCATTTGCGAAACGTATCAACATGCAAGGGACAACTTTGTTTCTCCATTTCTACATCCTAAGTTCATCGCTTGTATAAAGACATTGGAAGTATAGACCATTTATAATGTTCTAACCTATATCTCATTCCCATCAATTAACCTTATTATAACTTCATTCGTTTTTAATCTAGTTAGCCATAACTGTCTCATAGTGATGACTCCCAATCATCGTCGAGATGTTCATGTCCAATTTAACCACATCATTCGAGAGGAGCTTGGAACTGCCATCCCCTAGTCAATAGATGTCACTTACATGTTCGAATAGCCACACACAAAAAATACATCAAATTTTAGTGATTTGTATTTATTAGTCTTGTTACAACTATCATATCATACAAAAATAGCAAACAATCAACATAATACTCACATTTTTTTTTTCCTAAAAAAATAGTTCTTAATACTTCATTCCCAAAATATCCTATTAACAAAGTCATCATTTTAATTTATTCTTTTCATTTTTCATGTTTCTATGTTCATTCGGCTTAGTTTCATCTATTCAAATTTTGAAATTTTATTAATCAAATTAAGAATTTTCGATTAATCAAGGTGGTTTACCGAAGAAGAAGGGTTGACCTAGGAAGCAATCAATCGGCTCAAAAGTGCGATCCACTGATCTTTGCATCATTTTAGTTTCTTTCCTTATCTTGTTTCTTTTACATCTTTCTCAATCTAATTTCAAGGTTTTAACTAATTCTCCTTTAACTAAGCCATAATTCTAAAGTCGACAAGATTTCTTTCACTAGTCAATTCTTTAAAAGTTTGATTTTCGTAATTTGTCATCTTTGATCGTCCTAGGGCTTTTGGTTCATAATAAAAAAATTCTCCTCCAAATTGTTTGGACAATTATTCTATTGTGTACGTAATCCTAATTCATTAATTTCAATGTCTTTTACAAAAACCTAATTCTTATGTTGTTTTATTTTGTTTACTTTATTACATTTCTATTTACCGTGTGTCATGAATTTACTTATTTTTTTCTCAATGAGGTATCTTTTACCTTATTTTGTCACAATACATTTTGGGTAATTTAAGGGGTGCAAACATTCAATTTTAAAGATAGAATAATAATTTATGAACATTGGAATAAATATAAATGATATGTATATTTATAATTTATCCAAAATAAAATATCTGTAAAATTCACGTTAAATTGAAGCTTTCCTACATCCAATCACAAGTCTTTCTTCACTAAAGAAAGATGGAACGAAATTTCAAAAAAATGGAGCTAGCAGCAATAAGGACAATCAACAGATAATGAAATATTATGTGTCATGATTTCTTGTTTAACAAGCACAGCAAAAGAGTACCATTTTCTAAAAGCATTATTCTAGATGAGCAAGTTGGGTTTGGGTTCGAAGGGAATAAGGTCTAATTAAAATATTAGCGCTTCGTTGTCAATAGTCTTTGATGCTTTGGGATGATGAATGTGTGTGTGAGATGATGTGAAATGAAGGAAATTATGTGGCAGTACAGATGACAATGATTATTGTTGACTTTACTTGTGGAATTGGAATCTAATTTTTTTTCATCCAAGTAAGTGACGGGGATTGGTGAGGAGGGGAAATTATTTACCCCAGTTAGGTTTGAGTTATGCCATTGACTGGTTCTTCACCTACTTAATTAAAATGCAACTGTATCAATTAGGAATAAAGCAAGCAAGTTTTAGCTAGTTTTTATTTGTCAGGTCAATTCCACAATTCACTCTGAATCGAAAATGAAAAAGAATGGGAAAAAATCTTATTATATTCATCTCTTCTATCAATTAAATGTATCTACCAACTTTATGAATCGATAAATATATTTTTAGACTCACTTATTAGTATGAATAAATATTTTAAACTCTCAATTACCTTTTATCTTTATATAATTTTTGAATATATATATACATATGTTTATCATTGTTAAAATTTCAAAATTTTCGTTAAAGAATCTTAAATAATGATGATTTTAATGTTTGAGTTTAGAGTTATGTTTATAAAATTTTTAGGGAGGTAAGGTTATACCATTAAGGTTTAGATGATCTATTTGCACTTAACCAATATTTTAATATAATTTGCAAATTTCATTTTTTTTTTATTTGTGTTGGTTGGGCAGAAATCAAATGAAATAAAGAAAAATATAAAAAAAAAACATTGGAAGTTTTGTATTTGGTAATAAAAGAGAGCGAGTAGGAATGTAA
Source organism: Lumnitzera racemosa (assembly GCA_024138005.1). NCBI lineage: Eukaryota > Viridiplantae > Streptophyta > Magnoliopsida > Myrtales > Combretaceae > Lumnitzera > Lumnitzera racemosa. Next base: position 5,860,270 of record JAMXBC010000004.1, read on the forward strand.
GGAAAAGAAAGAAAGATAATGGAAAGTTTTCCACTTTTGAAGTTAATATGTTTCTTTCTAAAAAATTAGAGAAAAAAAATAATAAAAACGGGTAGAAGATACCGTAAAGCTGCTAACAACTAAGCTTGCAAAACAAAAAGAGAAGTGGTATTATCTTTCAAACATTTTTTTTTTTTTTATTCCTTCGTATCATATAAACCAAACAAAATACAAATAAAAAACTTTCTCTCAATTTCCTTTCACTTTCTTCTCAAATATTTAAATACAAAATACTTTCTTTTGATTTTCTCCCTTTTAAATTGTACTCATTTCCACTCCTTACTTTCTTTTAAAAATCTACGAAACAGAGTGAATATTCATACATATTGAAGATTTCTCGTGAGGTTTTTCTCGAAGGCCTTACATTAAAATAAGGTTGTTGGAACACCTTTTAGAAAATGTCAATATTGGATGCTACCACCTGCCAGCATAATATCCGATTTGTTGGAGAAAGTCAACATCAAATTGACCGCTACTATATCAACCCTACCGATACACCAAGACAAAAGACAAGTTGATATTCCTCGAACCGACAAAGTCATGCGGGTTGTTGAATTTACTGATCCATAGAGGTCTCATAATCGAGTTTCTAGAATACTCATTTACATTTGAAGACAAATATCCCAAACATGGGTAAGCACAAAATAAGCTAATGCATGAGCAAATATTAAACAGCACATACAAGCTTCCTTTAATTATCTTACTTAAGTCAACAACACGCTCACATACATCAATATACTTAGGCTGAAGAATGCATGAGCCAAAAAACATAGATTCGTATGTCTTTAGAGTCTAAGAGTCAAATTGTCTTATACAAATTTAAAAAATAACCAATCGTTCACTATGATATCAACTGTAATATCTCATTTTTTTAATGTGACTTGTTTACAACTTCTCTTCAAAAGATTTGATTCATAAAAATTAGTTATATCAATAATCTACTTATTCATTTATAGTGGTTTAACACCTAATAAATTATTAACCGCTTTATCCCAAATATTCGACTTTAAATAGATGACAAATATTGAATCCATGACCCTATCTATTTGAATGGTTACAACCTAGACACAAACACAACCAAAAGCATCAATTTAATAGTTAAATATTTCCAAGTTTATTATCTAATCCTACATATACATACAACATACAACACTAACCTATGTACCTGGGTAAAGCTCACCAACTCGCAAATACTATATTTGGAATATAAGTCCTATAACCAAGCACAAGATGAGCAATTAATAACTTGTTTATGCTAAAACATTACATTCTTAACTTTAGCTTCGTAAGGACAAAAATGGGTTTGTCATGTTTCTCCAAGAAGCAACTTAATTAACTGATCTTTTAATTAGGTCAATCGAGTTTCACTCTTGCACAACTCCATTAACCTAATTCATAACCTAGTTGGCCACTTTCAAATGTGGTTAACTTAATTTCAATTCAATCAATTACTTTTCCTTTGCTTATATCTGCTTATTTTCCATCTTAAGAACTCGACATAAGGCATCGTGATCAATTTCTTAACTCTAAAATCTTCCTTTTATCTTATAAAAACCTACAACCATCAAAATTATTATAAACTCGAGTAAATCAATCAAACTCTAATTTTATATTTTTCATAGTTATTGTACAATCCTAAAATTCGTTTTAGATTTTTATAATATCATCAATTCAGTAATAACAAGATTTAGTTTTTCGATTTTTAAGTTTCTAACTCTCTTATTTTATAGTTATAAGCCTAAGGATAATTTTTCTAACGATCTGGGACAAAACATAAATTTGGTTTTAATCTCTTAAATCTTACCTTAAAACAAAAGCGATAATTAGAATCCCTTTTATCATAAAAACAAGTCTTGTTTGGAATCGGCCAAATTTCCTTACGTATTAACACACGTCAAAAAAATCAAGGGGCATCGCAATCGCCATGCCCTAATACTTTTTTCTTAATCTCAAATAACATACTATCATATTAAAAAAAAAAAAAAGAATTTTCGTATCGTAAAATTATCTAAATCGGAAAATAGGATTTCGTACCTTAGAAATCCATAGGAGATCTTGCACAATAATTAAAGGGGAAAGGTGTTTGGCGTCAAGGAAACAGAAAGGGAAAGACAGTGTGATGCCTTCCCTTTTAGTATTCTCATCCTAAATCACATCAAACTTGCGTGAGAAACGATATGCCTTTGGGTTTCTTATAATCTACACCATTAGGCCTAGCAAATTTGGGATTGCGGACACGTTTTTCTTATTAATTAATCAATGTTTAGCCATTTTCTTATTAATTATTAAATCACAAATAGTTTCACCGATTTAAAATTACATATTTTAATTGACTCAATATATTAATACCTATATATCATTCATTTAAATATAAAGTATAGTGTATTTATAGTATACAATCTTTTTTTCCTAAATTAAAGATACTGTTGTTTGTTAATGAAATCGAAGTATATAGGTAACGTCGATGGGTTTATCTGGTACTTTGCATTATAAATTATAGGTTTGGTTTTTGTGTTTTTGTTGACTATTTCTTCCAGTTCCACAAAGGAAAGTTCAAATTTCGCTTAGCATCAGCAGCCGCCTATCCCAACAGTTTGAACGACTTCAACACCTACCGTCTGAAGATCTTAGCCGTACGATCATTTAATTGGACGGTGGGCTAATCGCTTCCGCATCCGGAACTCAAAACAATGTATATATGCTATAAATCATCGAGCCAATTTCAACGTATAAGGCCGGCACGTGTGCGGTATATGAACAGCACGTAAATAAAAGGGCGGTATCCAAGCTGACACGTGATAATAAATAAACCATAAGTATACGATTAGACGAGGCTCGATATGCAGAAATCACAAGGACGCTAGATATGCGATTTCGATGTGAAACAATAGTTGGTTAAATCACTTCTTCAGAATTTAAGAGGTGTATAATAAATTACAGAATTTATCGGCAGAAAGTGTAAGTACTTTTGTTGTTGCTATTGGTTTCTTTATATGGTATACGCTTAGGACAGCTGTAGTTTTAGTTTTATTTATTTATTTTTTCTTTGTGAATATTTAATCTAATCTACGATGTTTTGGCCAAAAAAAGAAGAAAATTTAATCTATCACGGTTTCTATTAATGCATTTTAAATGCTATTTTTTGAAACGTTCTTCATTGATAAAATGCAGCTCTTAAGAAAACTTTTATTTTCTGTTTCTGAAAATTTCCAAAAGTGCGTGATAACAACATGCAATTGTAAATGTGTTTGTAAAAATAAAATAAACTTATCATAATAAGTTCTTAATGAGCTTATAGAAACACTTGTCGGTGGAAAATGGAAATCATTAATAAAGATTAATGAGAATATATGGAGCATCAAGAGGTAAATATGGTCAATTACAAAAATAACATATCTAGTTTGGCATTTGGATCCACAAAGTTACCGTTTGGATCCATTTCCTCTAGTTTGTGCTTTCTTCCTTTATTATGTCTATTTTTTTTTCCTTGCATAATCTGAAGTTTTGTGTTCTTTTACTTTACAAACCTTTGTGATTTGTTAAATCACTTCTAGTCAATTGGCTAGTAGATAAATCATATTCATTTTTCTCTCTCTTAATTTTGTAAATATATAATATATAATAGTCGAGAAAATAGGATGGGTGGGGAGCGAGGAACTCTAAAGGATGAATGAATTTTATTTTGTTTGGCCAAATATATATATATATCAGTTTCACTATCTAATTAGACGTTGTGTTGCTAATGTTACTATTAGCCTAACTTTGGTTAAATGGGGTGGTAATTTCCATTTTTTATTTAATTTTTAGTTCATGGTGCACTTGTATATTTTTTGATAATGTTATAAAAAAATACACGTGTTATCAAAAAATTATAAAAAAAATGATAGGTATTAATTTTTTTATCACTTTTTTTATTATAGTTACAATATATCTATATGCACTGTGACCATAAAGTTGTAAAAAAGTTGTTAGGTAACAACTTTACATCACAATTACCACAAAGAACACATAACTATCATAAAAGAAAATATAGCATTACCACAAAATAAAAATAAAATAAAAGACTCACTTGAAAAATCAATTGCCTTAGGCGACTGACTGATTGTAAGAATCTCTTGGTTATATAAATGCTATTAGATGAAGTGGCATTTTTGTTATAATCAACCACATGACATGTGTTTTATATCATTAAAATAAAATTAAAACTCTTGCTAGAACTTGCTACACCATATTCTTAGTTTGAAAATATATATTAACATTAAATAAAATATTCCAAAACAAAAAAAAAAATTGACGAAAAAAGAAAGAAAACATGAAATGAAAAAAATGAAATTGCCAAAAAAAAAATGACCAAAAGGAATTTGAACAAAGCACTTTTCTATGTTTAAAGGGTTATGACCATTTGGTTGGGAAAGGAAAAAAAAATTAAAAAAAAGAGCTGTCTCTAAAGTTAATTTGAATAATTTTATAATTAATGAGCTAAAGTTTGCAATATATCGATGTTGAACTATTAAGATGGATTAGTGATAACATATACCAAAAATTATACTCGGTATGAAAAAGATTGAATTCTAAATAACACTAATAGTTTTGTGATCGACACTACTTTATTGGAACCTAGTTCCATCATTTATAACAACTCTTAGACTAATTGTCTCATAATTAAATGTGTGTAAATAGGTTTTGATTCACGGGTCGGTCGATTTAACTCAGTTTTTAAATAAGTTTAGACTAAGTTTTTTTATCTATTTAAAAAGCGGGCTAAATAAGCTCAACCCGTTTAACCTACAAGTCAAAGTAAATCGATTTGAGCTAGCTTGTTTAGCATATTTACGTTTTTAGCTCGTAAACTAACTCATTTAACTCGCTTTTTAAATGGGTTTAGGTCAAGATTTTGTAATCCATTGAAACGGAGGGCTAAATGAGCCTAACCAATTTAATTCGCTAGCCAAAGTGGGCCAAGTCAGGTTAGCCCATTCAACTTACTTACACACCGTAATTACCTTTAGAATGGTACTTTTCACAATTAAACAATTTTGAAGTGTATTATTCTTATTATTATTATTCTGAAAATGCTATAATCTCTTACCTCTTTTTGTTTAAATTTTACATCAGAGAGAGGAGGTGGGGGTGGTGGGCAACGGCATTCCCTATGTTCCTTTATTACCATGTTCATTTCATTTTTGCACCTCAAAATTGCAATTCCCTGGAATCCTAACTCCTTAAAGTTTGGCAATTAAAGTTTGGCAATAGGCATTCTTATATCCAAGTAAGGAATTGCCATTTCTAACTCATTCCTTTCTCTTTATTCTCGATATGCCCTCATTATAACTCAAAAAATACACCATTTGCCATCATAAACAACATGATCGAGTTCCTCAAAACCCAATCCCATTAGTTGCATATCCGTGAAGTTTTCCTCTATGGCTAAAAATAGAAGCTTTTTTAGTCATCTTAACCAGTGGGTAAAATTTCCTCCATGGTTGGAAATAAGAGCTTCATCAATCATCATCACCATCAATCATCTTCTTCGAAGTTTTCTATTGTACCAATAGGTTCTTGTGTATGATTTTGATAAAAACAAAACCATGAAAGTTATGTTAAATTAATTATTGATTACAAACCTCTCTGCAAATCTTATAAAAACATGGTTAATTTGATAAAGGCCTTGAATTATGTTTATAACACTACGTTTTGCATGATATCTATATAATATAACTTGATTAGATTGAGTTTGAAATTTTTGAAAGAAATAAAAAGGAACAGAACTATTTACTTTATCTTAGTGTATGTTGTTCAGCTGTTTTGATGGGAACCGTTTAGCTGGTTGTCTTTGGACCATCCAGTTGGTTGCTACAGATCAGTGGCAGGTGATGGACTGTTTGACTGGTTATCCCCGAACCATTCGGTTGGTTACTGCAGGTCAATAGTAGGTGATAGACTGTACGATTGGCTGTCCCTAGACCGTTTAGTTGGCTATTGTAAATCAATGGCAGGTGATGGACTATGCGTTTGGTTGTCCCTAGACTGTTTGGTTGGTTGCTACAGGTTAATGAGCAATGTTGGATCATGCGATTGGTGATTTAAAAACCATCTGGATGGTGACCCTATTTGAATGGACCATCCGGCTAATCACACTTATCATGCCCTAAAGTAACAAAGTTGTAACAGCTCCGCCGTATAAATCATTCTAAGATAGAAGTTGGTTTTACAATCGCTATCGTAGACCTAACCTACACAAGAGATCCATAACTAACCCGTTTTTAAGTAAATAGTTCGGAATTTAAATAAATCATTTACCTAAGAAAATAAGAATATATATATATATATATATATACACACTAGAATTTAGTTATTATAATTAGTGTTTACAACGTTCAACTGTAATCTATTTCCTAGTTAATACATTATTCAGAAATGAAAAATTCTAAAATAAGAGCTTAAACCTTAAAAATATATCTATGTTTTTCAAATGTTTTTCCTTATTCCTTAGGATCCAGTAGTTGCTGCCTTCAGAGTAGTTAAGAGCTGCTTCTTAGGCAGTACCTGCAATGACGTCTATAGGAATGTGAGCAATTACAGCTTAGTAAGTTAGGATGGAGGACTTAAAACTATACCATAAGCACAAATAAGGTTATTAATCAACTTATTAGATACAATGCATGTTCAAGCAAATGCCATCGCATGACGTTGTTCAACCCGTCATGAGATTAGATAAATTGTGCCCCTTCTAATCCGAGTTGAGGAGTTGCCATTAATGTAATAGCTCACAACTAAACCCAAGCTTGTGCAACTGACACATCGCTCCTCCCATAACTACCTTCGAACCATTGACTTTACCTTTATTGCGACCTCCTCACCTATCACTTAGTTCGACTAAGGATGAAGAAGGGACCCATTATGCTATCCTTTTCAAATGGGTTGGTATTTGGTCGGAGAATCCTAGGTTTCCTCTAATGGGTTGCTATGTAGGTTAGATTTATGTTTACAAGTCATATCTTTGTTAAGTTCAGTTTAGGGTAATCGATCACTTCATACAATATAAGCCAGAACAAAATCATAACATTACTCATAATCAAGCACATACACACAACTAACTATCTAACAAGTACAGCCATGTATAATATCAAGCTTCCAAAATAGAGCAACATATTAATCTCAACTTATTTGGACTCTTCGCTTACCCACTCGAGGTCTAATTCACTCAAGCTATCGCCGATCATCCCTATAACACAAATACGGTTTCAGTTTTTTGTATAACTATTATAGGTTAGTTTTATCCTATATCACTTATTATTATCTTTTATTTAGGGTTTAATATACCTAATTATCTAGTTCTTAAGTCTTTTACAATTCTTCTTGAATTGTGTTAAGTCTATTTCAGTTTTCATATTGACTTCTAAATTAGGGTTTTAACTCAGTTTTTAGTTAAAGATTTGTATGCACATCCTAAGAAATCATTCCGACTCAATATGTAAAATTGATCGTATTATCTTCAGATATCCTAAATATCGTTTTTAGTCTCTAACTAGTGTTCTAGTTCATACAATACATCTGAATCCTAATTTAATTACTAAATTCTTACCCGTTATGAGAAAATCTTACATTTTTCATATAATTACCTTAATTTAAGTTTCCTATCAGATTTATTGTATATTCCTATTATTATCATAATATCAATTCTAATCAATATTTTCCTAATTATTAATTTCTCGTAATTACATATTACACATTATCACCTAATGTGTACAGACTGTACACATCTAATATTCCCATCACTTCAAATTTCATCTCCTAACATCAAATAACATTCCAAATATCTAAATTCATCCTAAATCGGATTTTGAACCTAATTACCAAATTAACTCAAAATTTCTCATTTTTTTTACCTATTATATATTTACTATATAATATGCTAATACTTACATCTAGCACTCCAAATGCTACAAATAGTATACTCTATCGGATTTCAACATCCTAAAACATACAATTGTACATCAAATCAGTAATTACCCATTTAATTACTTAATTAACTCTAAATTACCTATTTTATGGATCATTTTAAGGCCTAAAAATTATCTAAAAATTTCAAAAATTAATTTTTGAAAACGGGTTTCATAGCATTGTTCTATATCATCTAAATAGGCTATACAAAAATTTTGGGCTCAAAAATACACTTTTAAAGTTATTTATTTTTAAACTGAAACATGTTCGGTTTTGCATAATTTCTTAAGAACCGTATATTACGGGATATATTTTCACCAAAATAATATTTTTACTGAAAAATAAATACTAAAATATTCTAGCATAACAAAATTCATAATTTTCGAAGAATATTTACTATTTTTATAAAATAATATTTTTAGAAAATTATACAAAATCGGGCTGAAAATCGAATTCACCGGTTTGAATGGCTCCGGCCACCGTCGGTGGCCATGTGTGTGTTGGCTTACCTGGATGCTACCACCACTATGTGGTGGTGATGCCAGTCCACTCCTAGCTGCTCATTGGGTTTGGGTTCTCCTTAGAAGTCTAACTGCACAGATTTTTACTAAATTTTTGTGAAACCCTAATTTACTCTCAATTTTGCCTCTCTCTAATTTTCTAAGCTTTCTGACATCTAAAATGAGTTTTTGAAAAATTTGGGGTATTTATAGAGATCTTAGGGAATTATTGTGTATTAATTTGATTAGATAATTACCTTATCTTCTTCCAATTTGCCTTTTGTGTTGTTTTAATTTAATTAGCTAATTTTTTTCTTATTTTCCCCAACTACTATGACCTAAATCTGGATAATTCCTTATTTTTTCTGATTTTTATTTATTTTTACTTAATTAATTATGGATTTTATTTAATTATTTAGTATTATTTTAACACATTTCGCATATTTTAAGTAATTACGTGTATTTCTACTTATATGTAAATTTATATATAGTACAAATAAATATTCCCAAATGTTATTTAGGTTATTTTATGATTTTTAGTATGTATATAATTTATCTCTAATAATTCGTTAATTATTGGAATGTATTTTATACATATTTTATAAATAACGAGTAATATACTTAAAATTTAAAAATTTTATATTCTTTTATTTATTACTTATTTTCCTAAATTCAAACTTACGGGATCATTTTTACTAATATTTTTAGCTTTACTTTATAATTTAGGCTCAATCGGATCCTTTAGCCAATGGGAACCCTGAATAGTTGGTTGTAAGGCTTACATCATTTGAACTGTCTAGCTGATCCATATGGAAAGGAGTCGTTACAGAGCATTAAATGAAGAGAGAAGTTGACCAATGGTTTGATTTTCTTAAAAGGCTATAAATACAAATTATTGGATAATTAAAGGATAAGAAATATAGCTGAAAATTTGCAATTATTCTTTTTGTTCACTTTCCATTTGTCTTGTATACTTAATTTGCTAAATCATTTGTAAAACCCTAATATAATGCAAAGTCATTTATACTTGCAAGAACTTTGAGAGAATGCACTATACTCGAGATTAAGATTGTTTTGAGAGTTATTGTGATTGAAAATTATGTAAAATCAAGATTGGATTAATTGTGAGAATAAAACTTGTATAATCAAGTTTGTATTACAAGTTTGTATATGTATAGCTTTTAAAGTTTGGATTGAGAAATTAATAAAGTGGTGTGAAGTCATTGGTTGGAGGCATTATGTGTTCATGGAAAGTAGGTGGCAGTTCAAACTTTATGTTAAATCCGGATTTGATTTTCTCTATCTTTATCTCTTTTATTTTTCACACTTATTATTGTTTTATCGCTATCTTGATTATACCCATTGTTGTTTTATTATTTCAATATTGCATTCATTTAGTTGCTTAAATCAAGAAATTGGTATTAAATTAAAATTTGGGTATTTAACTTAATTTACCCCCCTCGAGTTTCTAGTGTAGTTTTTCATTTGGTATTGGAGAGAGGTCTTTAAATTTATTGCTTAATCGCATTTAGAGCAAAGATCAAGATATTGAACATATTGAACACGTTAGGCTTCATGAAAAGGCAAGTCATAAATAGACCATCACTCTTAATTGAGAATAATTATCCTTATAGGAAATGTAGGATGATCATATTCTTAAAAGTATAAAATAGATTATTATAGTAAGTGGTTAATTAATAACCATTTAAGATAGAAGGTAATGAAGAAAGGAATTATATTGAAAATAGTTGGAAATTACTTGATTTAAATAAAATAGCAATGAATGTCTTACATTGTGCCATCAATGAACATGACTTTAATAGAGTTTGTACATATAAGAGTGCTACGGAAATTTGGGAAGAATTAAAATACATACACGAAGGAACTAGCTGTGTTAAGAATTAAACATCATCATGCTCATATGGTTCAAATCAATTATTTCAAAACGGAAACAAATTTCAATTAAAAATAAAAGTGAATCATTTATGCATCATTACATGTTTACATAAAAGTATTAAAATTATTGGGAAAGAAAATAAAAATACGTGAATAAGCGATAAATTGTTAATAGTAATTAACGGAAATATGGAAAATTAAATTTGAAAAAATAAAAGGCACAATCCATGGGCTTTCGAATTAGCCCTTGAATTGCTGGTTCACGTGCATGTAACCTTAAAGCCTGGTTTAACTAATTACTAGCAGTAGTTCAAGGCTAGTTCTTAACTAATTTGGCTCATTGTGTATGTATAGTTGAAATAAACTCATACGCTTGTGTGACAGACAAAGAAGCTCAAAAACTTTAACTTTTTTTAATCTTTTTTTTTTTCTTAAGTGTTGAATTATAAGCTACAAAACTTGATCTCTAACACATGATTGTTTGAAGCTTGATAACTGGATAGTATTTATAAGATTTGTAATCAATAACCATCTTTAAATCATGTTAGGAGAGAGCGACTGATATTGATTGAATTCTATGATATTTATCCATAAAACTTTTAAAATGCATCACTTTTTGAATAAAATTGCTGAAAATACGAGCTTGTTGGGGAAGATTAAAATTTAAAATCGCCCGAGCTAGTTTTAATACATTTTATGTCGAGCCAACTGAACTAGAACTCTTTGAAATATTCCAAAGTATGGGCCTAATTATTTAAATACTATTTATCATTTTGAATAATTAGTTAATTAATATATTTTGTGACTTTCTTTTCCCTTTACAAACTTATGTGTTAGTATCCATAATTCCTATTTTAATAGTGTGGATATTGATATGAAATATAATACTCATGAATCAATGAAATAACGAGTGTGATGAAAATGAAAATGAAACTGGAATTTGATTTCGGTTGTTTTGAGAGAATCATTCTCCAAATAGTACAAGAACCCTCTTCTAAATCGAAACTTGTCTATCTACTTTCATTGACATTACCCTATCTATAAAAATATATCTTAATCTACTAATTCGTTATAAGTAACTAACTTTTCCTCCTAATACAACTGCTAAAACTATTATTATAATCTAGTAAAAAAAATACCCAATTCTACAATTATCAATTGATTATTTATATTTATATTGCTACTATATATTCGAATCATAACAATTTCTCCACATCTTCAAAATAACCTTATCCTCAATGTTGAAATGGAAAGAGTATGATCTTAAGGTCTTATATGCCATTATCCTAAAACTTGTTTAATTAAAGCAACATAAAAAATTTTCCTTGCATGAGCTTCACCATGTTTTATTTTATTTAATGCATCGAGAAGGAAGTACGGTCTTGTAACTATCTTCATTGGTACTTTTGAAAATAGCACAAAAAATATCATAACCTATTGTATTCTCAACAAATTGAATAATTTGACCTTTGTTGTCTATCTTGGCTAATCTATAACTTGATGCACAACTTTCATTAACTAAAGCATATGGAATAGAAAATTACAATGTTTTTGTCTATAAGACTTTTCATAAAGTCTATATAGTTTACATTGGCTTTTTAAATATGAAATTTACCAAGTTTTTATCATTTTTACATTCGACTTCCACTAATCACTCTTCCTCCAAATCCGCTTCTTCTCTTATTACTTCATCTCCATAAGCGCATTTTTTTATTGATTAAAATTCATACAAGGCATGAACGTAAGGGTTAGAATAGTTGTCTTTAAAATATTATAAAAAATTAGAAGAATGGGATTTTTATAGGTAGGATGAAAAATAGGAATGTTGAAAAATGGAATGTATAGGTGGCTTGTCTAAGGTATAAAATTGATCAAGAAGAAAGTTGTGTTCAAAGGCTCCGAACCAAATCATGAATTTCTTCATAAAGTTATTCCTTGTCGAAAATTGTTTGAGTTATTTCGAACATGTGTATCATTGGGAAGCTTGTTTTTTTATAGTAAATTGGGATAATTGAATGAAATATTTTTCTTCTATCTTAAGAAAATAAAAAAAAAGTCCAATGCTAAACATCCATTTAAGGAATTAGCATAAAAAAATTGTGAAATATCTACTGTAATTGCATTTATTTCTTATGTAGAAAATATGAAATCTTAAAATAAGTTACTTTTCAATCTTGAATAATTGATCCTAGAATTAAGTAATTCTAAACAAAGTGAAAAACCAATCACAAACTTTCTTGATCTCCTGGACACAAATTAGAATGCAAAACCTTGGCGTTGATCTATTCTTTAACAATTCTTATTGAGAATTTTGCAAGTAAAGTTGCAATCTTGAAATCTTTTTTTCATTTATTGTAAAAGATTCCATTAAAATTTAGCTAACCACTCTTCTAAATCACTAACACTTAGAATTAGGTGCCTCGAGTCTTGTTGCAGATTGATGAGAGCATGAAATGTTACATGTAATTCCTCTTTTAATAGTATGGATATTGGTAAAAAATCCACTAGTGGATCAATGAAAAAATGAGTATAATTAAAATGAAAATGAAAATATAATTTGATTTTGGTTATTTGGAGATAACCATTTCTTAAAAGTTACTTGCATATTCTTTTAAATTGAAATTTATTTATTTATTTTCATTGACATTATTCTATTTATAAAAATATATTTTAATATACTAATTTATTATAGGTGATTAACTTTTTTTCATAATACAATTTTTAAGACTACTATTATAATTATTAAAACTACTGTTACGATTTAGTAAGAAAAACCCTAAAGTGATATAAGTATTTATTGATTATTTATATTTATATTACTATTACATACTTCAACAGTAATATTGTACTCGAAATATTATTTATCAGAATTCTTATTTTATTAGTATATTAACTTTTAGGAATGTCATGGAGAATTTTCATGGGTATTTTTACGTAAAAAACGGTGCTGCCTGCAATGTATTTGTCTTTTTTTTTCTTCCTCCATATTCCCCTCTAGTTTTAATTGCTCTGGTCAAATCTGATCCAACCGAAGAGAATCCACGAGCAGAAAGAACAAGAAAATTTTCCAAATTGAAGAAGCACGAAGAAGTGGTCAAAGGTTAGTTCGGGAAATCCAAGAGCTATCTATCGCTGCTCACTGCGCCCAAGTCAAAAGACGTTCACATTCCATTTTATTAAATTCCATTAACCTACCTCCAAGAATAATAATAGCACTAACGAATATACCATTAAATTTTCTCAATTTATTTCGGGCTGTTAAAAGGAGTTATTTCCTGATGATTAATTTTCCATAATTAAAGCGAATCGATGTATAATAAATTTGTTAGATTAAAGATTTTTATTTAGAGTGCATGTTTTCAGATAAACCGATTTAAAGTTAATCTTAAAAAATATTATATATATATTTTATTAATTTAAATAGTTTAATTAAAAACAAATGGAATGAGATGACATAATATTAAGATGGAGCTCAACCTCAACTCAAAATTACAAATCTCCAACTTGATTGAGTATATAATTTTTAGCTTGAGCTTTATTTAGAGAGACATTTAAGAAATTTGAATTTGGCTTAATTAAATATTTTTAAATTCATTTTATCTAATTTGTTTTTATTATTGGATCATAATAATATTAATATCTATATTTGATTCAAGCTTTAGTAATATTTATATTAGACTCAAGTTTAATAAGTTTCACGAAATAATTAATTTAAACACCATAAACCTTATATTCAACCATTCAAATAATTTAAAATTTAAACTTGATTCAAGTGTTTTCAAATCAAATTATGATTAAATATTTTATTGAATTTGAGTAACCTGTAAGTAATTTAACTCGGTCTATAATCTATTTAGTATCATTTCCACAAATTTTTGGAATTTGGTGGAGAATTGAACGGGGAACTCTTCCAGGTTTGCAAATTCACCGTAATTCCTCGTTGAAAATGTTCTTATCTCGTGCTCTCAGGCTTTTCACGGTCTCCACTCTCCTAATAGTTGAAAAAAGTCCATTTCCATTATCCTTGTCTCTGACTTTAATCTTTTTTACTTCATAATTCGTGCATTCAACCACTTTTATTAGAAATTCCTTGTCTAATTAATATAATAATTTTCCCCATTTTTCTTACCATATTAGAAACAGTTACATGATTATTGTTACATCAAGAAGTAATAATCTATTTGTATAATTTAAGGAAGAATTAGTAGTTTGGGGTAACATGTAAAATTTTCAAGTTAATAATTGTTTTTGCATAATAAAATGAGTTAATGATGAGGTAAATATACTTAAAATCATAATCTGAATTTTGAAATCTTTTATATAATTTTAAAATTCAAAACCTAAAAAGTATCCTTGTCATGGATGATAAAAAATGGAATATTTAATTTTTGTTTATATAATTGTTTAATATATATATTTTTTACATAATAGTTGTAAGTCTATCCTAAAATCGAAGGAAAGAAAATTTGTCACCCCATCTGTATAATTAGGAAATTAGTAACAAGTCTAGTTAATAAGTTCAAATATGAGATATAAGACTTAACAAGTGAAAATTAAATTATATAATATATTTCTAGATTTTAAATTTTATATGTAAAATTAAAAAGCACACATACCAACATTCTCTCTAAATTAAATAGATTATTTTTTATGAACACCCACTCCCCTAAATAGTACGACCATTCCATTTATTTGACGGAAATTAACTGTAACCAAATAAAATATATATATACTCAAACGATATAATAAATGACAACATAAAAACCAACATATTAAAATAGTTAAATGACACTATAGTCCATGGTCCTCGTTTTACATTCATATTTTTCAAACCTCCCCTCTCCTCTCTCTCTCTCTCTCTCTCTCTCTCTCTCTCTCTCTCTCTTCCTCCTTCTCTCCCTCCCACCACCACCACCACCACCTACCAACCGCCTCCACCCCACCAAGAACACGCTTCAAGACCAAACCTTTACACGTAGCCTTAATCAAATTTCCAACCCTTAAGCACCCAAATGGGCAACTGTAACGCATGCATTAGACCGGAATCAGAGTATAATAATACTAAGACTACTAATACTACGACCCAAAAGAAGACCAAGAAGCCAAACCCATATTCAGAAGACCCGATTCGTTCACCTGCACCGATCCGGGTACTGAAAGATGTGATCCCACTGAGTCATAGGACACGAATCGGTGATAAGTATGTACTGGGTCGTGAACTCGGTAGGGGCGAATTTGGTATTACTTACTTGTGTACTGATCGTGAGACTAGGGAAGCCCTTGCTTGTAAATCTATTTCTAAGAGGAAGTTGAGAACTGCGGTTGATATTGAAGATGTCAGGCGTGAGGTATTGTAATTCATGTATTTGGAGGTAGCTGGTCTAATTACAATAATTAAGATTTTATTAAATTTTCCTTTTTTTTAATGCTTTTTCTTTTGAAGTTTTGTTGTTGGAATTTGTTTATGTGATCTTATTTTATTTTTTTACCTTCTTAATGTTTTTTTTTTTTTTTTTTTTGTGGGTAAGGTCCTTAATGTTTTTATTGATTGCATGCATGGGATTTTTTTTTTTTTTAACAATTTGTGAGTTTTATCATTATATGTGTGGGATATGCTATTTATATGTCGTGCTTTTTGTTTAATTTGCTTTTTAGTATCATTTTGATATTCTTTTCCAACTTTAAGACCTTCTTCCTTTTATTTTTCTTTTCATTGTTACTTTGTTTAATTTAGTTTGTGCTAAATATGTAAAATTACTTTTTGGTTATGCTTCTGATGTGGATGGATTTTGGAAAAAGGATAAGAAAATATGTTGACCAAAAAAAAAAGAAAAAGAAAAACTAATATGAGAAGTTGTAATAAGCTAAAACAAATTGGCTACAAGTGCTTTTGATATACTCTTTGACCTGAATTGAAGTTTCTCTTTTGTAGTTCGTGTATGTTGAAAATTGTAGTTACTTAGGTGAAATTGTAAAGTTGGTTGAACCTATCCCCATAATATGTTACCGTTGCTCAAAACAGCATGTGGCATAATATGTGATTGGTGAAAATATAGATGGATATATGAATACTTTATGCAAAACAGGACGGGCATTTGTAAATTACTATTTTTGGTTGTCTTAACAAGATGTGATTTTGTGTTTTTTTTTTTTTTTTTTTTTTAAGGTTGCAATAATGTCTACATTACCAGAGCACCCAAATATAGTAAAACTGAAGGCTACTTATGAGGACAATGAGAATGTGCATTTGGTGATGGAGCTGTGTGAGGGAGGGGAGTTGTTTGATAGAATTGTGGCTAGGGGGCATTACAGTGAGAGAGCAGCTGCAGGTGTGGCGAGGACTATTGCTGAGGTGGTGAGAATGTGTCATGCTAATGGTGTGATGCATCGAGACTTGAAGCCGGAAAATTTTTTGTTTGCTAATAAGAAGGAGAACTCAGCACTCAAGGCCATCGACTTTGGCCTTTCAGTGTTTTTTAAACCCGGTAAGGTGGATGGTTTTTGCTGGTTATGGGCTGGTTTCCAACTAACTGCTTGATTTGGAATAAATCTGAAGTTTGTATTATGCTACCGTGGGAACCATGTCTGATTGAGCTTCAGTTACCAATTTCAGGCGAGCGTTTCTCAGAGATTGTGGGGAGTCCTTATTATATGGCCCCTGAAGTGTTGAAGCGGAACTATGGCCCCGAGGTTGATGTGTGGAGTGCTGGTGTGATTCTTTACATTTTGCTATGTGGTGTTCCTCCATTTTGGGCAGGTAATCCGGTGCTTGCCTTTTATTTCCATTCAAGTAGTGTAGCTTCTTCTTCTTGGTTGTGGATCTGCTTCAGCTTCGACGAAGGTAGTGATGATGATGTAAGGCTCTGCTGTTTTGGTGAATTAGTTATCTAAATCTTCCATGCAGAAACTGAGCAGGGTGTTGCTCTTGCGATTTTAAGAGGAGTTATTGATTTTAAAAGAGAGCCATGGCCTCAGGTTTCAGACAGTGCAAAGAGTCTTGTTCGTCAGATGTTGGAAGCAGACCCTAAAAGGCGGTTGAATGCTCAGCAGGTGCTTGGTAAGTACTTAGCCAGGCTTTCGAGCTTTTGACCCATTAATTCAGTGGTTAGCTTGGTGAATTCTACCGGTTCATTTCTTAGGTTATGTTTATTTTATTTTTTGATGGGCTATGAAAGATTGAGGAACTTTTAGTTAAAGAATTTTCCATCTGAGACCTAATTTATTCGAAATGCTATGGAAGGTAAGAAGTTAAGTTTTGATGTTGTATAACACTACTTCTTATGAGTTATGTTGGTACTGCTGTTCTGTGCAAGAGTTAAAAACTTTTCTTTTTTGGAAGCATTTATTCTTGTTCCATGTATCTTCCTTTCAAGTTTACACAGAAATAATTACTAAAGAAAGAGTTAATAAGGAAAATTGGTTATTGCTTTTTGCTAGATGAGAAACATTAATAATCTGACGAAGGTTCATCAAGGCCTTCTTTTTCCAGTTACCTTTTTCTATACTAAATAGCTTCCCCTGTGATCTCTTTGTGCAATCTGGTTGAAGTGGATTGTTACTTACCGGCCATGTTCAAGTGCAAATTCTGTCTCTGTTAAATGAGCAAGAGGATCTAGATATCTGATTTAACTGCTTAGGCTTCTTTCTGTGGAGAGCAATCTTACATTACAGCTGGCTCCATTGCACATGCATCCATTCAGATTTCACTGAGCAATTTACTTGACTGCCAAAATGTAAAATTATCATTAAGAGATCCATAGAGGTGGCAGCACTATGACTTTTTCTGTCATGACAAATATCTTAATAGTTAAACGGCTCTCATTACTTCTGCCAACAATTTGCACTCCTGTTAATTACACCAATTCTTATACCTTCCTTATGACAGATCATCCTTGGATACAGAATGCAAAGAAAGCTTCAAATGTACCACTTGGAGACATAGTGAGGGCAAGGCTCAAACAGTTCTCTGTGATGAATAGGTTCAAGAAGAAAGCTTTGCGAGTATGAATCTTAATTTAGTTCATATGCAATCTCTTTACTACCCTATGTCAATGTCATTTTCACGATTATGATTAATATTGTTTGTGTCATGCTTCATTCTTGTAGGTGATTGCTGAACACTTGTCAATTCAAGAGGTGGAAGTCATAAGAGATATGTTTACTCTCATGGACACTGACAATGATGGCAAGGTGACATTTGAAGAACTGAAGGCTGGGCTCCAGAAAGTTGGTTCACAGTTGGCTGAACCCGAGATTAGGATGCTGATGGAAGTGGTAAATCAATTTAGTTTTCAAGCTCATTATTTGTGTTGCTGATTCCCGTCTATTTCATGTGGAATATGCAAGGATTCTCCTTCCATTATGATGATTATTGACATTTTTTCCAGTTTCCAAAGTTAAAGCTGTAGGCATGTTTGTTTATTCATGAAAGAAGACCCCTCCTCTTCTGAAATCAAGCAGAAACACATACATTATTTAGCTCTGTTCTGACTGTATGCTGCCAATGCTATCTGCTAAATTTATTGGAAATCGATCCTATTTATGCCCCCCAATGCTGTTTTGATAGAATTGAATGAATCTTTGATTTTTGGAGTTTTAAAATATTAATTATTCCATTGCAAAACTTTCCAGGCTGAGTATTGGTTGAACCCTTTGAATTCTTCAGTGATAATGTTGTAGGTTTATTTTTTTATGTTTTTTATTTTTTATTTTTTTGAGTATCTGTGCTGTGGTGTTGGTGGGTTTTTAAGGATGACCCTGCATTTGAAAGTGATACTACAATGGAAACCTTTCTTGTAGGTTGGTTGCTTTCAAATTTTTGCAGCAGCCAATGCTTAGACAAGACGAAAGGGAGATTGAAATATACCTAGCAACCCCATGTTTTCCACTTCTGTAATTTTAAATAAAAACACTTTGTGGACCGGTATTTGCAACCAAAAAGGAAAAGGAAAAAAAAAAAAAAGAAAGAAAAAAGAAAGCTAGCTTCAGCCAACTTTTATTGATTATGTAATATGCTCTGAATTAGGACTCTTGTGCTCCATCTTCCAGCTTATACAAAGTCCTTCAGGGGCTCCATGAATCTTTTCCCTTGGTTTTTAGCATCCCTCAGTATTGAGTTTTCTTTCTGGTGGTTTGCCTGCAATACTACTATAGATGTCCACGGACTCATTGCTTTGACCCCACCAGCAAGTAAAATATAGAGAACAATCTTTTCCTTCCTTTATCAAGATTTATATGAAAGGATGGTATACTGCTTCTGTTTCCAGGGGGAAAATTCCATAATCTTCTTGGCTGAAGAAGCAGTATTTTTCCTCTTAAATATAGCATTATTCATCGTGTGGCAGTGTGTTATTGTTTTAGATGATTTAACCTCTTCAGAAAGCTTCATGTAGTTTATGTATGGTAATAGAAAGATCATGTCATGGTAGTTAATTCCTTTTTGTTAGATTGGAAAATGGAGAAGAGTTGACATTTTCATGTTTTTTCAATTATCAATTGATTTGTTATTTCCACCAAAAAGAAAAAAATGAAATTGATTTGTTATTTCTTTAGGCTGATGTTGATGGTAATGGAGTACTGGACTATGGTGAGTTTGTTGCTGTGACGATTCACTTGCAGCGGATGGAGAATGACGAACATTTTAAAAGAGCATTTATGTTCTTTGACAAGGATGACAGTGGCTATATCGAGTTTTGGGAGTTGCAAGAAGCCTTGGTTGATGAATCAGGTGAAATTGATGTTGATGTCGTGAATGACATCATGCGTGAAGTTGACACAGACAAGGTTTGATTTCTACATCTTCAGATCTTTCCTTTTACAAGAATCACGACATGTCATTTCTTTGTTTCCTCTTCTTGGGAGGTCCCAAATTCATTCTTTGTGTTTCTTGCTAATTCAGCCAAATCTTTAAGTGCATGTTCTTGGCAGATATGACAATTCGATAAAGTTTTTTCTTCTATGAAGTCATTAGTCATTAAGATGATGAAAGATATGCATCTTTCTGCCCAAACTTTTAGCTGCAGATATGTAGGAGATGTACAAAAAAATAAGTTACATTCTGACGGAAATAATCTGAAATCATGCCAAACGCATTTTCACATTTGCATCTCTCACGTAAGTGTGCAATGCCTATGCGCTCCCCCGATGTGCTGTTATGCATCATATGTCAGATTTATTAGTAACAAGCATGCACGTTATGCAAAATTGGTTGGCATTAAGATTATGCATGATTTATATCAAGTATAAGAGTATCCTGATAATATTCGAAGTTTAGCAATGGGTATATTTACTTAGGGATTGCCACTAGCTGTATAGTCTTGGGAGAGCTGTTTTGTCTTCTTGGAGCTACAAGTCTACGGTTCATTCTCTAGTTCCATCTTATTATTTATAGATACCCAGAAAAGGAGGGGGGGAAGATATATTTGGAAAGGATGAAAGTTGTTGTTGAGATTTGAAAAACTTGCTGCATTGAAAGCAAAATGATCGTGGCTTTTCATTAATAGGGAGATATCATTCTGCTATTAGAGGTTCTACTACCCCACTTTGTATGTTTAGTTAATCTTTTAAGACCTTATTGAAATTCTGTCACACCTAAGTTAGAGACTTGTATAATGGATTTAAAGTATCATTTTCAATCGCTGCAACGTTCTTCCTACTCTCTTCAGGATGGCCGTATCAGTTATGATGAATTCGTCGCAATGATGAAAACTGGAACTGATTGGAGGAAAGCATCCCGACAATATTCTAGGGAGAGATTTAAGAGCTTGAGTCTCAACTTAATGAAAGATGGTTCGCTGCACCTTCACGATGGCCTTACCGGACAAACTGTTGTTGTATAAAACTGAAAGGTTTTGCTGTTGTTGTTTCTTGTAAGCACAATAGGTTGCAACATCCAAAGGAATACTCATCGTTACTTGCTCTATATAACGGATGGCCCCTAGTGGATTTCGAGTGCTGAAAACGGTTTTTGCAGGCAGTGAGAAATATTCGGGTTGGGCGTTGTAAAGGCTGGTTCGGTTTTCGATTCTACTGGTGTTTGAAGGATGATCTGGGTTTGGCTGGAGAGTTTCTCTCTCGCTATTACCAAAATGGTTTTGCAAAAAAAAAAAAAAAAAAAAAAAAAAGGGGTTTGCTAGAACTGTCATAGTTTTTCTCATTTTACCTTGTATATGTGTCTGATGATTTGATTATTTTTATTGTGTATCTACCAAGCTTTTTTTTTTTTTTTTTTTTAACTAACAATGTTAGGGATGCATTAAGAGTTGTTTGTGAACTATCCTGAAATTTCAGAGAAGTTTCCGGACCTTTTAGTTTTGCAGTGAAAGAAAGCATTCAATTTCTCTATAGCTGGACATTGTCTGCTGTTGTTTCAGTAAAAATTATATATACATTTGCAAGGTGTTTTCAAACCCCGTTCTATCTTAATCTTAATAAGAGAATGGTATTTTATCCTACTAGGCTCTAATGCCTTGGGATAAATTAGACGCTATCTAATGACAGCGAACTGAGCATTTTGGTGTATTGTCTCTTAAATTTATTGTTGTGAAAGTTAGGGCATAGTTTTGAGGTTTTCTGTCGTTTATTTATATCTTTTGCTTAATTAATTTATAATTTAAACAGTTTTCCCTACATTTGTAACTATACACATACACACACACATATAAAATACTGTTGAATATGTTAATTTGATATTTTTGAGTAAATTTATTAGTTTTTATTGGTAAATGTATTTTAAAACAATATCTGCATATAACACGGATAGACCGTAGACGACACTCAACACCGTGGAAGTAGTGCATAATCAAACCATGTATACAATTAACAGTTTTTAACTTTTTACAGGAATAAGAACATACACAATAAACAGTCTCTTATAGCGTGATTTTATTTTATTTTATTTTTTTATCTTTCATGTCCTTTTCCGGTTAGATGACGTGCTAAAGAAAATTCGCTACGTCCGTCGCCGATGACTTGGTAGTCGGCTGCGTTAAGTAGTCCTCTTGTGACTATGGTCGACCAGACGACTCGTTTTAGCAGAGTGCTGTTGCATGGGCCTAAGGTTGACTATGTTTTGCCACGTGTATAATTGATGTTGTATGTGTACTTCTATTCCTCCGTTATTAATATTTTATTCATTTGTAATTTGTTTTTTTTTTGCCAGAGTTACATCACGACTGTTATTGCTCTTTGGAAAATGGATGGATCATGTAGATAATTAGTTTCCTGTCAATTTTTATCTTGTTTCTTTTTGTGATCTTATATTCGTTATTTTGCTTTCTCATATAATATACATTTATTTATTTATATGTAAATATAAATATAAATATAAAGGAACAAACATTCATCTCTCTCTCTCTCTGACCCTTTGAGAAAGTTTGATTTCATTTACTTCTAATATGATTTTATTTTCTTCTATATATCTTAAACAGTCTACAATGGACATCGACGGCTTGCAACTGGAAAATGTAGATAAAGCCCAAGTTCTTGTACACATAAAAGGACAACCTCATTATCTAGCTTAACATCATAGAATTTAAAGTTAAGCGGATATAAAATGAGTTGGGTATGTATAATATCTCAAGTTAAAAGCAATGAATAATTAAATTAATAAATATTAATAGGTCTATTTTAACTACTTAATCTAAAAATTTTAAGTTTATATTGATAAAGTATTCACAATTATAAACTTATAAATTAGTATCATAACTTCTCATAATCTATATTAAACACTTAACCATGAGATTCACCAGTATGAGACTTTATTTATACATTACTCTTTTAAGGTATAAGATCCAAAATTTTGGAATCAAAACCTACTGTTCCAAAACTTACCCTAAAAAACTATTGAATCACCCTCAAAACTTATACCCTATAAGATCTATAAGGTATATGGTAACTTGTGGAACCTGTAACTTTTATCTTTCTTTTTTTTAAATTTTTCTATAAATTTTAAGTTTATTTGATATCAAAAAGTAATTTATATATAGTATTATAAGTTTTCTTCTCATATAAAACATTATAGCACTTGAAACAAAATCAGTAAAAAAAAAAGGGTGATTTTTCCTAGATGCATTATTTCAAATTTATGTGATCTTTACTTAGCAAATGAAAAATAATGAGGAGAAAAAATGGAAAGTATAGAGTTATGGAGGAAAATGTGAAAGAGTAAGGGAATGGAAAATGACTTAAAAGTGAGAGAGGTCGTAGTTTAGGTTTATTAACTTATGGGCTTGCACTTTTTATTCCTTTTTATTTACTAACTCATTTATTTGTTGAAAAATAAAATATTTTTATTTATTAAAATTATTTAATAATTTTATATAAAGTAAATATAGGATATTCTGAAACTTATACCTTAGATTATAAGTTTTAGGGTGGGCATAAGATAAGAAGGCCTCTTACTCGTTTCCCATCCTATGAAAGTATGTTTTGAAAAATCTATACTTAGAATCTACCATGTGCTTCGGAATATTCATCAGAAATCAGAAATCTACTCGATAGAATAGAGTTTTGTTAGTATTTGTATAATAGAATTATCTATTCATCCCTAATATTATTAAATACATTCTTATCATTTACAAACACTAAAAAAAGAAAAAAAAATGGCCAAAATGGGGGAGGCCAACACTGTCAGCAAGATTGGGGCCCAATTTATTAGCACTTTTACACAGAAGGAGATCAAATTCTCATGGATCATCAGCTACCCGTTTTCATACACATTTCCCGTAGCTCTTCCTACGGGTATTTATTTAAACGTACTGGATCTCCGAACAAATATGATCTTTATATGATGTAAGCTTTAAGGCTCATATTGAAGGACACAAGATAAGTCGGTGATTTCAAAATTTTAGAACCTACGTGAATAGGATAAGATACCAGGTTTGATACATTAAAATTTCTGTTTTAATTTATATGCAATAAATAGATAGATAACTATGCACATCTAGTACAAATTACTTAGTAAACGTATACTCGCGATATGTGCCAATAATAATAATTTTAAAAAATAATACATTAAATTTATTGACATTTTTTAAATATATTCTATCCCCTAATATGTAAGAGTACTTTATACTCCTCTTATCTAGAATAGGGGAAAAAAGAAAAAGGAAGTTTTGGAACTCCTTGCACATTCAACACACTTATAATTAAAAAAAAAAAAAGAAAATTTGGTAATGGAAAACTCTATTCATTAAAAATATAATATGAAAAATAATACTAAAGTTACAGAGTTTATTAAGGGGGATATAAACTGAACAAAGGCTTTTGACTTAAATCTTGTACATATATGAGACCGAAGAATATGTGATTTGTTAAACATTAAGCTAAGGTATTAAAGTATTCTCTTATTGCAACAAAACTATTAGTTATCTATAATATTAAAATGCAATAGATTACTTTTATTATTAAACCTTCTAAAAATTAATTTTTTATCAATTCCTTTCCTTCAACAATCTCTTCAAATTGTATGCTATTTATCTCATGAAAATTAACGTTTTTTTTTTTTTTTAGAAATAAGTAAATCTTCTTCAACTTTGGCAATTTTTACTTGTCACTCTAGATAAAGAAACTTATACAGACAAATCAAGATATGAAAAACGAGAGAGGTTTAATTATAGCTGCCTCAGTAGTTTATATTTTTACATATATTAAGTTTGGATATTTTCCTTTAAGGTACTTAGTGTACCGCATACCTGTATTGTGTGTTCTTAAAAAAAAAAAAAAAAAATTAAACTCCTTTAAAGAATTTTTATATTTTACCACCAAATTGTAAAACTCTTAATTTCATTAATAAAATTTTATAAGTTTTTGGAACTTCTCAATTAGATAAAACCTTTTGATCGGAGAAGTTAAGTCTTAAAACATTTTAAAATTATAAATTCAAATGATGAAATGGATAGATTATAAATAAGTATAGTTGAAGAACACATGTAATCGTGGGCAAATCAAATGAAATAACCACTTTACCCACTAATTTGGAAAATAAGAGAGATGATAATTATTTGGAAATAATTCTGAAAATTGTGCAGCACTTTGTTTGTAAGAGTTGGCTTCAATCAGAGAAACATGAGCATAAGTAAAATATTATCATAGAAAAATTTATTAAAATATCATTATTAACTGCCTTATCTTCTCTCTATACAATAAGTAACATGATAGTTAATAAAAATATAGAGGAGATTTATTTTTCTAAAACATGTAAAACACCAAATTTTGGTAATTATTGGTAGTTATTAAAAACTTTTGGCATTAATAATATAGATATATAATAGGTGTGTGCAACCAATGCATGCACAAGTACCACAAACATAATGGCAACAATAAAAATAATTCATGATATTATAACAACAAATGTGTAGAAGTATTATGAATTATAATTTCAAAATTTTACCTTTACATAATTTGTATTTACATCGATATTACATTGTTATATTTATCATCAACGATATATTTCAATTCCTATAAATAATTCCAATTTTAAGCGAAAAAAGCATCCTTCTTGGGGTGATCCAAGCCATCAGTGAAATATCACTCTAGAAGAGCCATGTATAGCAAGATTAAATAAGAGATATGGCATACAGGAAATTAAAAGTAAATCCCCATTGGCTTAAACTTTAATTGTCTATATTGTAAATATATTAGAGTAATTTCATAGTTTATGTGATAATAAGATATATATTTTTGTTACTTTAAATTACTTTACAAACTTGTTAATGCATTTTGTTCCTTTCATAAACTCTTTCAAATTTAAATTTGTTCAAATGTAGAGTTATTTTATTATTTAGAGACCATGATTAATATCAACCAATTAATATGACATAATGAATTATTTATTTTTGGGAAGTTGAATCGGTTACACAACAATATGACGTTGAGTTTAAATGTTTTGAAAATAGGGGGATCATGATATTTTGATGGCCTGAGTTTGTGTATAAAAAAAAATTTCTTAAGGAAAAAAATCATTTCGGTTCTCAAATGTAAGATAAAAAACTAAGTTTTCTGGTTTTAAAATATGATGGCAGTAATGTAGAAGAAGCTTGGTAGCAATAATAGAAAAAATCGAATATTTTGAAAGTAAATCATCACCGTTCGATCATTCTCCATATTTAAAAATAAGAGTCTTGTAAAAATATAAAAAAGAATGAGATAAATTAGAACACAACCCTTACACTAAATTTAAACAGCTAACTATTAAATTGATAAACCAAATGCATTGAAGAAAACTTAAACTAACACGACAAAATACAAATCGATACGAAAAAGCTAACCTTTTGGAACCAAAGTATCTTGAAGTAGTGTTATAAAAAAAATCACAAATTGTACACATTTGGAACGATTATTTTGAATATCCCAACATAAATTTATTTATTGAAGCATACGGATAATCAAGATCTTGATATCTACATTGTTTTGCGTATAGATTCATACTGTATGCTGACTTGGGATTGATGAATTGGGTCACTAACAAAATAATTTGTCACAGAAGAAAACTAAGATTTTAAGAGACTTATATTGGCCAATACATACAATATAATCATACGTGCTATATACATGATTTCTCAATAGACCCAATAATTATGAAAAGATAGAATAGAGTATACCAAAAAAGAAGCAGCTTCTACAATTGTTCAAGACAGGAAATACTAAAACATTACCATAATTAAAAAAGAACTATAAATCTATTCTATTATATTGGACAAAAAAAAAAGAAAAAAAGAAGTTTTTTCCATAAGCTATCGAACGATTACTTAGCAAACACATTAATTGAAGAACTCAACAGGGTTGCAGCCTGCTTAGAGATTTCGAAAATGGAGGCTTATATCCAATTTCATCATCGAGAATCTGAAAACAAATATAATCTAAGATGTTAAGATAGAAAAACCGAAAAATTACTATTATCTAAAAAAGCAAAAGAAAAAACTCTTAGTTTGTTTTATAATTAACCTAGCAAGTTTTACATTTATTGCATAGTGGTTGTATTTAAATGAAGAACTCAAGGGATTGAAGCAATTGAAGATTCTGAAAATGAAGCTCATGGTCCATTCTCATCCTAGTATAATCAATACGATAGAAATCTCAATATAAGTAACAGATTGCAGAGAAAAAGAAAAGGAAGGATATATGATTAGTTTTGTAATTAGCAATAACATTGACATTGTTATTAGTATTGTAATTAGTAATGATGTTGACATTGTAAACATAATAATTATGTTGATAAATGTAAAACTTGTTAAGTATATATAATAGGTATTGTAATTAGCAATAACATTGACATTGTAAACATAATTTAATAATTATGTTGACAACTATAAAACTTGTTACATTAAGAAGTAGTCAATTTTTGTAGAAAGGGTGAATTAAGGTAATTGTCAACCACAACCCCATGATATTACATAAAAGCATGCATTGTAAAAACATAAATGGTAAATAATATGAAATATTTATATCGTGAAAGGATGATTTAGACAAAT
The DNA here is from genome assembly GCA_024138005.1 of Lumnitzera racemosa. NCBI lineage: Eukaryota > Viridiplantae > Streptophyta > Magnoliopsida > Myrtales > Combretaceae > Lumnitzera > Lumnitzera racemosa. The sequence goes on from JAMXBC010000004.1 coordinate 5,888,120, forward strand.
AAAAAAAAACATCAAAATCTCTTCCTTTTCGCTTTAATAATATAGAAAATTAGATTTCTATATGCTATAAAATTTAAGTAGCACACAACTGCATCAAACCGCTTAATTTATGGCCATTGTAGCCTATAACTAATTCAAACAATTGTAAAATGAAACCTTATAATAGTTAATGTTGTCACATTTGACTCCAGTGATTGATCTGAATATATGAAATGATCAAGGGTTAAAAGAATGAAACTAGGTTCATCAACGGTTTAATTAATGTTGAATAAGGATTAAACCAAATCAATTTTATGGTCGGGTTGATCGAACCAAATTAAATCATAAAGGTTAATTCGAATTTGATAATATTGATAATAATAACACATGATTGATAATATTGGGCTTTTAATTTAACTTTAGTTAATGTTGAATTGAGTTGAACCTTTAGACCAGGTTAAGAAAAGATTTTAATTATAACGAAAGTTTTGAAAAGGAGTCGCTACCTGATTAAAATAGGGAAAAGGTGAAATTGTAGTTCATGAATGGATAGACCTTAATTTTAGTTATTAATCCATGGGTTTTCTAAAGAAAAGTTTTTAGAAAAATGGAAACCGGAGAAAACATGGGCTCAGAAGTTATCTTATTAAAATCCAAAGGTTTCATAAAAAACTTCATGAAATAATTAAGTGGACCTTTAATTCAATTTTCAAGTAAAATGGGCTTCCTTTTGTTTTTATTTGAAAACAAAAAGAATTTGGCAAAAAGGAGAAGAAAATAAATATTTTATTTATTTTGGCTACCCAAAATGCCTACATACCTTCAAAGTAGAATCAAGTCTACGTAGTTCTTAGTTTACGAAAATTTTAGTCTGTTGGTTCATTTTACTTTTGAAAAACTCTTTTCACTTTAATTTTATTAATATAAAAAAAAATTAGCTTTTTGAAATACTCTAAAAAAGCCCCTAAATTTTGGAAAAAACTAACTTATTTTTTATTCATGAAAAACAATTTTGTTTTTTTTTTTTGTGTGTAGGAAAAACTTTATTGAAAAAAGAAAATAAGAACCCTTTATTTTAAAAACCAATTATTTATGCGAATTAAATCATATGTAAAATCATGCAAAGAGAACATAGAAATTATCCCAAACACATTATGCAATAAAGATTATTAAGGTGTCCAAACATAACAACAAAGAAATTATTAACATGCTAAGTTACTAATTAACTAACAAGAGTATTATTATTATTTTTTAATTTTTTAACAATATCATCATGGAAAAACACGTTTATTTAATTCAACATGTTTATGACAAAAGTAACTAATTTATTGACTAAGCAAGACGTAAACATGTTAACTATTTTATTAAAGCCTAATCATACCAATTATTTACTTATTAAAGTCTAAACACGTAAATTATTTATTAAAGTCTAATTATGCAAATATGTCAATTATTTTATTAAAACCCAATCTTATTAACTAAACATGATATAAAGTATAGCAAAAGTCACTAATTCATTTACTAACCAAGACCTAAACATGCTAGCTATTTTATTAAAGCCTAATTATGCCAATTATTTGTTTATTAAAGTCTAAACACGTCAATTATTTATTAAAGTATAATTATGCACATGTGTCAATTATTTTATTAAAACCTAAGCATATTAACTAAACATGATATAGAGTATATTAAAGTTAACTATCAAACAAAAACTAAAAATCATATAAAAACACACTATTCAAGTAAAAAAATCAAGACAAGATCAAAACATTTTTTTTTTCATTTTTTCAAAATTTTTAATTTTTTTTTACCAATAAGTAATATAACATACAAAGGGAAGAAAACTTACCTTGCGTGCTGTTTGAACCAAGACTAACTTGGTGGCAGTTTGACTAGTTCTTAAAGTGGAACCAGATAGACTCTTAAGACACCAATCTTTGAAACTCTCTAAGTCAATTTTTAGAAATCTAAAGCGTTCCTCCTTCAATTTCCTCAAAAACTTCAACTAAATGATGATAAACCCTCGAATTACCTACAAAACTTTCATATTAATTCAATTCAATGCAAAATTGCATGAAACCACCTACTGGGCTTTGTTTTGGGATGAAGTTAGAATGTTCCACTATTTTATTTCAAATCAATTTGCTCTAAAATGAGGGGCATAAAAAAGAGAGAGTGGATTTGGTATTATGAGCATCTAAAGAGAGATACTATCTATTACATGTAATGGAGAGTTTTTAATGCTTGTGTGTTTGAATGAATGTATGAAGAAGGCTTCTATTTATATTGCTAAGTCCTGAGTAAGCCAAGAAACATCCATCTAGGGAAAAGATTGAATGTTTTATGATAATGGTAAGTTCTTGAATTTATCCCGGTTTTCTCTATTCTTGACCAAAATTGAATCTCCTTTTGTACTAATTTTTAGAAAATAAAGGTTTAAAGAGATTCTAAAAGATGTTTTGCGTGTTTTAATTGATTATCTTATGGCATATGGAGGAATACCTTTCAATTTTATCAAAAAAAAAAAAATCGAGTGTAAAATATACCCGTTTTTGGTAACCCGAATTAGATTTTTTTTTTCCAAATTTCCTCCAATAAAAATTTAGAAGTTGGACATGCCCAAATAGTATATTTTCATGCTCTTTCTATTCCATATTTTTTTGTAATTTTTTGAGGCCAAGGAGTTGGTAAAATCGAGTAAAAATACACAAGAAGGATAGTGATGCCGACAATTATCACGAATTGAAGTTGTGAAGGACGTTGACTCATTTCCAACAAATATGCATCGTAAACTACAAATTCTCACAAGGGATAACTTAGACTTTCTATAATAATAGAAATGGATTTCAATAATAAAATAAAAGAATAATATGGAATATGGATGGTCTGTTTACAATTCCCTTCTACGTATTGTAACTTTAACTTTCACAGTATATTAACCTTATTCTTTTTCTAGACCAAATGAAGGGTGATTTAAAGATAGAAAACTCCAGGACAGTATATTTATTTTTCGTCCAATCTTTTTTTTTTTCTTTTTTATGCTGTGATTGCTTAACTTCATTATTTTCTTCTTCTTTTTTGTGTGTGTGTGTTTTTTATTTGTATCCAAGATAACATGTATCCTATATAATTTGCATGCGTATATATATATATATATAGATATATATCATCTAACATAACATATATCCTATATATCTATATATATATCATCTAATTCTTTCGTGTTTTTCCCCTTTTTGTTAAACTACGTATACCTATTATAGTGGTGATTTTCATATCATTGATAGAATATGACATGTCCTTTTTACAACTCCTTTTAGATTATTAATAACATGCTAGAGAAACAACTGAAAGTGTATGATCTGGAAAAAGATGATGAAGATGAAAATATAGAAAAAATTTGAGTATGAAGAGTTTGAACTTAAAGATGAAGTTGATATTCCTAAAGTTAGGATGATATTTAGTTTATAAGAGGAAGTTTGAGATTTCTTCAAAGAGTACGGTTTTAAAAAAGATTTTGGTGTCAAAAAAATTAGTTAACAAAATGACGTTAATGGACATGAAAGATACTTTTTGTTAGCTTGTTGAAGAGGAGGAAAAGAGAATCTATTTCTAAAAACTCATTTAACTCAAGACTATCAATTAAATGTAATTGTAAGGCTAATATAAATATGGTTGTTAAATATGATGGGACTTGCACCATATCAAGTGTCTACTTAGATCACAACCATCTAATAAGTCTAAGAAAGTCATAATTTTTACGATCTCATAGAGATATCTTTGAACAAGAACTTTCATTTATTAGTCGTTGAATCTAGGAGTTATGAAAATCTATTGTTTGAAGAGAGAGATTGTAGAAATTATATCGCTAATATAAGATAATTAACACTTGGCATAGGGGATGTGAAGGCCCTTCGTAATTATTTTGTCTGAATGCAGAGAAGCAATTTAACTTTTTTCTATGTGATAGACGTAGATGATGAAGGGCACATGTGTAATGTTTTTTAGGTTGATGCAAGGTCAAAAACTTCTTATGACTCATTCGGTGATGTTGTATCTTTTGATGGTACATACTTGATAAATAAGCATAATATGCCATTTGATCCTTTTGTTGGTGTAAACCATCATAGGTAATCTATATTGTTTAGTTTTGGTTTATTATAAAAAAAGAATATAGACACATATGTTTAGCCATTCAAGTCTTGGCTAGATTGCATGAATGGTCATCCACTAAAAGGAATAATTACAAATCAATGTAAAGCAATTTAAGCTGTAGTAGCTAAAGTGTTTCCCGATTCCAATTATCGTCTTTGTCTTTAGGATATTATAAAGAAAGTTCTAAAAAAATTGCATAGTTTAGTTCAATATAAGATGATCAAGAAGCGTTTAAAAAGTACTGTATATGAATCTTTGGAGCTTAGTGAATTTAAAAGCAATTGGTTGAGAATTATTCGAGAGTATAATCTTGAAAAAAATGCATGATGGAATTTTTTATACTTAGACCATCATCGATGGGTCCTTGCATTTGTTAAAAAATCATTTTAGGCTAGCATGTTTACCACTTAAAGAAGTGAAAGCACAAATGCTTTATTTTTTTATTTTTTACAGTTACGTGAATTCAAAGACATCATTGTAGCAATTTGTAAAATAATATCATAGTGTTTTAAAGAGTAAGGGGGAAAAGGAAACCAAATCAGATTATGATTCTTTGAATTCATTATATAATTTGATAACTAATTTATATTTTGAGAAACAATTCCAAAAGAGTTATACTAATGAACTTTTCAAATTATTTCAAGATAAGTTTAGGGGTATGCTCTTTTATATTTTTGAGTTACAAAAGGAGGACGGTATGATCTCTATATTTCTAGTTACAGATGTTTTAAAAGTAAAGGACTATCAGTTGAATAAAATAATTGTATGTAATGTGCTCTATAATGCTAGTGAGTTAGATGTGAAATGCTCATGTTATCTATTTGAGTTGAAAGGAATAATATGTAGACATATTGTGAAAATTCTTATTGAGAAAGATGTGTGAGAAAATTCCTTCTCCATTTTAACAAGATGGAGAAGGGATCTAAAGAGGAAACGTTCTTATGTGAAGAATTGTTATAAAGATTGGCAAAGAATCGAGCAAAATGAGCCATTCGATAAATTATGTGTGAACTTTTTTAAAGTCATAAAGATTGCATCAGAATCTCTAGAAAAATATAAGTTTCTAATGAAATATATTGATGATGGAAAAGAGAAATTGAAAGATGCTTATATATGGGAGAGGAAAAATATTATTGTTGAAGGTAATGAGTTAACTATTGGAATTAATTCGAAGAACAAGATACCTTTTCCTATAAAAGTTTGAAGTAAGGGACGTCCACTATATGAGAGAAAGAAGTCAAAAGTTGATTAATTAATGAAGAAAAGAGAAAAAAGGTATGTTTAATTTCAATTTACCCTTTTGGCACATGTATATTATAAAATTTAAAATAATTTTGTTAACAACTAGACTCAAATGATCTTAAGTTAATAGATGATTTTCAAGGGCAAAACGTATCATTTACTTAATTATTGCAAGTTTATTTCTTGAGTTATATTACTATTTTTGTTTCATTATACCTTTTGTGATACTTTTAAGTGTGTTTTTTTTTTTTAATAATGATTTGGTAATGTCAAACAATAGGATGATCAAAATTTTGTGTTAGATGGGATTTTCAACTTAAGCAACAAAAAAAAAAAAAGTTAACCTTTATTTTAATTAAGGTATACACTTTTATTTGTATTTTTATAAATAATTTTTCTAGTTTACTTAAACTAAGTATACAATAGACCTATCAATTTTAGTATATTAACATTTAGGGAAATTGTATAAAACCCCCTTAAATTTTGATTCAGGTGTGAATTGCCTCTCTAAACTTTTAAAATGTGGTTTTTAATGCATAAACTTTCATAAATTAGCAAACAACTTCTTAGGTTGAGAATAACTCCTTAAACTTTGATTTTGGTATATAGATACTTCCTAAAGTTTAGGGGGTATTTATATACCAAAATAAAAGTTTATGGGGCCTTTATATATCAAAATTAAAGTTTAAGGAGTGTTTATATATTAAAATTAAAGTTTAAGGGAGTTATGAGCGTTATTTGCTAATCTATAAAAGTTTAGAGTAGAAAAAATTATATTTTAAAAGTTTAGAGGAAAAATCCGCATCTAAATCAAAATTTAGGGAGGTTTTATGCATTTTCACCTTAACATTTAAGGTATTTGTTTTCCTTCTATGTATAAGTAGTTGTTCATGAAGGGAGGCAATCCTAAGGATTTTTGCTTCTTTCTTACTTCAACCAATGGTAAAAACCATTTTGAACAATTAGTTGTTTAGTTTATATCGTGTGTACTAGTTAAAGCTTATCTAAACAAGCTAAGGAAGTTTTATTTTCCAACTTGTCTTAGAGGAGTGTTATGACATGATTATTTAAATATTTTTTTTTGTTTTAATATATTATATAAGATATGTTCTCTTATATAAATTGTATCTTCTCGATTTACTATTTAAAGAGCATTGGTTTAAAGGAGGGATATTGATAACATTGAAAGAAATGTTCTTATATATGTCATTTCATGATTAGCATATTTATTTTATTACATTCTAATGGTCCTCTTCACTTTAAGGAGGAATCCTAATAATCTTACATATGATTAATCTATAAAATTGGCGAAAATCCATAAGTTTCCATCTTAGGCTTTTTGGTATCATAACATGGGTCATATATGTTATCACTTAGATTTTATATAGCATAAAATATTAACAAGCTCTCCATTTTTATTTTATAAGACTCAAATCACATTATTAGAAATAGCACTTATGATATGAAAGTTTTAATAATAAATATTAGTATCTCAATGAGTTGTATCGCATTTAATTCACCTATTTTCAACAGTTGTAATGTGTATAATTATTGGTAAAAAAAAAGAAAATATAAATGAATAAATAAGAGTCCAATATATATATGAGTTATAGGTATGTATACATATTGGTATATTAATACTTTTAACTTTAAGGAGAAATTCTTCGAACATAAGTGAATTTATTTATAAACTTTATAACGTTTTTGCCTATTCTAAACTAAATAAAAAGAGAAAATGCCATTATTATAGGAATTAAAATACAAAAAGAAGGTTCAAACTTACTGACCTAAAACTTAAAATAGAAATTATACAACATTAAATTTCATATTCCATATTATTCCTTTACTTTATCATTCAATTTCATTTTCTATTGTTACAGAAAGTCTAAATTACCCCATGTTACAATGCATATTCGTTGGAAATTGAGTCGACACCCCTAGCAACTTCAATTGGTGATAATTATTGTCATCACTATCATTTCTCAAAATACTCAGAGTATAACTTACCGTGTTTATGGTAATTTAGAAGCTTTAGCTTCAATTCGTCGAGTGTGCAAGGGGACGGAGAAAAGAAAGGGTCGAAGAGTTGATCGATGATGCCACATGTCTCGTTTTGAGTGGAGCTATGTAGCTCACACATAGCAGATATGTGGCTTAATGTCATCAACGCGTGGCAGCCAATTATTGGTGCCACGTAGCATTCAGACTTAGGCACCACGTGGCACATCCTAAAGCCGACAAGTAGCAGAATATTTTTGGTTGCCACATGTCCAACTCCCGCTTCTTCTTTTTTACATTTTATTTATTTTTTCCTTTTCCCTCCTCTTTAGTGCCGACCGATCTTTTTTTAGTTTTTTCCCTCTCTTTTTTAACGCCTAAATCAAGACTCGATTAATTATCTAACTTTCCAAAAATCTTACTACATTCTTAAAGAAAATGCAAAGTTTGATGAATATTTATTTAAAATATTTTTGAAATTATCTATTTTGATCGAATTATGAACCTGATTTTCACCCATGCTCGATTTTAGTTCAAAATTTCAAATGTCTATAAAATGTTTATTTTAAATTTGATTGAGGAAGGGTTTGAAGCCATAATCTTATTAAAAAGTATACTTTTAAAATTTCAAAATGATCACTACAAACCTTAGCCAAAAAAATTAATTTTCAATAAATACTCATTTTTGTTTAAAATTTTTAATTTAGTTAAATTGCATATGTTTATTTTCATTCTAGAAGTCATTTCAGACCTTAAAAATTATTTTTATCTTGAATCGATCTAAATGGGCCATTGTAGGATACCTTTTATTCTTTATTTTTTTTTATTTTATTAGATTTTCTAACTATTTTGGGCTTTCTTTTTTTTTTCTATTTTTTATCTTTTATTTGTTTTTCACTTTTTATTTTTATTTTTTTTTTCATTTTCATTAAAATAGGGGTATTTGAACTAAAAATGGAATATGGGGAAAGCAAAAATGAGGTGTCTATAATGGCACTCAGATTGAATACGCTTGCATGGGCATACGAGTTCGTTGGAGGCATTGGTGAACACCTAATATGGTTGCTTGGTCTGCTCGATGTGCTAACAAAAGGGTCATCAAGGTTGGCCTTGCCTTTTAACTTATACATGGCTGCTAGTTCCTGTTGTAAGTTAGTGGTTTTTTAGAGGGTTTTTTGGTTAGCCTCCTTCAATTAATCGAACATAACCTTCATTTGGTCAAACTCTAATAGTTGTTAAGTCATTCATGGTGGTGGCAGTCCCGGTGTTGCTGACCGTTCACTATTGTCATGAAGTAATGGTTGCGAGGGGTTTTCTTCTTCTTTTTTTTTTTTTTTTCACTCTTTACCATGTTAGGAGGTTTACATAAACGGTGGATGCTAAATGGTAATAGTATGTATGACCAGGGTGGTCCTCAAGCTTATTCTTGGTGGTCCAATAGCCATAGATGCATGGACTTACAAAGAAGCTCGAGAATATTTGGGAGGGAGAGAAAGAGAGAGTAAGCAAGGAGTACTCGGAGAGAGAGATTGAAAGAGAGGGAAAAGGATCCCTTCACCTAAGGCTTCATGCCCTATTTATATGGTATAGAGCTTACCCATTAAGTTATTTGTTGGCTAAGGATTAACTCGTACATATCTAGATGGGGGCACAGTCGGTATGAAAAAGGATAGCTCTTTTCTACTAGTTGGTGGATTTTAAGGAAAGAGCTTGTCACATCAATATGAGTAGCCATCATAGCCTAGATTACTAAATTTAGGTTGTATAATAGGTACTCACATAGTTTTTGATGAGGGGAGAGAGGAGTGAAGAGTTGGGTCTCCTCCTACGAAGTGCTCTTTGAATCAAGTATGGAGCAATTGGCATGGTGAGATGTCATGGTTGAAAAGAGATCACCAAGTTATAGGTTTGGTCATTGTGGACCCTTTGGACCCTTGGGGTTCCTGATCTGGGTTTCATCAAGTTTCAACGTATCTTCAACTTCGAATAACTGGGTATTTTTCTTTATATGCTTATTTTATTTCGATGGAAATGTTCTTTAGCGTTTCTAGCTAAATTTGAGGTTAGAAAATAAAATTTCTTAGTTGTATATATATATCTATTATATTAAAGAGAATATCTTATTTTAATTATCCATAACTAATAATTTGATATCATATAATTTTAATCATTAAATATATTTATATTATAGTTACCAAAATAAATCAAATCATTAACAAAATTCTTAACTGGCATATCTAATTATACTATTACCATTTTTTATCATACATACTTTTAAAGTTGCTATTCTTTTATTTGCTATTATTTGAAAAATTTACTACACTTTTTATTTGACCAATATTTATAATGCATATTTCTTAAAAAGTTTATTACAATTTTAATTTTATTAACATATATTATCGATTTTTTTTTATTTTTAGCCCAAATTTTTTTATTTGTATTTTTATTTTCTATACATATAACCCAGGTGTACCGTTTACTAGTATATATTATAATGCTAACATGTTACATGGATTTGTGCTGGCACATTGTTCCAGACCATGCGTGATTTCTCTCCTGCGTTGAATTATTGAATTACATTGTAATTTGTCACACATACTATGTGCAGATAAAACTTGGTGTCTTCTATCATGCTATGGCATCATGGCTTTCATGCAATCACTTATCCCCATATTTGTCACGCTAGCTATGCATGGAAAAAAAACTAGTACTCTTCTCTTATCCAAGATTTAATATACTAGTTGTTGCTACATCCGTATTGGATGTGTAAATTTTTTTTTTCATCTAATAAAAAAAAAACATATATTTATTTTAAACTTATAATAAAATATTTTATACTAAACATTATAAATTTTTACTTCTGATATACCTATATAATTTATAATAACTTTTTTAAAAAAATCATATTAATAAAAGAAATTATGGAAATTATGAAAAAAAAAAGCAGATTTATTGAAAATTGTAAAAGAAAAGAGATAAAAAAGTGGGAGAGAGAAATTAGATGTGGGTATTATAAGGAAAGATAATTTTATTTATGATATAAGTTATATATAATTTCATAATATTATTTTAATATTGGTTTTTCTATTAAATAATATTTAATGTTGGTCAAAATAATAATTTTAAATATGATGATTACTTAATCCTCCAAAGATTTTAATAATGTAAATAAAAAACCCTAAGTCTGCATAAGAATTTTCAGCAAAATCGATATTACTCAATAAAGATGTCTTTTCTCAAGGTTAAAGCACCATATACTAACTAAATGAAAAAATGTTGAACTTTTGCCATACAACAAGTTACACATCTGAGTTATAAATTTGACGGGTTAGTTTTCTGATAACTTTTTAGAAGTGTCAGATATTCTACATGATTGTTTGTATTTGCATTATGTAGTAGGTTATTATATTGTGAGGGCTGATTATTAGATACTATAGAAAAATATTATTAGATATCGGTAGAAATTTTTCATTTAATTATTTATCTTTTTTAATCTAATACATTATATATGGAAAATTCTATGGAAATCCAGTCATTGATTAATTAATCTGAAATTGGTTTTTTGTTTGTTCTATTGTGTAAGTTAGAGCGATAATAGCCATGAAACCCAAGCTCAAGAGAAAGGATTCACACCAAAAGGGGTTGCTGCAAAGTGATGAATTATACAAGGTACTATAGCATTATTCTTTCTGCTTTGGAATCTGAATTTTCATTGCATCATGCCTGTAAACTATTTCAGTACATCATCATGGAAACAAGTGTATATCCTGGTGAATAAGAATTTTTGAAGAAACTAAGAGATGTTTCAATCGGCCACCCCAAGTAATAATTTATGCTAAAACCTTCTTTGTCATGAAGACAATAAGTTATCTCGTTTAGAGGAAATCTTTCATGAGCAACCTTAATTCTTTAATTGATCAACATGGATCGGGTTTATATTAGAATTTTCTACGTGACAGATTAACGAATTACTCACCTATTGATGGTCCTTCCATTAATTTTTTTATTAAATAAGAAAATTTGTCAATTTATTTGAGAAAAAAGTTAACTATGAAATCACCTATAGATAAGTAATCTTGAAATTGTAACTCATGCACAATTAGTTTGTATGTTATAACATTAGTTCAAAATCGGACATTTATTTATCAAAGATGACAAGAAAAAGAAGTGACATATACACTCAAATAAGAAAGATGCAAATTAGATAAAAACAAAAGTTTAAAAAAAGAAGAAGGAAGAATCAAATAAACTAGTAGACGAAGATGGTTAAGAATTTTGCAAATGAAATCTCACTATGGGATTCTGCATAACATTTGATTTTTATTTACAGCATAGTGCGGGGTAGGTTTATTGCGCTGGAAGCTGGTCAAATGATAGCTATGCTTTTAAAGCTTCTCGACGTGAAAAGGACTATTAAAATTGGAGTATTTACAGGATACTTACTACTCCTCACTATCTCAACGATTCCAGAGATGGCAAGGTATCTTTGCTATCAGGGTTCCTCCATTAGCAAATAGTCATTAGACTTCTTATCTCAATTACCTGCCTTGAACTATCTAAAGTTACGAAAGTAACAAGAAGAAAAGCTCGCATTATATACTCATGTTTCCAAAGAGAAAGTACTAATCGCAACATACTGCTGTAGCTCCTTATATACAAGCTAATGCGGTAACTAACTAACTAACCGAATAGCATAACTAACTATTGCACTAAACAGACTAAAAGCTCACAATACTAACAGAAAAAACTAAACGCAATTCTAGCATGTGTAATAAATAGAAGATCCTAATATTCAAGTTAGTAGTATATAAGTTGCAGTACTGGTAAGACACACCCCTCCCACCCGATCTCCCTATAAGCCCCAAAACTAGCTATTCAAGGTTTCTATTAGTTGAAAAACTCGATCAAACCTAAATTATAAAGTAAAGTTAGAAATATTGGTAAAATGATCCCGTAAATTTGAATTTAAGAAAATAACAAATAAAATAAAAGAATATAAAAATTTCAAATTTTAAGTATATAACTCGTTATTTACCGAAAATACGTAAAATATATTCCGATAATTAACGAATCACTAGAGATAAATTACCTGTAAACTAAAAATCATAAAATAACCTAAATAGTATTTAGGAATATTTATTTGTCTTATATATGAATTTATATGTATGTAGAAATACGCGTAATTACTTAAAATATGTGTAATGTGCTAAAATAATACTAAATATTTAAAGAAAATTCATAATTAATTAAGAAAAAATCAAGAAAAATCAGGAAAAAATAAGGAATGATCTAGAATTGGTTCGTGGCAGCTAGGAAAAAATAGAAAAAAATCAGCCAATTAAATTAGGGCTACTCAAAAGCCAAAAATTAAGAGATTTGGACAATGTCTTGTCCAATTTAATATATAATAATTTCCCTAAATTTCTATAAATAGGAAAAAAATTCAAAGAACTCTTTTGGACAGTTAGGGATTTGAGAAAAATAAAGAGACTTAAAAATTTAAGGGAAAAACTAGAGAAAAAAGAAAAGAAAAGAAAAATTGTGCAGTTGGAGCTTGTAAAGAGAACCCAGACCCGACGAGCAGCTGGGAGTGGATGGCTACCACCACCACACGGTGGTGGCAGCACCTAGGTGGCCGACACACCCATGGCCACCAACAGTGGCCAGAGCCACCCAAATCGGTGAATTCGATTTCCAACCCGATTTTGTGTAATTTTATAAAAATAATTTTGTGAAAATAGTAAATATTCTTAGAAAATTATGAAACTTGTTATTCTGAGGTTTTATTGTATGTAAATTTAGGGAAAAATAATGATTTAGTTTAATCACGTCTGAAAATATAGGGTTCTTAACAAATTGAGCAAAACCGAGCATGATTAGATCGAGAAATAAATAAACTTAGGAATGTAGTTTGGAGCTCAATTTTTTTTTCTGTAGAATGCTTATGTGATATAGAATAGTGTTATGAAGCCAATTTTTTTTTTAAATTAATCTTCAAAATTTTTAAGTTAATTTTTAACCCTAAAATGACGGAAAAATTGGGTAATTTTGGGTTAATTAGGTGATTAAGATACTAATTACCGATTTAGATAGTAATTAGATATTTAGGGATGTTAATCTCTGATGTGGAACTCTAATCTTAACCTTTGGAGTATTAAGTATAGTAAATTTAAGAAATTATGTAGTTATTGTAAGAAATTAGTAATATGTGGAATTGAAAATTAATAAATCTAAAAAATTAGGGTTATTTAGATAATATTAGAATAAAAATCAGAATAATACTAAATCTAAATTAAGATTTAATTTTAGGTAATTATATAAAAATGTAAGATGTTCTTACATCGAGGATAAATCCGATACCCCAATTAGGAATAACGTATACCAAATATTTTAGAATATCGAATTAAGACTCAATAGGATATTTGAATACTCGAGTTTAATGTGATTAATTTCACATTAGGATTCGAGCTTATTTAGGACCTAGAAATTGAACTAGAACTTAATTTAGAAATTGATGCGGAAATTGAACCCGAACCTAACCCCAAACTTAGAATAATTGTAAAAGACTTAAGACCTAGATAATTAGGCATATTAAACCTTAAACAAAACATAAAAATAAGCGTTATAAGATAAAATGAACCTATAATAGTTATCTGAAAAACTGAAACCACGTTTGTGTTATAGGGATGATCGGCGATGGCCTGAGCAAGTCGGACCTCGAGTAAGTGAGCGAGGAGCCGAGGTAAGTTGGGATTAATACGATGCTGTATTTTGGAGGCTTAAGATTATGCTTGGTTATGCTTGTTAGACAATTGGATGTGTGCATTTACTTGATTATGAGTGGTGCTTGATTATGAGTGATGCTATGATTATGTCTGTTGTCCTGGCTTGTATTGTATGGTTTGTATGAAATGATTAATCACCCTAAACTGGAGATAATCAAATATAAGACCTATAATCATAATCGGACCTACATGGCAACCCATTAGGGGAACTTAGGACTCTCCAGCCAAATATCGACCCCTTCAAAAGGGATAGCGCAGGATTGCAATTGGTCCTTTCTTCATCCTTAATTGAACTAAGTGACAGGTAAGGAGGTCGTGGCGAGGGTGAAGTCAATGGTTTGAAGGTAGTCGCGGGAGGAGCGAGGTCTCCATTGCACAAGCCTGGGTTTGGTCGTAAACTGTTGCATTAACGGCAACTCCTCAACCCGGATTAGAGAGAGCACAATTTCTCTAACCTCACGACGGGCAGGACAATGTCGTGCGATGGCATTTGCTTGAACATGCATTGCACCTAATAAGTTGATTGAAAACCTTGTTGTGTTTATGGTATAGTTTTAAGTCCTCCATCCTAACTTACTGAGCTGTGGTTGCTCACATCCCTATAGATGTCGTGCAGGTACTGGCTAGGAAGTGGCAAACAACTACTCTGAAGCTAGCAACTGCTGGATCCTGGGAAGTGAGGAAAAATATTTGAAGAATGAACATATATTCTAAAGGTCTAAGTTTTGTTTTATTTAGAATTTTTCATTTTTGAACAATGTAATAACTGAATTATAGTGTATATATATATTTCCTCACTTTCTTAGGTAAATGATTTATTTAAACTACAAACTGTTTACTTCAAAGCGGGTTAGTTGTGGATGCCTTGTGTAGATCAGGTCCAAGATAGCAGTTGTAAGGCCAACTTCTATCTTAGGATGGTTTACACGGTGGGGCTGTTACGACTCTGTCACTTCGGAGTATGACACTCCTCACCCCCACTTAAGTTGGACAATTCAAGAGGCCTAACTTGGAACAGAAAGCAACATGTTGTTTTTCACCAAGAGCCTTAGTCATAACATCAACAAGTTGGTGTTTTGTATGAAGGTGAACAAGTCTGAGAAATCCAAAAGCAATAAGATCACGCAAGAAGTAGGCATCAATATCAATATGCTTGGTCCGACCATGCATACAGGGATTAAAAGCAATAAAAATAGTAGATTTGTTGCTGCAAAATAGTAGTCTAGGAAAAGAAAGAGGAAAGCCTAAATCCCTGATGATAAAAGACACCCACTTAACTTCTTTGATAGCATATGTAGCACTCCTATATTGAGCTGTAGTTGTAGATGTAGAAATGGTGGGCTGTTTCTTAATTTTCTATGAGACAAAGGCTAATCCAAGCATAATACAATAGTCACTTAAAGATTTGCGGTCAAGAGAACTTAAACCTCAATTAGAATCAGCATAAACCTATAGTAACAGATCATTTTTAGATGAATAGAATAGACCAAGACCGACAGTCTGTCACGCCCCGAAACGGTAGAGTCGTAATAACTTCACCATATAAACCATTTTAAAATAGAAGTTGGCCTTACAATTGCTATCATAGACCTGATCTATATAAGACATCCACGACTAACACACTTTGAAGTAAACAATTTGTAATTTAAATAAATCATTTACATAAGAAAGTGAGAATATATATATATATATATATACTATAATTCAGTTATTACAATTAACGTTTATAATGTTTCACCATAATATATTTCCTAGTTATTATATTATTCAAAAATAAAAAATTCTAAAATAAAATATTATACTTTAAAAATATATGTTTGTTCTTCAAATGTTTTTCCTTACTTCTCAGAATCCAGCAGTTGTTAGCTTCAGAGTAGTTGTAAGCCGCTTCTTAACCAGCACTTGCACGATGTCTATAGGGAAATGAGCAACCACAGCTTAGTAAGTTAGGATGGAGGACTTAAAACTATACCATAAACATAACAATGTTATCAACCAACTTATTAGGTGCAATACATGTTTAAGCAAATGCCATCGCACGATGTTGTCTGGCCCGTCGTGAGATTAGAGAAATTGCGCCTACTCTAATTCGAGTTGAGGAGTTGCCGTTAATATAATAACTCTCGACCAAACCTAGGCTTGTGTAATGGAGACATTGCTCCTCCCAAGACTACCTTCGAACCATTGACTTCACCTTTGCCACAACCTCTTCTCCTGTCACTTAGTTTGACTAAGGATGAAGCAATCCTGCGCTATCCCTTTCAAAGGGATCGGTATTTGGCCAGAGAATCCTAAGTTTCCCCTAAGGGGTTGCTATGTAAGTCCAATTATGATTATAGGTATTATATTTGATTAGGTCTAGTTTCGGGTGATCAATCATTTCATACAAATCATACAATATAAGCTAGAACAATAACCAGAATTATAGCATCACTCATAATCAAGCAGATGCACACAACCAACTATCTAACAATCACAACCAAGTATAATCTCAAGTCTCTAAAATACAGCAACGTGTTAATCCTAACTGACTTGGACACCTGGCTCACTCACTCGAGGTCCAACTCACTCAGGTCATCGCCGATCATCCCTATAACACAAACGTAGTTTCAATATTTCATATAGCTATTATAAGTTGGTTTTATCCTATAACGCTTATTGTTGTGTTTTGTTTAAGGTTTAATATATCCAGTTATCTAGGTTCTTAAATCTTTTACAATTTCTCTAGGTTTGAGATTAGGTTCGGGTTTAGTTTCCGCATCGATTTCTAAATGAGGTTCTAGTTCGATTTTCTAAGTATTGTTTTATACCCGAACACTAGAAATTCATTTGAACTCATAATGTGAAATTAATCACATTACTTCCAAATATCCTAAATACCATCATTAGCCGTAGTCAGTATTTTATTCTACCCGATATACTTAAATCCTTATAATGTACCGAATTTACTCTTGATGTCAGAAATTTTTACATTTTTCATATAATTACATAAATTTAAGTTTTCTATCAGATTTATTATATATCCCTATCATTTATATAATATCAATTTTTATCTAATATTTTCTATTTATTATATTTCAAATAATTGCATATTATATATTATCACTTATCATGTATATAATACACATCTAATATTTTTATCACTTTAATTATCATCTCCCAACATCAATTATCATTTCAAAATGTCTAAATTCATCCGAAATAAGATTTTACACCTAATTACCCTAATTTACAAAATTAACTTAAAATTTACTATTTTTCCCTATTACTTATTTACTATATTATTAACATAATAATTATATCTAACACCCTAAATGCTACAAGTATTATACTTCATTAAATTTCAACATCCTAAAACATATAATTACTCCCTAAATCAGTAATAAATATTTAATTACTTAATTAACCCTAAATTACTCATTTTATATCCCATTTTAAGGCCTAAAAATTATCTAAAAATTTCAAAAATTAATTTTTGAAAACCAGCTTCATAGCACTGTTCTGTATCATCTAAGTAGTCTACATAAAAATTTTGGGCTCAAAACTACACTTCTAAAGTCATTTATTTCTAAACAGAAACATGCTCGGTTTTGCATGATTTCTTAAGGATCATATATCACGGGATATATTTTCATCAAAACAATATTTTTCCTGAAAACTAAATACAAAAATATTCCAGAATAAAATATTTGTTATTTTTACAAAATTACACAAAATTGGACTGAAAATCGAACTTATCGATTTGGGTAGCTCCGGCCACTGTCGGCCCACCTGGGCGTTGCCACCACCGTCTGGTGGTGGTAGTGGCCGTTTACTCCCAGCTGCTCGTTGGGTCTAGGTTCTCCTTAGAAGTCCCAACTGCACAGATTTTTTATTTTTTTCCCTAAACTAATTTTTCTCTCAATTTTACCTCTCTCTATTTTTGTCACTCTTCAAACTGACCAAATGAGCTTCTGAAAAATTTGAAGTATTTATAGAGCTTTAGGGAAATTATTGTACATTAATTTGATTAGACAATTACCTTTTCTTCTTTTAACTTGACTTTTGTGTTGTTCTAATTTAATTGGCTAGTTTTTTTCTTCTTTTCCCCAGCTGCCACAACCTAAATCTGAATCATTCCTTATTTTTTCTGATTTTTTTTTTAATTTTTCCTTAATTAATTATTAATTTTATTTAATTATTTAGTATTATTTTAGCACATTTAGCATATTTTAAGTAATTACGCGTATTTCTACTTACATGTAAATTCATATATAGTACAAATAAATATTCCTAAATACTATTTAAGTCATTCTATGATTTTTAGTATACATATAATTTATCTCTAGTGATTCAATGCATTTACTCATTTTCGATAAATAACGAGTTATATATTTAAATTTTGAAATTTTTATATTCTTTTATTTTATTGATTATTTTCTTAAATTCAAACTTATGGGATCATTTTTACTAATATTTCTGACTTTACTTATAATTTAGGCTTAATTGGATCTTTCAGCTGATCGAAACCCTAAGTGACTGGTTGTGAAGCTTACACAGTCCCTTTAAGATATTGCAATAAATGAAGAAAAGCATTGTAATGTAGCACTTGAGGAGAAGAAATGAATTGACTGAGGCGCTAAACAGTAAAAGAAATGTCAGGCTTAATCATGGTGAGATATAAAAGGCGTCCAAGAAGATGCCGGTAGAGAGTAGGATCATGGAAGATATCACTGGCTTTATCTAGTTAAAGATTAGGCTGCATAGGAATTCTGATTGGTTTACAACCTAAAAGACTAGCATCAGCAAGGAGATCAAGAAGAAACTTTCGCTAATTGACAAGAACACTAGAATCTATGAAACAAAGCTCCAAACTGAGAAAAAAACGAGCAAGGCCAAGGTCCTTAATGGTGAATACAACATCAAGTTAAGCCTTAATATCAGTAATGAAAGAAGAATCAAATCCAATGACAAGCATATCATCCACATAAAGTAAAATAGCAACAAAACCATGAGCAATGTGTTGTGTAAATAGCAAATGATCATGTGGATGCTGAACAAAGCCGTGATTTTTGAGAAAAGAAGAAATTTTCAAGTTCCATTGTTGTGAATCCTATTTAAGCCCATAAAGGGACTTAGATAATTTGCAAACTTGACTTAGTAGGGCTTTGTCATATCCCGCTGGTGGAACTACATAGATCTCTTCATCTAAATGACCATGAAGGAAGGCATTATTCACATCAATCTGATGCATTAGCAACTTATGTGCCATTGGAACAGCTATGAGAATGTGGACACTACCTAACTTAGCCATGGGGGAGAAGGTGTCATGATAATCCACACCTTCTTGCTGTATAAAACCCTTAGCTACCAACCGAGCCTTATAGCGCTCGATTGTCCCATCTAACTGAAACTTAGTCTTATATACCCACTTACAACCAATGGCTTTCTTTTGTGGAGATAGAGTAGTTAACTCCCAAGTGTGATTACAACAAGAGCATTAAGTTCTTTGGTTATGGCATCCTTCCATTCCTAATGTAAAATTGCCTGTTTATAACAATGCGGTTCTTGAATAGATAACACACTTGCTATAGATGCAGTGTAATTAGAAGGGAGTGATTGAAAATTAGTGATGTCAAATAATGGATAGGAACAAGATGAAGGAGAGGAAGGAAGAGAAATAGAGGATGTATGAGAAGATTGTGAACTGAAATCATGCACGTTAGTGCTAGTATGAACTGTATCAACAAAGTCAAGTAACTTACATAGAGATTTGTGGACTTTAGTAGACCACCTTAGATGTTGATATGACAAAGTATCAATATGAGATAGTGGTACAGTAGAATCAAGTGACAATGCTAGAGTCTCAAAAATAATATGCGGAAGTGTAGGACCTGAATAAGTTGCAACATCTAATAGGATATCAATGTAATAAGGAAAAATGTCTTCAAAAAACACTACGTCCCTTGAAACAATGACCTTACGCTGAGCTAAATCATACACTTTGTAACTCTTTTGTACACAAGCATAGCCTAAAAAAACACCTTTAGACCCCCTTGCATCAAAGTTGTCTAAGGGTTTAGGATGAACAACAAAGAAACATAAGCATCCTATAACCTTTAATTTGCTATAATCGGGTAGGTTTTGAAACAAGCATTCATAAGGACATTTCCAGTTCAACTTCTCCATAGGCATTCGATTGATTAGATGAGTTGCAGCTAATATGCACTCACTCCAAAAAACTTTAGGCAAATTTGATTAGAGTCGTAAAGCTCTTGCTACATTCAAAAGGTGGCGATGTCTCCTTTCCACACGCCTATTTTGTTGAGGAGTATATATCACTATCCGCTGATGCTCAATCCCTAACCTCTTGAGCATGCTCACACTTTCATTAGCCATAAACTCAATCCCATTATCAATTCGAATAACTTTGGGAACAACAGAAAATCGATTCTTGACATATGACAAAAAATTGGAAAGCAAGGAATAAGTTTGTGCTTTATGTTTCATCATAAAGGTCCAAGTTGCACAAGTATGATCATCTAACACAGTAAGGAAATATCGTGCCCCTGTAATAAACTCCATTACATAGGGACCCCAAACGTCAACATGCAATAAATGAAAAGGTTTAGGAGATTCACTAATGCTCTTGGGAAAAGCAAGTCTATGAAATTTAAAATGCTAACACACTTCACAAACAAAGTCCTTTACATCTATTACCTTACTATACAATAAATGTTTCAACTGAACAGGAGAAACATGTCTAATCCTTCTGTGTAGCAACTGCAAATCTACTTCAATAGTATGACTAGCAGAATTAACCAAAACATCTGATTTACTAGCACTACTACAATCATTATTTGTACTAGTACTTGACTTTAGAACATACAAATCCCCTAATACGTGTGCAACAACAATAATGTCTTTAGTCTTTTGGTCCTAGAAAGAACATGATTTATGATCAAAGACAACAGAGATTGATTGGTCTTAAACAAGTTGATGAATGGAAAGTAAATTGTGTTTAAGACAGGGAATAAACAAAACGTTAGTGAATGTGATAGAAGAAGTCAGAACAACATCTCCAGCCATTGTAGCGACCAAGTGTCGCCCATCTGGCAAATTAACCTTGACAGGAGTATTTAGTTCATGAATACCTTTAAAGGAAGACAAATTGAAGGACATATGGTCTATAGCACCAGTACCAATTATCCAAATATCCGCATTATTATATACAGAACTTGTAAAATAACAAGAGTAAGAACACATACCTATACAATGCATTAAATTCGCTACAGACAATTAATCCTTGATAGCCATCTGCTTCATAAGCTCCTGATAAACATACTCAATAAGAGGCTTATCAACTAATCGAGAAAACTCATTTACCTAACTAGCGTCTTGCAGATTATGAAATGAATCAAAAGGAGTGTATGAAACATGAATCTTAGTAACAAAGTTAACCTTAGCTATAACAACCTTCTTCCCTTTATACCAACTTGGATAACCGACTAACTGAAAACAATTCTCTATTGTATGATCATTACCCTTACAGTGCTTGCAAACTAGTTTCTGCTTGCTTCTTCTCTTATCATAACTTTGATTCACCTTATCCGAAATTTTACTACTGAAGAGCGTGAAATTGTTTAAATTTGCATAGATTAGGGAAGAAACTTGTTTTTTTTTTTTCTACTTGCTAAACTAAATAAAAAGCTTGATTAATAGAAGGTAGAGGTTCTATTGAAAGAATTTGATTACGAATAGTGTCATAAAGCTCATTCAAGCCCATGAGAAATTGCATTAGGCGTATTTCAAATTCAAAAGCTAGAATTTGATTTTGCAAAACACAAGTACAATACTCAATTCATCCACATGTACAAGAGGGATATGCGTACAATTGCTGAAGCTCCTCCCAGCACTTCTTAAGCTTATTAAAATACATATTTACACTTAGATTCATCTGCTTCATGTTGCTAATTTCATGCTACAATTGAAACACCAAAGGACCATTTGCCACTCCATATTATTCCAAAATTTTTGTCCAAAGTTCATTAGTTGATTGAGTATACATAAAACTTTGAGCTATATTTAAATTCATAGAGTTTATGATCCAACACCTAACCATGTAATCACTCCATGACCACTTTACAAGATTAACGAAACCACTTTCTAGCTTGATAACTGATCTATCTAGAAATCTTAATTTTAATTTTGCTCCTAGCACCAATTTCATTGCTCTACTCCATGCGAGGAAATTATTTCCATTGAAAACAATTGTTCCTAACATCATATTAGGACTATTGGATCCAGAAATATAATATGGATTAGTGAACAATGCAATAACATTAATCCTAAGGGCTTTTGTATTAGAATTCATGATTGACAAGTGATATGAAAAAAAAGTCAAATAGGAACTTGTAATAGAAGAAGACCTCCAGTGAAGAGAGATGAAGACAATGATGTAACGTCAACTTCAGCGCTAAAAACTAGAAGATCGTGACGAACCGAAAAAAAAAATTGCTATTCGAAGCCGAGCTTTGATACCATTTAGAATTATGAAAGTAACAAGAAGAAGAACTCGCATTAGATCCTCATGTTTCCAAAGAGAAAGTACTAACTGCAATATATTGTTGTAGCTCCTTATATACAAGCTAATGCGGTAACTAACTAACTAACCGAATAGCATAACTAACTATTGAGCTAAACAAACTAAAAGCTAACTACACTAACAAGAAAAACTAAACGCAATTCTAGCATATGTAATAAATAGAACATCCTAATATTCAAGTTAATAGTATATAAGTTGCAATATTGGTAAGAAACCATTACTCCACTACATTGCTGTAGATATAGTAAAAAAGATGCGGAACTCAATGAATTTCTTACTACGAATTTAAGGACTTAAATATGTTGGGCTCCATTGGGCGATGGCATTACCATTTGCAGGTATATTTGCTAAAACTTTAGTTGCTTAACCTTTGGTTCCAAGTTCAAGCACAATAAATGAACTTTTCTTACTCTTGTAATTTTTTCTGTTTTTGGGAGGCTTCTCTCGTAATTGTAACCTTGTTTTCTTCTTTCCATACATTACAAAAACTTGTGGTCTTCATGGCTCGACCACCCCAAAGTTAGAAGGGCTGTTAGCCATCCTTGTATTAGGGTTTCCATTCTTTGCATTTTGGCGATTGATCTGATTGTTCCTCTTTCTCTCTCTCTCTCTCTTTTTCAAATTTTATATGACGAAGTACACTTAAACTCGGAAAAAATTTCTATTGTGAAGGCAGAGCTAATTATGCAAGAGAAAGGAAGCCAATTCACGGATGATGACAATTAGTCATTTGCAGCATATTTATCTTATAAGAACATAACATGATATGAAAATCCTTTGTTTTTTTCTTTCACCAAGGGAATTTATGTGCTTTTTTTCTATTTTGAATTTGCAGAAAACCCTCATGAACTTTTGCTCTAGTACGGATTCATCCCTCAAACTTTCGAAATGAGTTTTTGACTCCCTAAACTCTTATTGAAGTGCATATTCACTCCCCAAAATTTTAAAGTGAGTGTTTTGACCCTTTAAATTGTTGTTTAGGTGTGGATTCATCCCTTAATCTTCCAATGTAAGTTTTTTTATTTCTAAACTTTTAATAATTTGCAAGGTTATATCCATTTAACTTTTTTTTTATCTAAAAAAGAGTATGTATGTAGAAATAATTAACAATAATGTATAATATATATTGTAAAAATATAATATGTCAAATTATAGGGAAAAGGAAAAAATAATATGAAATTTGAAAAAAAAATAAAAAATAAGGTTTGTGAGTAAATAGTCTTAAGAATACAGTAGTTAAAATCATATTTCAAAAAGACGATTTTAAATTGAATTAAAATTGCATCTTCAAAAGATGAGTTTGAATGTTTATGCTAAAATCGCTGCTGCTTAAGGAAAAAGAAATTGGGCTTTAATTTGGGAGGAACATGAAAGAAACAACTATTTGGGGAAGAGAAAGAGAGAGAGAGAGAAGCCATGGGGGGGGGGGGGGGAGGTTGTGGGGGTGAAGAGAGAGACGGTAAGAGAGAGAAGCCAGAATGATGAGAGAGAGAGAGTGAAAAGACAGGAAAGAGATAAAAGTGAGATGTAAAAATATTTAAAATAACATATGCATATATCACTTCTTGAAAAGGTAAGATTGTAATATAATATTAAAATCGCCTTTTCAAAAGGTAATATTAAATAGGGTATTTTTGGATTATTTTATCAAAAACCATATTTTAAAAAAAAATAATTAAAATTATTTATATTTTTTCCTTTTACCTCAAACTGTATACTATTCATATTAAATTTAGATTAAATAATATATGTCTTATACTCATTAATATTATCTATGTTAAAAGAGAAAGAGATGGGTTTGGTATCTTTTCTTAATTTACCCAAATTGCCTATGAAAATATTATTATTTTTGCATCTATTATATAAAATTTAAAATAATACATATAGTTTTATTATTTCAATAAGGTTATAAATTTCAATTACTTTAAAAATGGTTATTTCTAAATATAATATCTTTTATAATTATTTCCATTATTAGCTTTTGATATCTCTTCCCATTTGCCTAAATTTCCCTTTATTAATACTAATATTTCATGTCATTTATTAATTTTAAAATTTAGATAATATCATTTTACCAAGACTGCAAATGCCAATTAGCTTTTGGAAGCTTTTACCTTTTTATTTTCCACATTTTGATCACTTACCTTTTTCTTTTATGTCAATGTTAAATTTTCTTAAAATTTGCAATTAATTAATACTAATAATTATCAAATAGAATAGTCAAAATTTGCACCTACAAAGTTGAGTGATCAATTAAATTCCTATTACATATGTTTTGTTCTTATATATAAATGCAACTTTCATATTCTTTAATTCAAATCCAATGGTCATAATCCTCCTATTGTTTTGCTTAAACCTTCTCTAAGTTTTCTTACTTTTGTATATTTTCATTTAACTATTATATCCTAATATCTGCATGTATATGTATTTGTCCTTTAGGTGATTATGGAGAAATAAAATTACGGAGTGTAAAGATGAAATAGGGAGATGGATCGAGTGAAGGAAACTATAAGGTAAAGAAGATGATATATAAGTTTTCTATGGATTTTTTTCTTCTTTTTTGTTTTTGATAAATTGCCACCAATCTTTTATCAATGTAATACTATTTTGAAAATAACGTTATTACTGTAGAAATGTATGAGTTTTCAACTTTTGTATGTGTACTTATCATATAAGTGATAATGATGGAAGAGACTTATCGAGTGTGAAGATAAAATAGGAAGATGGATCAAGTGAAAAAACAACAAAATTAGTTTTCTAATTCTTTTCATGGATTTTTTGGCAAATTGTCACCAAATTTTCTTTTTTTTTATCAATGTAATATTATATTTAAACATGAGATTATTGTTCTTAGTATACAAATGTATATGATGCCTTAAACCACCATTTGTGCATCAATCAAGCTTTTAACTTTTGTACGTATCCAATGTTAGTATAAAATTCTTTCGTTAATATAATATTGTATCTAAATATGAGTACATTTTGATCTCTATATTTTAAGTTAATTTTTTTTATATATTTTTGTAAACTTTAATTAATTAAAATTCTTATGTACCAAAGAGATAAAAAATCATCATCCTTGATATATATGTATATACATATATTAGTAGAAATTTATTAAATGGAGTCTTACCAGCAGAAAGTATAACAAACACATAATATTAGAAATCAATACCTTTAATGATTCAGGAATAGACAATGTTGAAATGTTAATTTTCATATATAGAATTCATGAACAAAATTTTCGCACCTAAAGTTATCTATAATAAAAAGTTTTTAATGCATTATAGAGATAAAGGAGTCCAATACAATTATTTTATGAATGTTGATTGCATGTATCAATAAAGAATGAAGGGATTTTTTTGTCTTTAATCTAAATCATATTTTTTACTAATGAAGTTCCACCTCACCCCACCCCCCCCCCCCCCCCCCAAAAAAAAAAAAAAAACAGAAGACACTTATCAAATAATTCTTATTTTTTTTTATATGGAAAATCATTGATATAAGAGTTATATGGTTAAATACAATGAAGATCATTTTTAGGAAACTCAAACTAAAACCACTTCTCTCACATTCTTATTATGGCATCATTATGTTCTTCACAATAGTATGTTTCAATTCCCATTATGATGTGTCTGTAGAGTAGGACATATAGAGAAACACCACAACGAAGTGAACCAACAAAAAAACAAGAAAAAGTTAGCAAAGTCTAGGTAGCTACTGAATGAATATGACACACCACTCAATCCTACACAACCTACAATTCGCCAAATATGACACACTGATCCGAAATGAAGGATTACTCACCATTACTTCTTACTAAAGGGAATAGATAAGAGTTGAAAGATAATGAAAATACTATGGTTGCTCAAAGGAAACTTGTAAGCCCCAAAGTTAAGCCAATTAATCGTAGGATTGAACTTAGAACTTAAGTTTTGAACGATCAGTTAAGGAATCCGATAAAAACCCCAAATTATAAACTATTGAAAGAAATATTAGTAAAACTGACCTCATAAACTTGAATTTAAGAAAATAAGTAATAAAATAGGAGACTATAAAATTTTCAAATTTTAAGCCTAATAAGTATTAATTACTGAAAATGCGAAAAGTGTAACCAAATAACTAATAAATTACTAAAGATAGGTTATATGTATACTAAAAATTTTAGAATGACTAAAATAATAATTAGTAATGTTCACGTGTACCCCACATGTATTTACATGTAGATAAAAATACGCGAAATTACCTAAATTGGCCAAAAACTAAGTAAATAATTAAAGAAAATTATAAATTAATTATGAAAAAATCAGAAAAAATCAGAAGAGGATAAGATGAATCAAGATTAGGTCGTGGCATGTCAGGATAAGCAAAAGAAAAATCAACCAATAAAATTTGGACAACATAAAAGCCAAAAATCAAGAAAAATGGGCAAAGTCTTGTCAAATTAATGCATAATAATTACAAAAATTGTCTATAAATAGCAAGAAAAATTCAGAAGTTCATTTGGTCAGATAAAAATCAAAGAAAATTAGAGAGAGGCAAAAATTGAGAGGAAAATTTGGTTTAGAAAAAAAATTGAAAGAACTGTGTAATTAGGGCCTTTAACGGGAACCCCCACTAGACGAGTAGCTGGGAGTAGACGGCCACCACCACCACACGGTGGTGGCAGCGCCCAAGCCGGACGACAAGACCACGGTAGCCGGCGGTGGCCGGAGCTACCCAAATTGGTGAGTCCGATTTCCAGCCCGATTTTGTATAATTTTGTAAAAATAGTAAATATTATTATAAAAGTATGAATTTCGTTATTCTGGGATATTTTTGTATGTAGTTTGTAGGAAAAATATTAGTTTGATGAAAACATGCCCCGTAATATATGATTCCCAAGAAATCATGCAAAACCGAGCATGTTTCGGTTTAGAAATAAATGACCTTAGGAGTGTAGTTTCAAGTCCAAAATTTTTGTGTAGATTACTTAGATGATATAGAACAGTGCTACGAAGCCCGTTTTTAAAAATTAATTTTTTAAATTTTTAGATAATTTTTAGGCCCTAAAATGAGGCATAAAATGGGTAATTTAGGGTTAATTAAGTAATTAAACGATTAATTACTGATTTAGTGAATAATTATATGTGCTAGGATGTTGAAATCTGATGGAGTATGATACTTTTAGCATTTAGGGTGTTAGATGTAATTATTAGGTTAACTATATAGTAAATGATTAATAAGGAAAAATAGTTAACTTTAAGTTAATTTTGTAAATTAGGGAAATTAGGAGTAAAATCTGATTTAGGATGAATTTAGATATTTTGAAATGATAATTGATGTTTAGGGGTGGTAATTAAAGTGATAGAAATATTAAAAATGCATTATGTACATAATAGGCAATAATGCATAATATGTAATTTTTGAAAATATAATAAATAGAAAATATTAGGATAAAAATTGATATTATATAAATAATAAGGACATATAATAAATCTGATAAGAAACTTGAATTTATGTAATTATATGAAAAATGTAAAAATTTCTCACATCAGGAGTAAATTCGGTACACTACTAAGGATATAAGTGTAGCGGATGAAATAAAATACTGACTAGGGGTACTAATGATATTTAGGAGATCGGGAAATAATGTGACTAATTTTACATTATGAGTTGAAACGAATTTCTAGGGTTGGAATATAAAACATTATTTAGAAATCGAACTAGAACCTAATTTAGAAATCGATGTGGAACCCGAACCCGAACCTAACCCCAAACCTAGAATAATTATAAAAGACTTAAGACCTAGATAATTAGGCATATTAAATCCTAAACGAAACCTAACAATAAGCGTTATAGGATAAAATGAACCTATAATCATTATATACAAACTGAAACCACGTTAGTGTTATAGGGATAATCGGCGATAGCCTGAGCAAATTAGACCTCGAGTGAGTGAGCAAGGAGTCAAGGTAAGTTAGGATTAATATGATGTTGTATTTTGGAGGCTTAAGATTATGCTTGGTTATGCTTGTTAGATAGTTGAATGTGTGCATGTGCTTGATTATGGGTGATGCTATGATTCTGTTTGTTGTTCTGGCATATATTGTATGAAAGGATTGATCACCCTAAACTGGACTTAACTAAATATATGACCAGTAATCATAATCGGACATGCATGGCAACCCGCTAGGGGAACTTAGGACTCTCCGGCCAAATACCGACCCCTTCGGAAGGGATAGCGCAGGATTGCAAAATGGTCCCTTCTTCATCCTCAGTCGAACTAAGTGACAGGAGAGGAGGTCACGGCGAGGGTGAAGACAGTGGTTCGAAGGTAGTTGCGGGAGGAGTAAGGTCTCCATTACACAAGCCTGGGTTTGGTCGTGAGCTGTTGCATTAACGGCAACTCCTTAACCCGGATTAGAGCGGGCGCAATTTCTCTAATCTCACGACGGGCCGGACAACGCCGTGTGATGGCATTTGCTTGCACATGCATTGCACCTAATAAGTGATTGAAAACCTTGTTGTGTATATAGTATAGTTTTAAGTCCTCCGTCCTAACTTACTGAGCTGTGGTTGCTCACATCCCTATAGATGCCGTGCAGGTGCTGGCTAAGAAGCGGCAACAACTACTCTGAAGCTAGCAACTGCTGGATCCTAGGGAGTGAGGAAAAACATTGAAGAATCAACACATATGTTATTACTTTTCATTTTTTAATAATGTAATAACTGAATCATAGTGATTATATATAACTTTTCTTACTTTCTTAGGTAAATGAATTATTTAAATTACAAATTGTTTACTTCAAAGCGGGTTAGTCGTGGACGCCTTGTATAGATCAGGTCTAAGATAGCGGTTGTAAGGCCAACTTCTATCTTAGGATGGTTTACACGGCGGGGCTGTTACGACTTTGCCGCTTCGGGGCATGACGAAACTTAAATGATAATCTGATATTGATCATTGTTTTTGCGTACAATAAGTGGGGGTTTATAGACCTGTCAACTAGGGCTAATTTATATGTATGAAAAGATAAAAGAGCATTCTTACAATTAGGTCACATAAACATACTAAAGGGAGTAAAAGAGATAAAGAATATTCAATACAGAAAAAGAAAGAATTATTCTAAAACATTGCACTAGAAGACACATATCATGTAGTAGCTAGATGTCAGAAATATGGTATAAGTGGGCTAAAGCAAGAGAAAGGATTTATAGTCAAGGGCCGACCTAATCTAGATCAGGTTGGGGCTCAATTAATTTTATAGAGAAATCAGATTGAGTTGGAGTCTAGTATCTGTAGTCAGCTTTGCTCGGCTGTTTCTGGAATAAAGCATAGTTGCAGGGTAGGAGTAGGTTTGACACAAGTGAGGGTCCGACAATCAAGTCAGTAGGAAATCAGGTCGGGATAGAAATCTCTGTCTCGAATATAGTTTTGAGTTAGTATCCTCCAAGTGAGTCCTTGGAGTCCTCTAGCCTAACTGCAGGTAATCGATCCAGTAGGTTGATTCCTATCGTTTTCTTAGGGGTCGAAAGATTTGTCCTCAAATCTGAAGTAGTTTATGCTTCTTCTCCTAGGGCACTCATAAGGTCTTCTTTTGTTGGTTAGTGAGGGATTAGATCGGACACATCGAAGAGGAAGAAAACACCATAGTCATTAGGTAACTCGATCTGGTAGGCGTTGCAATTAATCTTCTTTGGGACCTTGAATGGACCATCAGCTTGAGAAGATCGTTTGCTTTGTCTCAAGTGCGGGAATCGCTCTCGGTTGAGCTAAATCCACACTAAATCTATTGGTTGGAAAG
Organism: Lumnitzera racemosa; assembly: GCA_024138005.1. Classification (NCBI taxonomy): domain Eukaryota; kingdom Viridiplantae; phylum Streptophyta; class Magnoliopsida; order Myrtales; family Combretaceae; genus Lumnitzera; species Lumnitzera racemosa. The sequence continues at coordinate 5,918,647 of JAMXBC010000004.1, forward strand.
TGATGGTTCGGTAGCCTCGAGTGCTAATCTCATGTTATTTTTTATTGAACTCAATGATCTTCTTGGTTACAGACTGGTTTAGCGTTTGCAATTCTTGAGCTCTGTTAACTCCGAATTGACTCTCTTCAGTAGTTTCTGGGGTGCTAATCATGTCCAGGGGAATTGTCAGATTAAGGCTATAGATGACCTTGAATGGAGTCTTCCCAGCGGTGTTGTAGACAGTCCAGTTGCATGCAAACTTCACAACCGGTAGGTACAGATCCTAGTCCCTCAAGTTCTTTCCTACAATAGCTATAAGTAAGTTGCCCAGCGTCCTGTTTACGACTTTAGTCTAACCATCAATCTAAGGGTAGTTACTGGAGCTAAACACAAGTTTAGTTCCAAGTTTTCTTCAAAGAGTCTTCTAAAAATAGCTCAAGAATTTTGTATCCTGATCTGAAACAATAGTCTTCAGCACTTCATGTAGTCAGAAAATTTCTTGCAAAAATAGATCAGCAATGTGTAAAGCATTGTTAGTTCAATGGCACGGAATGAAGTGTGTCATTTTGCTAAACTGGTTCACCACAACAAATATAAAATCCTTTCCTTTGGATGTCCGGTACAACCTTAGGACAATGTCTATGCTGAGGTTGGATCAAAGTAAGGTTGGCGTCGGTAAGGGCATGTACTCTCCATAAAGCTTTCTCTTCCCCTTAACTCGCTTGCACTCGTCACAACTTCCAATTACCTTATAGATATCCTTAGCCAAACCAAGCCAATAAAAGTTTTCCTTCAATAGGTTAGTTGTCTTGGTCTCCCAAAAATGACTAAATAACCCTCCGCTATGAGCTTCCCTAACCAATAGCTTACGTATGGAATGGTTTGATATAATCAACCTTCGATCCTTGAACAAATAGTCTTCCTAAAGATAATATCCCTTAATAGCAATTCCATCGTTACACTATTTTATGATAGGGCTGAAATGAGGATCATGAGCATACTACTTAGTGATGAGTGAGAATCTTAATAATTTTATCTACAAAGTGTCAGCAAAGTTTGCCGTCGAGACAGAGCATTGGTGACTCTATATGTACTTCCCTTCTTGTACTTGATGATGTACGAAAATCCTTCCATAAACTTCAATCACTTGGCTTATCCTTTCGAGAGTTTTTTTTTTTATTCCCAAAATGCTTCAATGATTCATGGTTTTTATAAATAACAAACTCTCATAGCGGCAAATAGTGTTGCCAAATAGTGAAGGCTTGAAAAAGAGAGTAGAACTCCTTTTCGTAATAGAATAGTTCACGGCAGCACCACTAAATTTTTCACTATAATAGGCGACAAATCGTTACTCCTGCATTAGGATGGCACTAATTCCAGCTCCCGATACATCACATTCTAACTTAAAGTGCTCGTCAAAATTTGGTAGTGATAGGACAGGAACCAAGTGAGCCTTGCCTTGATCTCTCGAAAGCTTTGCTTAGCTCGATTATTCTACTTGAATCCTTCGCTCTTCTTTGTCAGCTCGGTCAAGGTGGCAACTATTGTACTGAAGTCTTTAACAAATTACTTATAGAAAGAAGCTAAGCTATAAAAACTTGGAACCTTAGTGGCACTCTTCAACATCGGCTAATCTAGAGCAGCTCAGATCTTTTCATCATCTATTCACATCCCTTCCCCCGATACGACAAACCTTAGGAAAATCACTTCATTCTGGTAGAACGTACAGTTCTTCACATTCTTATACAACTTCTCAGTCTACAAAATGTCAAATACTTCACGAAGATATTGAATATGGTTGTTCAGGTTAGCATTATATATTAGTATGTCATCAAATTACATGACCACACATCTTTCGATTAAAGGGTGCATCACATAGTTCATTAACCTCATAAATGTAATCGGTACATTAGCAAGTCTGAACTGCACTCGTAGAGTCTATGCCTAATTTTGAAAACAGTCTTCCACTTATCTTCTAGTCTCATACGAATTTAGTGGTAACAACTTTGCAAATCGATCTTTGAGAACATCTTGGCACTATGAAGCTCATCCAACATATTATTGAGCCTCGATATCAAATATCTATACTTGACAATAATCCAATTGATTGTTTGGCTATCGATGCACGCACGCCATGAACCATCTTTCTTTAGAAAGAGTAGAGCCGGCACCTTGCAAGGGTTCATACTCTCCTTTACATACCCTAGCTTTATAAGTTCATCTACCTATCTTTTCAGCTCGGCAGCTTACTCAGGGTTCATTTTGTATGCAGGTTGGTTCGACAGGGTAGCGCCTAGCTGTAGATCAATATAGTGTTATATGCTTCGGATTAGGGGCAATCCCCTAAGCAATTCTTTGGGGAATAGATCGGTGAACTCATTAAGCGAAATTTAGATTTCATTAGGAACATCCTTCAAATCTCTCATCTCTAGCAATCTCTTAACTAATAGAAATATGGGCTCTTTGACCTTCTCAACAGCTCAGAGCTCTCAACAGCTCAGAGCTCTCTTCAGCTCATTACTAAGGTCTTCTTCTTACTGGCTCGGATGAGTTAATGATGGGTCTCATTTACTTGGGATGGAGTCATTGGCTGTAACACAATCATCTTTCCATTTTTAACAAAGGCATAGTTGTTTCTGTATCCATCGTGAGTAATACATCGGTGGAACAACCAAAGTCTTCCAAGCAGTAGATGTGAAGCTTCCATGGGGACGACATCACACACTACTTTGTTCATAGACACTCTCCTAACACTGAATGGTACAGTCACTTATTCAATCACGTGTAAAGTAACCTTATCATGAAGCCAATACAGCTTGTAATGTCAGGGATGCTTTAAGGTCGGTAGTGATACAAATCTCATGGATGAACATATGAATCTAGTATCATAAGAAAACCAATCGGTAGGTCCGAACAGCAAGATGGCCCAAAAGATAAATGAAAGTCGATAGTTTAGCAGTCCCGTGCATTAACTCTGCAAATATGAGACATTGTGAAACCACATACGAACCTAAGCTAGTATCTGATATAATGCATGAACACTAGGCTTAGGGTTGCTTGCCACAATCCCTGATAAAGGGATTGATAAGAGTAGGCAGAGAGGAGCTTTCCAAAAGAAAATATTCAAGGGTTTTTCATTAATATCTAAAGTTTGTCTAATATCCTATACAAGTGTTCTATTTATACAAAGTAGCACAATTGTAAATAAAATGACTAAAGGATGCCCTAATAGCATTCTAGTAATTACAAGTAAAACATAAAGACAACTTAAGGAAAACACAGGAAATAGAAATCTAAATAACATGAGCAAAATAGATAGCCGAATGAGAATTTCGAGTAAGGGGTTGATGTTGATTCCAAAGAGCTATTGGAGACCTTGGAGCTTTAATCTAGGCAAACTTGAGTTTCTAGATGATTTGTCTTGTCCAAGGTTGACTTAATATGGTAGTAGTTGATATAACATAGATGCAACTGACTTGTTTCAAGCTGACCAACCAACCGAGTAAAACTGGCCGAGCCGACTTGGGCGAGCATATTGATCTTGACGAAGTAGAGCGAATAGGCAGGGTAATGTAGTCTTGTAGAGCGAATAGGTTAGTAGCGCAAAGGATATTGGTAGAGTAGGATAGAACCGTATAGACCAGAGCAAAGCACACTTAAAGTAGACCTGGAGGGTAGAGCAAACCTGACCAGAATAGGGCAAGGTGAATCTAGTATAGTAAGGAACACTTGGCAAAACGGGGTACAAATAGTAAGTTAGGACAGAACTTACAGAGTATGTTGAGTCTTCCAATATTGCCATAATTCATAGATAAGTCTGTATGAGAGCTTAGTCAGGATAGAGTAGGGCACATTCAACATTAATAGAATCAGGCATGTCGCCAAATGGGTTTCTGGAATCCTATCACTGACTATTACTAAGCACAAGGACGAGGGCACCGAACCCCTTTAGGGCTAAACAATGTTAAGGTTTAAATCCTGCCCTTCGATGGAAGTAGAGATGCAAATGAATACTTTGAGTGAAAAGAGAAGGTCAAGAAGGTATTTGACTGTTGTAGGTATACAGATACTATCAAAGTCCGACTTACTGCATTGGAGTTTATTGAGTATGCCACTATGTGGTGGAAAAATTTGAACGCAGCCAAAGCAAGGGATGGAAGATGAGGTGTATGAACTTGAGAGGAGATGAAAAGATTGTTAAGGGGTAGATTTGTACCCAAGACCTACTTACAAGATACGTTTGCAAAGTTATAGGAACTTCACTAAGGAAGTTGATATGTTGATGACTATGTCAGAGAATTCCAAATGCTTATGATTCGTGCTGATGTGGAAGAACTAGAAGCCTGTACAGTATCGAGGTTTATTTCTGGACTCAGATTTGAAACTCACAACATTGTGGAAGTGTAAAGGTTTTATACCTTGGAAGAGGCGATTAAGATTGTACAAAGGATCAAAAAGCAGAGAAGGAATGCTTCGAGCCGGCTTAGGCCAACATTTTCTCGAACCCCTGTTTCATGCCGACTTATTCAAGCTAAGCTAAAGAGACCATATCGAGTCAAGGGAAGGAATGACTAACCTAACGAAAGCCGAGTAAGCCAGCAAAGATGAGCAGGACGGTTGAGTCAAATTGAAGTTAAGCTATCCCTAAGAACATATGAGAAAGGATAAACCTTCGAATGGGAAACTAGCAAGGTGAAGTGCTTTAAATGCTTTAAATGCTTTAAATGCTTAGGTTTCAGACATATGGCCGTTAAGTGTCCAAACCTACATGTCATAGTACTCTAAGGAGATGTAGTGGATAGGACCAATGAGAGTGAGCTTAAGGAGGAAAAGGATATTGGAAAAGTTGAAACTAAGAAGGAAGAAGAAACCTATGTCTATCTCAACTGAGAAGTGATGACCCTAGTTCTAAAACAAATACTAAGTTCCCTACCAAGCTCCAATGAATACTAGAGGAAAAATCTGTTCCATACTAAATGCATCATCAAGGGACAATTGTGCACCATTATAATAGACGGAGGAAGCTGTACTAATGTAGTTGCACAATTCTTTATATAGAGGTTGGGTTTGCTTGATAGGATTCTAAAAACCCATCTAGCAACATGTTCGATTTCGAACTATATGGGAGGCCTATTTATAAGCTTCACGCGAATAGGTGACCTATTTACAAGCTCCATCAGTACTGAACGACCTGCCCAACTCTATTGAGTCTGTCCTGTAATGTTGAATGTGTCCTACTCTAGCCTAACCAAGCTCTCCTACAGACTTATCTATGAACTATGGCAATATCAAAAGACTGGACATATTGTGCAATTTTTGTCCTAGCCTACTATTTGTGCCCTGTTTTTCCAAGTATTCCTTACTGTACTATATTCACCCCACCTTACTCTGGTTGAGTCTACTCTACCCTTCTAGGTTTACTCTAAGTATGCTATACTTTGGTCTAAACAGTTCTATCTTGCTATACCAACATCCTTTATGCTACCACTTTACCCACACTATAGGACTGTCTTACCTTGCCTGTCTACTCTACTTCGTCGAAATCGATATGCTCACCTAAGTCGACTCGGCCAATTTTGCTTGGTTGGTTAGTTAGCTTGAAACAAGTTAGGCGCATCCATGTTAGATCAGCCACTGCCATATCAAGTTGACCCTGGACAAGATAGATCATCCAAAACTCAGGTCCACCTAAATCAAAGCTCCAGGGTCTTCAATAGCTCTTTAGAATCAAAACATCAACCCCTTACCTAAAATTCTCATTTAGTTATCTATTTTGCTTATGTTATTTAGATTTCCTATTTCCTGTGTTTTCCTTAAGTTGTCTTTATGTTTTATTTGCAATTACTAGAATGCTACTAGGACATCCTTTAGTCATTTTATTGACAACCATACCACTTTGTATAGATAGAACACTTGTATAGGGTATTAGACAAACTTTAGATATTAATAAAAAACCCTTGAATCTTTTCTCTTGGAAAGCTCTTCTTTACCCACTCTTATCAATCCCTTTAGTAAGGATTGTAGTGAGCAACCCTAGGCCTAATGTTTATATGTCATATCGAATACTAACTTAGGTCCGTGTGTGGTTTCACAATGCGTCATATTTGTAGAGTTAGTACACGAGACGGCTAAACCATCGACTTCCATTTATCTTTTGGGTCATCTTGTGGTCCAAACCTACCCATTGGTTTTTATGTAATACTGGGTCATGTATTCATCTACGAAATCCGTATCGGTCAGCTTTTTTTTCTTCCTCCCCAAACTCTTTAACATTCAGCCCCTCATCACCTTCCTCAATCTCTTCCAACTTCAGTCTTCATCTAGCAACTCAGTCCGCTACTCTTGTAGCTTGCTATGGTCGAACTAGGCGATTGGTTCGATTACCTTAACCATAGTGTCTCTCAGGGCCATTTTCTTATAAGTTATGGTGTTGTACACCTTGGGGTTATTGTTTGTTAACTAGCATTGTTGTGATTAGACTCTTAACAAGGTTTGTGAGTTTATCAAGTTTTTCATTAACCAACCCTAAGGTAGTACTACCATTATGACCATAATCAAGTTGAGTACCACTACGCTGATCACCAATAATACCTTGGACACTCAAATCTAACATGATGCAATACTTCTCGGACGGATTAATAACTCACTAATAACTTTAATACCCAATAATCACTCGAACAGAACAGTAGCAAACTTACTTTGTTTTCGTAATGAAAAACAAAGTAATAATGAAACTACATTTACACACAAACACACTGTAGCAACTATAGAAGGAACACAACAGCCACTAACAGTAAGGTGAACCCAAACTTCATTGTAACTTCATACACTCCCTTTTGGAACTGTACTCTAGTACTAACGAAGCTTATGCGTCTCTGAGATAGGATATATGAAAAAATACCACAACGAGGCAAATTAAAAAACAAATAAGAAAAAGCTAGCAAGGTCTAGGCAACTATCAAATAGATATGATACACCACTTGATCCTACTCAGCCTACAATACGCTGGATATAACACATAGGTCTAAAGTGCAGGATTACTTACCAGTATTTCTTACTAAAAGGAATAGATAAGAGTTGAAAGATAATGAGAATATAAAGGTTACTTAAAGGAAACTTAAATAATAAGCTGATATTGATCATCATTTTTGCGTACAACAATAGGGGTTTATATACCCGTTCACTAGGGCTATTTTATACGTATAAAAAGAAAAAATGGTATTTTTACAATTATATTACATAAACATATTAAAAGGGGTAAAAGAGACAAATAATAGTCGGTATGAAAGAGAAAGAATCATTCTAAAATGTTGCGTCAAAAGACACATATCACATGGTAGCTGGATGTCAGAAATATGGTACAAGCGGGCTAAAGCCAGAGAAAGGATTTGCAGTTAAGGGCCAACCTGATCTGAATTAGGTCGGGGCTCAATTAGTTCTGTAGAGAAGTCAAATTGAGTTGGAGTCTGATATCTATGGTTAGCTTGGGTGGTCGTCTTAGCTCGACTGTTTTTGGAATAAAGCATAGTTGCTGAGCAAGAGCAAGTTTGACATAAGTAAAAGTCCGGTATTCAGGTCAGTAGGAAATCAAGTCGGGATAAGAATCTCTATCTCGGATATGACTTTGAGCTAGTATCCTCCGAGTAAGTCCTTAAAGTCCTGTAGCCTAGCTGCTAGTAATCCGTCTAAAAGGTTAATTCTTATCACATTAGTAATCGTTTTTATTAATGATTCAAATTTTAACTCATTAATTTATGGTTTGAATTATTTTTGCCATTATGATCGGCTTCAGTTCCAATCAATAATTCAAATTTCAAATTAAATTAAATAAATCATAAGCATTCCTCATCTCTCTCATACTTATCCTTGATTCAAGCTCTTCTTATTTTGCAATTATCTATTACATTGCATTTCAAAGCCTTAACCTTAATGTCTATTTGCACATATTGTTAAAAAAGTTTCACTCATATATCACATGTTTATTTCCAGGTTTATTATATCTTATTGCAATAACTTGGTAAAGATCTTAAGGTAGATATGTGGTAGGAGTGACATGGTTTTTAACCCTATCTTTTTCTTCTTCTTCTTTTTTAATTTATCATTTCTTTGCAACTTTGTGTTTACACTTTTTTCCTTTAGTAGACTTTTTACACATAGTATAAGAGACTGACCTTTTTTCTTTTCTCTCTCTTTTCAAATAATCTAGGTAAAATGTTTTTGTTTTCGGGTGAAAATGAGTGGTTGCTACAATAAGGTAAAAGAAGTTGATTATAACATCCTCAAATTTTTTTTTTTTTTTAATCTTAGTAGTTTTGCAAACAATCAAGGTATAGATTATGGTGTTAAGGATTCTAAATATGAGTTTATCTTTTTATTTATTTATTTTTTAGTATAATCAAGATGGAATTCGTTGATGATTATATAGATAACTGTAGAAGCTTATAACATTTAATTGATAATAGTTTCTTTTTTTTTTTACATATAGTTTATACATAGCGTATTCATTTTGATATATTTAGTTTTTTCATTTGATATTATCATCAGTTTTATGTTTAACTAAAATAGGTTAAAAAAATTATACATATTGTATTTTGATTTGTTACTTAGTTTTCTATTCTCTATTATTAGTTTTACATTCATTTTCTTTATTTTTCATAACAAATATTATTAAGTATTATAAATGATTTTTTTTTTTTTACATATAGATCGCAAGTGCATTTTTTGCTAGTATATTATAATGACATGTATAAGATATGCTATATGTTACTACATATTTTAGGACAAAGGATATGATATATTATATGTTTATCGTATATGTTATATAAATTAGGTAATTATTCAATTAGATAAAGGTTGTATTTTATATTCATCTTAATTAATGTGTTATATACAATAGAAAAAAAAAGTATCTTAATTATCATGACTAAATTTTCAAAACATTAATGAATTTGACTAGTATAAAAGTATTTTGAATCATAGATTATCATTTTAACTCTTGATATTCCTTAACATTGTCATTAATTATCCCCAAATATAATGTGATCCTTTTGCATCATTTTGCCATTTATATATTAAATCATCACACTTACTTTCAATTAATGCATTTATAGAAATAGGAAATGGAATAATAATAATTTAATTTTTATTTTATAGTTAATGAAGGTGGTACTAATTATTGACTAAGATATATATACTTTTCAAATAAAAAGAAATATAATCATTGTACTTACAATAAACATGTAAGTTTTTTTATTAAAATATTTCCTTTTGTCATAAAATGTTATGAATATATTATCATCAATGTATTATACAGAAAAGAAAAAAGGTGTGTGCATGGCACATGATTGATTAAGATGTATATGAGATATGACCTTTATTTGATTGAATAATTAAATAATTATCTAATTTATGTAAAATATATAATATATCATTTGTCATAAAATATAATTTTATATAGCAATATATAGCATATCTTTTGTATGTTATTATAGCAAATAATATTGGTAAATATACAACATATAGTATCTAATATAGTTTTAATACATCGTTCATAGTATACAGTTTAATTTATTATATTTGAACAATATATGTTATATTTTTATAATATATCAACCCTATGCATGTCTTTTTTTGTTAAATAAAAAAATGATAAATAAACATAACATTGTAAACTGTTGAAAGTTTAAAAGAATAAAAAACTTATTTCAAAAATTTAAAAGGTGAATAATTTACACTTGAGCAAAAGTTTAGAAAATTAATATATACTCAATTCGAAAGTTTGAAGAATGAATCTACATCAGAACAAAAGTTCATATTAATGGAGCTTTATAGCAAAATTATCTTAAAGGAGCACAAGTTAGATGGTTAAGCATTACCCAAAAAAAAAAAAAAAAAAAGTATAAGGGGCTCCACGCATAGTTCCTCTACTAATTTTCAAACAGGTTTCGCAGCTTGGAAAATAGGATTAATACGTTGGTAATCGAGTCCTGTTTGGTTGGAAGAGGGAAGGGGAGGGGCGGAAAAAGACAAACGAGAGAGAGAAAGAAATGGAGGGAACAATTACAGATGGGTGCGTACTTGGACCACCTAATTTGCAAGTATTAATAAAGTTTAAAAAGTTAAATTTAAATATTTGAGGCCAACAGAAATATTTAAGAAACCAAAGAGAGAAAACATTTGAGCTCGATATAGGGCATGTTGTTGTTGAGCTAGATCTAATTTATCGACCAGACCATGCATGTGATTGGCTCCAACCGTGTTGGCAAACCAGAATTTATAACTTGAAGATTCAAATGCAATGGGAGGCATGCCTCCCGGTTCATTCTTAATTTAGATAGATATCGTTTCTATTTTAACCATAAGGTTGTGCCATATGTCTATTAATCTTAAAAAAAAAAAATTACCTAAATACTGATGTAATTTTACATAAACTTGTCACAATATAAAAATACGACATGTTACAATTACGACATACGTACCTTTGTCGCCGCAAAATCAATCGTGACAAAACAAATATCGCATGTACCATCGTAAAATGGTACTTTCAAGATCGGATTTTGCAACGGTATTTATGTAATTTTTTTTATAAAATTCATATTTATATATATATATATATATAAAGATCAGCAAACATGTAAAAAACTTCATAACACAATATATTCTTCCTCCATCTTTATGTGGTGTAAGATATTACAATCTAAGTTATTCTCTGTCTCGGTACTTTTCTTACATATATTAAGCAAAACCTATCGATGCCCTGTGCGGGGTACAAGCCTACATGGTCTCACAGTCACGGACAAATAATGATCACTCACAAGCAAAAGAATCGGATGTAGTCCTCTCAAAAAATTTTGCGTGATTGGATTTCATCAGAGTCGATAATTAGAAGAAATAGCATCAACAAAAGATTAGCAATAGTAGAGCGTGAGTGGATCCTCTCGATGCTAAAATTGTCCCAAGCCCCAGTCAGTCATCGAGATTTCCTCTCTTTGGCGAATGTTTCAGCAACTAGTAGAGGGAAAGCAATGGTTGCATCGCAATGCACCTGCAACAAACCAAAATACAAATAGGGATTGAAATTTGTGTCGCTGTCACACCATGTGTAAAGTCGTTACCGGCGTCAGTCGTGATAGTGATGTTAAAACTACCAAATGATCTTATGGCATCCTTATATCTCAAAAGTCTGTCTCAAGAGCTAGGTGCCACTGCACAATGTTCCACAATGGTACTTCCAACTATTTATTTATCTGATGAGTCTGGTAATGAGCCATTTAGAATCTAATGTGGAATCAGAAAGCTGTTCTACAGCTTTAGACATTTAGAAATCTCACCACTGGATTTAAGAACATTAATCAGAGAGGGAAAGAATGATGTGGTAAAGTAGAGACAGCAGAATGGTGGTAGAACCAAAAATATTGAAATTGAAATAAATCCTTAAAAAAGGGGGGGGGACATTTGTCCTTACTGTGAATTTTTCTTGTTATGCAGTCTTAAGAGTAAATTATTAAAAGTTTGGTTGATCCCACTCTATTCAATCTCCCTACTTCCGAACAAGCTATATCCAAAACTAACTCTAAGTTTCCTTATCTGGGCATGTACAAGACTCAACTAGGCACCGAGCATTTTTTAAATTATTTCTTATTATATTTTAAATAGAGAAAAATGCACCAAAAGCCAAGGCAGAACACCTATGTGAATGCAAATAAGCTGCAGGTATACCTTTACAGTTTTAGCAGAACCTTGTATTTTTCCCCAAGAAACAGCTTCATCAGGATGAGCTCCAGAATCACTTCCATCGAACTCTTGTGCTGTATTGATGAAGATAGCAAAATCTGCACCATTACGCATCATATTTGCATTGCAGATGTGATGTTTAGGCAACCCTCCTCCAAGAATTATCATTCCAGTTTTCCTAGGACCAGCATGGACAGCTTCACCGTTCATGGCTCTAATGTCTGTCGCAAGCAAAGGCATTATTAACTTGCCAACTCTCATAATCAAAAAGGCCACACAACAGAATACAAACCTTGAACAATGTCAATGATCAGGCCAGGATTACGGAAAGAATGGAAATATAGCATGTCCCCAAGTGAGCCATCTGTAAGGCCAGGACAGAAGACCGGAATGTTGTTCTGCAAGACATGCACTAAAGATATTAATATCTCAAAGAGTTCTGAGTCTATACGCACAAAATTTCTAGCAAGCAGTTTAGATTTAAATGAGGTGGCAAAAGTTGCCGTTCAAAAATAGATGCTCATTTTTCTCAAATGAAATCTAATAAAGTGAAAAATTAAGATCCAGGACACTCATGGCAACTTGTATGAGATTTTGAATTCAAATCTCACCAATGACACCTTTTTGGTCACCTATATAGCACACGCTATACTAAACCAGTGCATGGATCATATAAGGCAGTTCATGGACTAGAGGGTCATCCTACAGCCATGCCCGTCTATTACCCAAAAAAGGATGATGATGATACATGAATAAAATCATTCAAACCCAGAAGGAGTTCTGCACTGAGACAAGAAAAAGACTATTAAGACACTAATCAAGACATATTCTCCCTCCAAATCAAGTATATGATGCAACCACTAGCTCATCCTTCTAATATTGCATATTTGGGAGTCGACACACACTCCATCGCATCCCCAAAAAAAGCTTTAATACATCAACAGTTAAGAGAACCCAATAAATAATAATTCTCAAAGATAGTTAAGGAGAGTGAGCAATGGGAAGTATAACGACCTCTCTTTTTTTTTTTTTTTTGGAATTTTTTTTTAACAGTAAATTCCTCAGATTACTTCTCGGAAAAATCTTCAAAAGACCCGTTGACATCATTTTTAGTCTGGCAGAGCATATAGCAACAGTTTTTCTAAAATGAATAGTCTAAGAGAGATAAGTAAAATGAAATGTTCATTGCGAAGTTATCTTAGCCCAAATGGATTTTAACCAGATGTATAAGAAAGACTGACAATAATAATAAGACCACAAGATTTATGTCCTTATGAATATATCTCAAAGAAAAAAATAGATGCATTCCATCAGAGTTAAATGTCGCATCACAGACAAAGCTAAGCCTGTATCAAAATGTTAAATCCAGACATGCTAACCTTGTATGCCCAATAAATATAAGAACTGTCATTGTTGATCTCCTTTCCTAGACGAGCAATCAACTTTGATGGTGTCCATAAAACATTCTGCCAAAGTCCAAAGAGAGAAATAAGAAATGGTACAAAAGACCCTGGATTTAGAGAACAAATGCAGTGGACAAGAGGTCAGAAAATAATGCAAGACACATTCTATCATCACTGGCTTCAATTGGGCATGCCCAAGCACTAACCTATCCTTTTGGTACAACATCAGGACATCTGTACCATCCAGACTGCAATTAGATTCATCTAGAGAGATCAAACTGATAGGGCTAGGAAGAGTTGACTACTTGATCAGTCTGGAAGTATTAAGGGTAAAAATAGATTCATGGTTTGTGGTTATTTAGCACAAGAAAGCTCCTTTAAGTTTGGCAGTGATTCAGAGAAAACTAACTGCAATAAATTAAAAGATGCTGTCACAGACAACAACTGCTGCCGGTTATGCAGCCAAAGAGCTCAAATCACACAAGCATCTGCTTTTGAACAAATAATTCTGAAGGGACACACAAGAAGTCGGCTTAATGGTTGAGGGTAATCACTCTCATTGATAGGACTCCTAAACCTTGCAAACTTTACTTCATGTACATAAGAGAAGATAGGGGGTGTGTTTTTGTGCAGTGTTGTAGTTTGTCTGTGTGCAGTGTTGTGTAGTGTTGTGGTGTTGTGTGTGTTTCTGTACAGTGTTGTATGGTGTTATGCGTGAAGTACTATTGTATGTGAGGTGTTGTGTGGTGTTGTATGGGATATCAGTTAGGAGAATTAGCAGGGGTAAAAAAGCAATTGCAATATTAGTGGTCTTATAAATAGTGGCAGCAAGGGGATCAAGAGTTAGTTAGAAAGTTCGTTTCTTACTTAGCTGAGAAGAAAGAACTAGAGCATAGAGGAGACTATTCCTGGAATCTTGTGCTAGTTCGGCTTGTGAAGTGCCTTGAAGGTGATTTTGCTTCACAAGATCGAGTTCCTCCTAATATACAAGAAAGTGATCTGTTCCTGCTAATTTCTCTTCTTGTGAACCCTAAGCTGTATCAATCATGACAAAACTCAACATGAAAACTTTTTTTCTTGGGCTACTTTCATAAACTGGTATGTAAATCTAAGAGTGATTTATGCAGATAAAACAAGAAAAAAGAAAACAATCTGATGGAAATTTGGAAGATCTGTGAACTTTCTTCTTCTGGTGACCTGACTTCTGACTCTCAGTGAATCCAGGACATTAGATGCTCAGTTAGCTTATAATCTAGGGTTAACATTCCAAGGAGTGAAGAATGAAGCTCAACTAATATGTACAATAGGGGTGGAAGCGGCACTACGGTATGTTCCTTTTTTTAATTATTGGGACAACTTAGTGCATGGTTTTTCATTAGCCATTGCATCAGCAGTAATTTGGAAGAAGACAACTGCTACTATGATTTATCCTTTCCCATATGAGTTTTAACTTTTGCAAAATAGGCCAAATTGTTGTAGTGTACACATTGATATACTACAACTCAATGAAATAGCGTCAAAGATTTCAGAGGAAGAGTGGAAGACCACAAGACAAAGTTTGGTGCTCTGATGACAACTTAACATTATATATATATAATGAGTTCAGCAGAGACATTAAAAAACCTAGAAACACCAAAACATAACAGATTTTTCAAATCATAATCCTATTAGCTTCTTTGGAGATAAATGATGAATATAACAAGAGGAAAAAATTTACTTATGCCAAGAATCTGCATGGGAAATCCTGTTATTTTGTATCTTAACCAATGTAAGAGCAGCAAGAACAACTTATAAACTAGATGGACAAGGAGATATATTTAATGCATACACAGTTGTAACAGCATGTACGAACAGCAAAAATCAAAGAATATTTTTGAAAAGCAAGGAAAGAAGCACGTTATAGAATTGGAAATAATTAAGTACCCCTTCCATTTGTTCCTTCAACATCTTATCAAAAATTGGAATAATCCAATCCTCAAATTTGCAGTAGTTATCATTAGGAACCAGCAAGTTACCAATACGGTTCAATCCTTTTGAGCGTAGAAAAACTCCAGGCAGTGAAAAATCACCTTTATACGTTGGAGCGAGACATTTTATGAGATCTTCCTCTATTCCACCTGTTGTCGTTACAACAACATCAACCTACAAGCAAAGAGAAAAAACTTCTTTGAATCATAAAATGTATGATTATGGAAATTACTGTATTTCTCTTTCATAAGCCAAAAAGAGCACTCGAGCTTGGAACATTTGTTTGTCTCGACTAAATGATTATGGAAAGCCTAGACTGAGAGGGGAGAAAACTAACCATACGATGCTGAACAAGGTAACGAATTGTATCTCTCACTCCAGAAGAAATAAGATTGGAAGTAAAGCCAAGGAAGACTTTGCATCTCACAAACTCTCTATAGGCAGGATTTCTCTCTTCCTCGGAGCCATCTTCATTTACAGGCTCATTAGAAAGCCTCCAATCAAGCTTCATATCAACAATAGAAGCTTCTATCAAATAACAATCCCAGAAAAAAGTAATAATAATAATAAAGAAGAAGAAGAAGAAGAAAGAGAGCATAAAAACAAAACCCCATTAGTCATGCTTGTTAAATCATGCATCAAAAAAATAAAAGCATAGAAACAAAACCCAAATAATCATGCAACTAAAAATAAAGCAGCGAAACATACCATCTCATTAACAACTTGAATGGCCTCTCCAAGATTAGAGGCTTGAAAGCCTGTGGTCACCATAGACTGAAGAAGCTGTGGATAATTGACCCCTTGATTGAAATCATAACCCTCAATCTTTATGCACTTTCCCTCCAAATTTTCTGATTCTTTGAACACCGTGGGGTGAACTGACTCCATGATGCTGTCCTTCATTTCCTCTCCCATTAGTCAGTCTTCCTACAGAGAAGTAAAAAATACATATTACCCACCAACAGCCAGCCACCACAAAGGACAAAAAACGCTTGAAAGGAAAAACATGAACTTCTATTGTTCCTGTTGTACCACAAGCATTAGGGTGAAAATGAATCCTCTATCAACAAAGCTCACTTGACAAAAGGGTCAACAATTAATTCTGAGTGACATGCCACGATTATACAGGCAATCATGTTGATATCAAGCCAAGAATAAACTCTTAATCTCCCGGATGAGACCTTAAACTACAATTCATCATTCTAGGAGGTACAATCACTTCAACCATAGGATAAGATCCAGCAACAATTGTAAGAAGGTGAGATCATTTGCCGTTTTGGCTCTTTACTTATCTTGCTTTCCTCTACCTTTTCTTATTTTTTCCAGAATGCCCATCATCTCGTAATAAGATCATTTATGAGAAGCAATGCATTGAATACTTACACACACACACACACAAACATACATACGTACATATAGGTGAGTGCAAATGCATTGCATACCTGTCCAAGGAATCCAGTCCGTCCAATAAACCATAATAGTGAACTAAAAGTAACATGGGCTCATTCATGAGCAACCCTAGTACTAGTAAACTGTTTAAACTTCTAAAGTTAATCACACACTCAACGGAAGGAAAAAGATTCTTCTTTTAGCCCATAACAAGTGCTCCCTAATCACTCATTGAAAATTTCAAGTAGCACATTATGAATATCATCCGAAACAAGTCAATGAGAGAATCCAATTCCAGTTTTGCTTTTCCAAAGGTTTTAAGCTTTCTTATCGCGCTAACAACAATAGAAAGAATCTTAGGTTAGTGTACATTAACATCGCAACCGTATGGTTACCCGGTGCAAGATTCATACAGTAATCCACTTAGTTCTTCAATTGCAAAGCTAGAACAAATGCAAAACCACTAAGCAATTGGTAACAGTAGTAGCAGGTTGAATTGGAAGGAAGTCTATCAAGGGGAAAAAAGAAAAAAAAAAAGAAATCTTGGAAAACAATCGATAAAGAGAAAATCATTATTGTGAAAAAGAAGGCAAAGATTAAAATAAACTCACTGAGAGGTGAAGCGTTTCAGTTGCTCAGCACCACCACTAGTTGTGCTCCCAAGGAGACATTAGCACTTATCTGAGTTTTTAGTCAACAAAAGGATAGGAGAGAGAGAATGTGCATGTGTGTTTTTAAAGGAGACAATGCACAATAGTTCATTCGACTTGTGAATTTGTAGTTTCAGTGAGGGCTTCCTGTGGGTTTTAAACAAATACTTGGAAGTACCTTTGTAGAACATTGTACAGTGGCATCTAGCTCTTGAGACAGACATTTGAGATATAAGGATGCCATAAGATCATTTGGTTGTTTTAACATCACTATCATGACTTATGCTGGTAACAACTTTACCCATGGTGTGACAGTGACACAAATTTCAATCCCTATTTGTATTTTCATTTGTTGCAGGTGCATTGCAATGCAACCATTGCTTTCCCTCTACTAGTTACTGAAACATTCGCCAAAGAGAGGAAATCTCAATCACTGATTGGGGCTTAAGACAATTTTAGCATCCAAAGGATCCATCCACGCTCATCTATTGCCAATCTTTTGTTGATACTATTTCTTCTAATTATCAACTAACGAAATCCAATCACAAAAGTTTTTTTGAGAGGACTACATCCAATTCTTTTGCATGTGAGTGATCATTATATGTCCATGACTGTGAGACCCTGTAGGCTTGTACCCCGCAAAGGGCATGGGTAGATTTTGCTTAATATATGTAAGAAATGTACTGAGACAAAGAATAACTTAGATTTTAATATCTTACACCACATCAAGATGGAGGAAGAATATAGTGTTATGGTTAAAATAGAAACAATATCTATCTAAATGAGGAATGAACTGGACAGCATGCCTCCCATTGCATTTGAATCTTCAAGTTGTAAATTCTAGATTGCCGACATAGCTGGTGCCAATCACATGCATGGTGGTCTGGTCGATAAATTAGCTCAAGCTCAATTACAACATGCCTTATATCGGGCTCAAATATTCTTTTTCTCTTTGGTTTCTTAAATATTTCTGTTGGCCTCAAATATTTAAACTTAACTTTTTAAACTTTATTAATACTAGTAATACTTATATTGGTACATTCTCCTATATTTAAAATATAATAAGAAATAATTTCAAAAATGCTTGGTGCTTCCCTTGGTGCCTAGTTTGAGTCTTATACATGCCCAGATAAGGAAACTTGAGATAATTTTGGATATAGCTTGTTTGGAAGTTGGGAGATTGAATAGAGTGGGATCAACCAAACCTTCAATAATTTATTCTTAAGACTGCATAACAAGAAAAATTCACAGAAGGACAAATGTTCCCTTTTTCTATAATTTAAGTTTTTAATTTTAATTTTTTTTTTTTTTTTTTAATTTTTTGGCTCTACCACCATTCTGCTGTCTCTCCTTTACAACTCTTGAATATTGAAGTAGATTTAGTAAGTTAACCAATTACTTCTCTACGCGTCTTATACCTAACCAATGCTCATTCATCCAACACTCCTTTCTGTACCTCTCTCTTCAAAAAATGAAGTTCAAATATATTAAAAAAAAAGAAAAAAAACCAATAACACCCATTACAAGCATATTGATGTAAACTCTTCATCAAGAAGGTAAATCAAAATCTCATGATGATCCATTATCTACAATACACATCAAGTACAAATAAGTAATTATCAATTATTATAAATATTAAAAACTTGTTATAAAGCAATGAGATGAAAAAACTAAATACACAATATGAACACATGAACATCACCATATCCACAATATATGCCTAATCGTAGCCCTATCTCTTTGAGCACATATGATATTCACCAAAGCAAGGCAAACAAAAAGTAAAGCTAGAGTAATTGGCACATGTAAGGTACAAGTCCAATGCAAATTCCTTAAGAAAGTGAATAAATATTGAAAGAAACACATTAAGAAAAAGAATTTTTAAAAAAATGACGAGTCTCAATCACACAACATATAATAAACAAAGGAACTTTAATCTTGTTATCCTTTTAGTTGAAGCTTCTAGTTAAAGCTAAAGCCAATGAATGGGTTTAAAAATTTGAACTTCCATCAATCTCAACCAATATGAAGCATTATATATCTTAATACGACCAAAAAGCTCAGATTTATATCTCATTAACT
Organism: Lumnitzera racemosa; assembly: GCA_024138005.1. Taxonomy (NCBI): domain Eukaryota; kingdom Viridiplantae; phylum Streptophyta; class Magnoliopsida; order Myrtales; family Combretaceae; genus Lumnitzera; species Lumnitzera racemosa. The sequence continues at coordinate 5,937,851 of JAMXBC010000004.1, forward strand.
CATTAATATGCACCCCAAAACAGTTCAAAGGAACATAAAACATGAAGCTAAAACATACCCATTAAATATAAGAAATTCAGAAATTAAAGTACTGTAGAAACTAGTAAACATTGTATACCGTAATAAGTATAGAAATCAACTTCATGGCATTCTTTTCATATGAATGTGGACAAAAACTAAGATAGCAACATATATATTAAGCAGTTCCTGTTTCCATCTTGTTTCAAGGATTAAAAGAAGAACAAAGCAAAGAAATGATAAGTTAAAAAAGAAGAAGAAGAAGAAGATAGGGCTAAAAACCATGTCGCTGCTACCACATATCTACCTTAAGATCTTTACCAAGTTATTGTAATAAGATATAATAAACCTGGAAATAAAGATGTGATATGTGAGTGAAACTTTTTTAACAATATGTGCAAATAGACATTAAGGTTAAGGCATTGAAATGCAATGTAATAGATAATTGCAAATATAGGAAGAGCTTGAATCAAGGATAAGTATGAGAGAGCTGAGGAATGCTTATGATTTATTTAATTTAATTTGAAATTTGAATTATTGATTGGAACCGAAACCTATTATAATGGCAAAAATAATTCGAACCATAAATTAATGAGTTAAAAGTTGAATCATTAATAAAAACGATTACTAATGTGATAGGAATTAACTTCTTGGACAGATTACCCGCAGCTGGGCTACAGGAATCTAAGGACTCACTCAGAGAATACTAACTCAAAGCCATATCCGAGATCAGGGCATATAGAGTCAATGTGCCCAAAACTTTACAAGAAGAGCAATCTGGGGAATCCATATATGTTCAACTAATGCTAAAGTCAAAGAACCATCAAGAAGCTCCATCTCATAATAAGTAGGAAACTCCTCTCTCAAGTCCATCTCTATTGAAGCGCACACAAATTTGACCCACTCATTTTGATGCCATAATAATGTCGGCTAGCAATGGTCTCCCAAGGCACTCATCGCATAGCTAAGACCATTCACTGGTACACCCCACGATATAACCCATATCAGCAATTTTTTTTTTAGGTTGTATCTTGATAAGCTTCATACCCATTTGCCAACTCTCAAAAATCAGGTAATGGCGTGGAAAACACCATGGCTGACATTAAGACCAGAGAAGAGAATCCTCACTTAAGAATTTGAAGAAAATGAATCGTTTCCATTAATTAAAACCTCAAGAAGTCCAACACATGTCCTTAGGCTTTGAGCAATTTTGTTGACAATAAGAAAAGGTGATTCCTTAAAAAAAAAACTATCCAGGTTTTCCCTCCATATGTTCTCCCCCTCTAGAGAAACTTCTTTTGGGGGAAGCACATGAATTCTATATCGACCCTAGTGGGAGTATTTTGCTACAGAGACGTCAACTTTGGGTCTAGCATTTAAGTCTACAAAAAAAGCTTGGGCATGTGTAGGTGAAAGAGGTTTTTGGTTTAGGGAAAGGTTTGGAGAAGACAGTGGAAACTGGTTCTGGAGGAGGGACAGGTGGATTCTGCTTTTGTAATTTTCCAACACCCGACAGAGGCACAAGCTTCACATTGATCAGCTATGTTGAGTGTTGACCATAACTTTTACAGCATATTCACTAAAAAGTACTATGATCAGATTTAGCTTTTCTCTTGGAATACTTGCCCAACACAGGAAGGGAAAAGAAGCCTTAGGAACCCAAAGCTTTAGATACACCACCTTGAGCCTTTTGAGCAAAAGTCACATCCAACTTTTCAAAGGAAGAGACCAACAATACAAAGGAACACCCTTCATTCACAGACAAGGAGGGTTGAACAACAAACAGGAGGATTATCCATGGAAGGCTGGGCTGAGGTGAGCAAATTTTTTTGCACACTTTCAGGAGCAAAGAAACCTTTTGGACCATCTAAAAACTGTTTTTAAGGTCATGAAGAAGGGAGGTGGGACTCACAACCCAATAACTCAGAGGAAACCCACCAAAGCAGAGATAAAACTACACAGATCCCTTAAAAAAGAACCAAAAGAAAGGAAACTGAGGAAGGCCAGAAATGAGAAGAACACTAAAAACATAAAAAAAGGAAAACAAGTGTTTAGAGATGCCTGGAAGAAGCGGTCTTCTAGGGAGGATTTCTAAAGAGAGGAGACAGCATTTTCTCTCAACAGAAACTTTTTTTCTGAAGCAAATAATTTTTTGCATCTATAAGTTTACCCATGAAAGCTACAAACTCCTCATTTCTAATAGATGGGTAGTAATAACTGCCGTGTTCAAGTGAAAAGAAAATTAAAGAAGAAAGATGATCTTACATTTGGGGCACAGGGGCAAGGACAACTAGACATAAGTCAAGCTATCCAGAGTAACAGCTCACTACTTTCCATGATTTCACAGCTAAAACAACCCCCCCTCCTCCTCTCCTCTTTCCCTCTCTCCTTGAGGTAAATATGTTCATTTCATTAACCTAGAGATTAGATTGGTTTGCTATCTCACAAAAAGAATCACTCCAGAAAACTCCAGTACTAGACAGATTAGTTTTTAAAAATGAATTGTCTCCTTTTCTATCCCCAAGAATTGTCCCTGCTGCAGCTATTAAAACTCTTCAAGTATGGAAGCCTGAACTACTTGGCATCTAGATCTATAACATAAACATGCATAACTAGAATTCAAGTCAACAGATTAGTCCATGGAAAGAAACATTACATTATATTGCACTTCTGAAACAAATAACAACCAGTGCTGCTTAAGATTGTCCACGAATCAAATTGATAAACCTAAACTGATGGACTAAAAAAGTTTTCCCATAAGCAAATGACCTAGGACTTGATAAAATGATAATTTTTCAATCAGCAAATTCAGTATTGCAGGCTTTAAAGTGCACTCTCGCTCTACTATGGGAACAGTCACATCAAACAAAACAAAGGTCTCCCTCTATTATGCACATAATGCAGATTATGAAAGTAGTTTCGACTAGCAATGGATGAAGCGATGAATCATAATTTGAAAAATCCAAAAACATAAAGCGTGAAAATAGAGAAACTTGTTTAGCTCACAACTATTTGGCTCTCCATGTCAAAAGTAAAATGTTCCCACTGAAAAAATCATCACAAAAGGAAGAATATTGCTTTCCTCATGTCAATTAATTGATTCAAGCATAAATTAAACAGATGATGGAGAATGATGAAAGATGATACATGCAAAAAGTGTGGAAAAAAAACGGCTATAAGCCTAAAAGTACGTGGGAGACATCTGACCCTGGATCAAAATAATCACCAAAGAAAGGGCATCTATATGACATGATATAAATCATCTATTTCAGGGTAGGCAAGCAAAAACAGCAGGAAAGTAATTAGAACATGCCTTATGCAGCTTAGGGACTTTCTACATAAGAGAAAGCAGGACCATGAAGGAAGATAAGTTTCTTTCAAATAACTTCATTTATTTCAAAATTTTGTCCCCACTGTTATTCTGGTCAATGATTATTTACATCCCTATTATATGTTTGATTCAGTTGCACCACTTCATCCCTCCATTTCTACAATTAATCATGACCATATTACCCAAAATTATGCAAATACTCTTTATATCCAGGAGATGGACTCAAGTTAACAACTTTAAAACAAATTTGCAGAAATATCTTTTGGGCTAAGAGGGGAACAGCCATAACCAGTACCTCAAAGCACAATAAGATATAATGCAAATATTTATAGCAAGATCGCTTTCATTAGATGCTATATAGAAATCAGAGTAAAGTGACATGAGTTCAGCACAAAATCAAACATCATAAGCATATACGATTTGGAGTAAGGGACAAGAAGTCAAAGGAGCTAGCTTTAGCTAGAAAATAAGCATATAGGAAATGATACTTTATTAGTTAGAAAATAAGTATACATAGCAAAAGGAGATAAAGAAGTTTCACAAGAGAATCGCTAGGGAGGAGATAAAAAAAAAAACTTGTAAGCATTTTGTATTATTCGTAATAAACTCATTGAAGTGTTAATAAAAATAAGTCCAAAGCAGGTCTGTTTTCTCCCCTTAAAGGCCAAATTAGTTTAGCTGACATTTTATTACATGAAAATCAACCCCATGAGTCAAGAGTGTCTTAGTGAAGTTTTTAGCATGAGCCATATATGATATTTACCAGCATGCTTAAATGGACTAAGATACATGACTCAGATTTCTAACTTGTCTATCTTATCCAAACCAAGAAAGTATTCGCTCATGCTTCCAAATTTCTTCCATTAAGCTTTATCATTCAATTTATCCACCCATTTCCTTCATCTAACACAGTCATCCAACTAGCGATGAGCCCAAATGACTAACTTCTTCCTTTTTCCAGAATCCTTTCCATAAAAGAATCCTAAAGTACTAAATGCATAAAGCTAGATGACAATACTCAGAACACCGTTCTCAGAACCCTTTTCTATTCTAATACTGGGCAACGAACCAAAAAAGCAAAGATAAGAACTTTCAATTGATATTGTAAGAAAGACAATAACCCATTTTCTAGGAACTCAAAACAAGCACATAAACATCATTCAAATAACCAGAAACCCCAATAACCCACTTCGCATAAATTTTTCCCCTTTATACTAAAAACGAACTTTGCTTGAATGAACTTTGTGAAAAGGAACAAAGACCCATTATACTAAAAATGTACATGGTCAACAATCAGAAGCTTGAAAACACCAATAATTATATTCCATGACTGGCATCTATCAAGCATTTCATCAAACACCTTCTCAGCAAAACTGATAAATTACATGAAAATTTAAAAAAAAATAATAATAATAATAACAAGGATTCAGAAGAGAGAAGGAAGATTGAGAAAGTTGAGGAAACGAGACCAACCTCTATAGTAGCGGACTCAAATCGCTGAACCGTGCAGCGCAAATAGGAAGTATTTGTCTGTATAGAGGCAATAGAGTATTAGTGATGTCTCGGAGAGAGAGAGAGAGGACTCACCTGGGTTTAGGAGTGAGAGCTGCGGTAGAGAGAAGTAGGAGTGAAAGGGAGCTGTGGTAGAGGACTCGCCTGGATTAGGGTTGAGAGAGAGAGAGAGAGGGTACTCACCTGGGTTTAGGAGTGAGAGCTGCGGTAGAGAAACGAAGGAGTGAAAGAGAGCTGCGATAGAGAGAAGCAGGAGGGAGAAGACCTCAGACTTTTGGGTATAAGGATCTATGTTACTTTCGAGGATATTTTTTACATTTCAAAATTTTGTCATTTTCAATTTTGTACCGTATTTTTTCAATAGATTGTCCGATCCTTTGAAATTCATTTTGTTGAATAACCTAGTTGGAAAAAGAAACTAAGCAATACATAGTAACCATTTTTGACCGATAAACAGTAGAACTTTCATGCCCGAGAACGTAAAAAATCATGTGTTTTTTATAAGATTATAAAAGAGTCTAGTTGTGCTTTTAAAGATTTAGGTTTAGCTTGTTTAAAATTTATCAATTTGAGCTCATATCAAATATTTTATTAAACCTATAATTAAAGTTCGAGTTCGATTTATTTAGATAAATAAAATTTATCTTCATCTTGAGCTTAACTTGTTTGCTAATCAAGTTAAGTTGAACTGAACCAAGCCTAAAAGAGTCATTGTTGAGCTCGCTCATAAGTTTAAGTATATAAAATAAAAATATATATAAATAAATAAATTAACGAATAGTAAATAATAATTAGATTACATATTATATATTATCTTATAATATATTATATAGATATTAACTTTTTTATTTTAATAATGTATAATATATAATATTTACAATTAATATAAAATTTGTAAATCTACTCATAAGTTTAAATAAGTCGACTTGTGAGCATAAAGAAACTCAAACTCAACTTATTTAAATAAACGAACTTTATTTTGAGTTTAAGTTTGATTCATTTACTAATTAAATCAAGCCTAATCGAGTCGAGCTAAGCTTAAAGCTACTTAAGCTTAAAGCTACTTAAGCTCAAGCAACTCAACTCATTTACAACCTATAAGCAGCTCATTTGCAACCCTATCCTTAAATTTTGATAAATTAATAAATAATTTCCATATAATGCAAATAACATTTTAACTTTGACTTCAATATAAAAAATACCCTCTAAACTTATCAAAGTGTATTTTAAAGTTTCCTCCCAAAACTTTAGCCGTAGTGTGATATTTTATTAATTAAAAATGAAAATGTTATTTATATTATCAATTTATCAAAATTTAAGAAATAATTTATAACATATAAAAGTTTAGAGAATTAATTCACACTAAGTTAAAAGTTTAAATGGGTTATTTGTAATTTTCCCATAAATATTAACATGGCAATTAAATAAATATAAACATCTTAAAACGGTTTTTTATTCCCAATTTAAAGAGAAAAACGTGATGTATATATAAACTCATATTATTAGACTTGAAAGGCATTAGTCATAGTTTTGTGAAATAAAAGTTGTAAACTTACTTATTTGAATAAATTGAAAAATGAAAGAAAACAATTGCAATCGTGGAACTGCCTAAATGAACAAATAAATTATGCTGCAGTGGCATTCCATCTTTTTTTTGAGCTAGTACTTACTATTAAAAAATATAATTCTATTAATCCAAACTAAGCTAATAACTAAATAAGGAAATTAATTCAATGAAAAGAAGGGATGAGCCAATAACCCTACTATATAAGGTGTCTATCCAAACCCTACTTCATTTATTAGATTTTGGGTGAATAATGAGGATCATAAGGTAAATTTCGTGTAATAACTTTGTATAACCTACTCCCTAAAAATAGAGTATAAATATGATATCAAAATACTTTATATCTTTCTTATGACTTATACTCTAAAGTAGAGGATATAGAACTTTTGGTACCATATACTCACATTGTAATAATAATTAAATTAAAGGACATGCACCTACATAGTGGGTGTAAAAAGGAATACATGTAAAATGATTTTAAAAACAATAGATTAGAGCATAGGTGTCTAAAAAATTCAAAATACTTACAATCATACATAAATGATAACTATGTTCGAATACATTTTTCTTAGATAATTTTATTAATAATTTATTTACTTAAGTATTTAGCATTTTTTAAATTCATAAAGTGATACTATATCTCTTATATTTGTTTATTTTGTTTAACTATAAAAAGTCAAATAGATCGAAAAAGAATTAACTATCTATATAATTGAAGTCCCTATAATGGTTTAATGTCTTGCTCTTAAATGATCATGACTTATGAGTAATTTTATTTTCCATTATTGATTACCATACATAATTTGACTAACAATTGTATATTTCAATATTAATTGATGATACCCTTTGCCCATATGAGAAATTAAATTTTCTAATATAGTCAAATTTATAATATAAATACATTACTAAATTAATTACAAATATGTTATAAACAAAGGTAAAAGGTAGAACCATACAAATATATAAAACATAGTTAAAATAGAGAATAATACTAACATTTTTAATAAAGTTTGAATTATTCCTTTCATCTTCTGTTTCCGAAAATTAGTCATTTATTTAATAGGAATTTTAGTTGATCTTATATCCATTTAAGATATATGGATTTTAAATATTTGATGGTTGAGGTTATAAAAGGAAAGACTTTCTTTAAGGACAATTTGATAAGATGATGAAGTCTAAATTAGAAAACTTGATAATGCTACTTATTGACAATAAGCAACATATGTTTCAAATAAATATAAAAATTTGAGATTTATGAAAACATGTTTGTGCTTCATTGAGCTATATCTATAAATTAATACATAATACATCAAAATTTAACAATATCAATACTTTTAAAAAAGACGTACACATTTTCTTTTATATAAATAATGAACTAAATCAACACGTGTAAATAATAAGCAATGTAACTTGCATGAATTGTGATCTATAGTAGTATTAGGAGCAATCGTCATATGACCGATTATTCTAGTTACATGAGCAACTTATTTGGCTGCAGCATTCAATGTACTTCTAACTTTTTACTTATTATATCCAATTTTGTTTGCTTTTGACTCCATTCCTTTTTTAAATCATGTTTTCTATAGGATTTAGCCAGTAGAATATTAAGAAGATTAAGTTTTACGCTTGACTGTATAGCTTACAAAAGTGAACACGGTGAGGGGCATTGAGGATCATTCGGTATAGCTATTTCAATGCTTAGATTAGTATTGGGTAGTAGAGAGAATAAGCATGCTTATATTGCAAATAGTAGGCTTAGTACGCAAAATGATCAAGTAGTTTACCATTGAGAAGTGATTTGGTATTTATAAAGGAAAGCTGCTGGAAGTTGAGAGAATGTTAATAAACAGGTGACACATTCGTTCATTGGGGATAGTAGGGATGTGTAGTCCAACGTAGTCTTAATTCATGGAAGGTAATTATTAACTTGGTCTTCAAGCCTTATCCTCTATCTTTTAGCCATTGTGGGCTATTATGACTGAATAAGTTGTCTAGGCGCATAGGTTGAGATCAATTAAGTGGATAGGGAAACTAAATCCGAAGAAGGATAAGCTAGGCCATGAGTCCAGTAGGTCGGCATGAGCTTGAGAGGCCCAAACCCAAAATATTATATCAACAGTTACCCTCCTTGATAGGGATCACGGACTTACATGCACTCCCAAGCTTGAGGATTCACTCATATGGTTTATTAAGCTATTCGATGGGAGTTCAACTCTGAAGAGTAATGCATTATTCAGTTTAACCATCAAGTTACTCTACTCTCTACCTCATCCAAGAGATTACCGGGGTAAACGACCTGTTATTGAGTTGACCTCTCTACAATAGTCAATCTAAGGTCCAACATCAAACTTACATACTACCAACTTGGTACATAGCCAAGGCCTAGCTAACATTGATCCCGAGTCAACCATCTAAGGCTAACCCAACAATGGACTACGTCTTAAACCATCCCTTCTTCAATCTGAAACATTCGAGCTATAAAGCTGTCGACCTCGACTTTACCTATTCAAAACCTACTTTGCTTGGCAAACCACATCATTAAGACCATATAATGGATAGCTGATATGTGCCTTATTTTTTTTTCACATCCATAATATTTTTTGTAACCAAATATTCCTTTTTTTGTTTGATTACAACTTTACCTTTGTAAATTATTCCTTTTTCCTTTCTAATAGGAATCTTTTTTCTTTCTTTTTTGCAATTTAAACTAACTTGGGACTTATCTTAATTGGTTCATATAAATACTTGTAAATTGTAATAGCTACAACAATGAATGACATTGATGTTCAAACATATTCCATCTTGCATGAGCTAAGTGTCCTTGCTTGCTCTCGTTTACTCTTATCCGATCCATCATGAGTGTGGATTAGTGGTAACTACCCTCCAGCCACACTTGTGTGTAACATCAAGTGCAACTTGACCTCGTGTAAGATGTTAGTACATCATATTCATTGTCAATATATGGAGACCCCTACTCAAACCTTCTACTACTATTGACTTTTCGAATCATTTTATGGTTCAAACCTCCCTGCTTAGTTTGTGAGATACCGGACGTCGTGTATTAATCCATGGCTGCCCAAATCATCTTAGTATTAAAGCTTGACTACATTCAAGCAAGTTTCTATTACTTATAACTTTAAGTGGCTTACTACTGCTACAGTATGCTCTAGAGATTATCTGTGGTTATTGTGAGTGTTTAGTGCTAAAGAAGTCCATTGCTTTGTTTGTCCTTATTTCTTGTACATGAAACAGAGTGTAGGTGTTTGTTGTTTATTGTGTATGGTTGCATTAGCTGTTAGTGTATTCAGTGTTGTTTTATTCTTGTTTCGTAGAAGGAAATTTTGAATAATGATTCGGCTGTTAATCTTTTGTAAAAGATAACAATGTCTAATTCTAGTATTTAAAGAACTTTAGGTAATCAAGAGAATGATACTCAAAATGGCCAAAGCCAACAAGGAAGCTTCACCCCTCAGTCAGTAGGTGACCGATTAGATAGACTCACCGACCTAATGGCTAATCTAGTGACTGTCATAAATGAAGATAGGCAACGAGCCAGAAATGGTCCACATAGAAGATGAGCTGATGAATAGCCCGAGAGAGGTAATTGTTAGTATGGCTGAGCTAATGCCTTAGTTCGATTGCTTCGAGCTAAAGAAATATATAGAGTTGTTAAGTGCAAACTAGTGTCATACTTCGAAGTAGTAAAATCGTAACAACCCCACCATGCAAACCATTCTAAAATAGAAGTTAGCTTTACAACCGTTATCCTAGACCTGATCTACACAAAGCGTCCACAACTAACCCACTTTGAAGTAAACAGTTTGTAATTTAAATAAGTCATTTACCTAAGAAAGTAAAAAAAATATATATATACACTAGAATTCAGTTATTATAATTAACGTTTACAACGTTTCACCGTAATATATTTCCTAATTAATACATTATTTAGAAATGAAAAATTTTAAAATAGGAGTTTAGATCTTAAAAATATATGTATGTTCTTCAAATATGTTTCCTTATTCCCTCGGCTCCAATAGTTGCTAGTTTTAGAATAGTTGTAAGCCGCTTCTTAACTTGCACATACAACAATGTCTATTGGGATGTAAACAACCACAACTTAGTAAGTCAGGATGGAGAACTTAAAACTATACCACTAACATAAACAAAGTTATCACTTGATTTAGTTAGATGCAATGTATGAACATACAAATGCCATTGGATGACATTGTTCGGCCTATCGTGAGATTAGAGAAATTGTGCTCCCTTTAATCCGGGTTGAAGAGTTACTGTTAATGCAACAGCTCACGATTAAACCCAAGCTTATGCAATGGAGACACCGCTTTTCCTGCAACTACCTTCAAACCATTGACTTCACCCTTGCCGTGACTTCCTCACTTGTTATTTAATTTGACTAAGGATGAAGAAAGGACCCATTATGCTATCCCTTTCAAAGGGGTCGGTATTTGGCCAGAGAATTCTAGGTTTCTCTTAATAGGTTGCTATGTAGGTTCAATTATAGTTACAAGTTATATATTTGTTAAATCCAGTTTAGGGTGATCAATCATTTCATAGAATACGAGCCAAAACAACAACAAAATCATAGTATCACTCATAATTAAGCACATGCACATAGCCAACTATCTAACAAGTATAACTGAATATAATCTCAAGCTTCAAAAATACAGTAACGTATTAATCTCAACTTACTTGGACTCTTCGCTCGTTCACTCGAGGTCCAACTCACTTAAGTCATCACCGATCATTCCTATAATACAAACGTAGTTTCAATTTTTCATATAACTATTATAAGTTGGTTTTATCCTATAATGCTTACTGCTATCTTTTGTTTACAACAGTTAGATGAATGGTATTGAAGGTCTATTTATTAAATGAGAATACTAAATAAAGAATGAAGAATGATGCTTTAAAGAAAACAAATTCTTTTATTATCTTGATAATATAGAGTACAAGGAGAAATAAGGAAAAGGAACCTCACATTTAATTTTAATTATTATTCAATAAAACTTAACATTTATTCTAGGCTGTTTAACTAAATTCAAAAATTTCCTAATCTATCTCGCAGCCTAATTCAAATGTCCTCTAATATCGTTAATGCTCCTTCAAGGACGTTTTCATTTTTTTGGACTTAGCTACTAAGGCTCAATTATCAGCTTTAAAAAGGGGTTAAGCACGTGGTTACCAATAATTAAAAAGAAAAATTACACAAATCTAAATTAGAAAAAAAAAAAAACTACAAAATATAAAGGCTATATCACATCTAGGAGATACGACATAAAGTCGTACAAATACCTCGCATATTCAAAATGCGATATCCTGAAAGCAATACCAACTTTATATCACACTTAGAAAATACGAGATACCCTTTATAGCTTTGTTATATTTACTAAATGCAATATAGGCTTGGTTGTGTTAAGATGTTAAGCTTTATATTGCATTTACAAAATGCAAGATAGGCTTGATCCTACTTTAGAAAAAAAACAGAAAGCCTTATATTGTACTCACTAAATGCGATATAAGACCTATATTGTATTTACAAAGTTGATATAAGCTTAATCACATTAAAAAAAAAAGGAAGCCTTATATTACACTTTCTAAATACGATATAGGTTTAATGAAAGGTAGTGTATAGACTTGTATTTTTGCATTTACAAAGTACAATGTAAGTTAGGTTAAAAAAAAAAAAAAACAACCTTCTCATAAGATAACCCTTACATGAAATCAAAATCAATACGATCATCCTCTCATCAAGCTTCCTTCTTCGATCGCTTTTCTTTCCTAAAATTACATGCTCAAATTCTCTACAATTTCTGAAATTAAAGAACCTTCGATTACATTGAAGTTGTGAAGAGTATCTATCTATAATTTGTTTGGATTTTTCTTTTAGTTTTGTGCAATTTACTTAAGCTCATAAGTGCTTAATGAAATGCCAAATGGGTTAAATTTTGATAAAATCAATGAAGTTGATTCTAGATTTTGATTCTCTTACAATATAACTAGTCAAATCTAATGAGTTATGCAAGTTTGAATCCTTATCCTTATCCTTATCTTAAGTTCCTAATCCAAGACAAGGTGCCTAGTATATGCCATCTAGAAATTTCATTGAACCATTACAGTAGGATGAAGTTGTAATGATGATGATTTTCTATAGGAAGTTTGAGAATTTTTAGGGTAAGTATTTTGGGGTAGGGAAGTGTAATCCCTCGAAACTTGGGTAGCTACAAACCGTCATGTGTCAATATTGAGATACTGATACGTAAAGGGTCAGAACCTGCTAATATCTTCAAGTACATTTAATAAACAACCTCAACTCACACTATTAGTAAGGAATCTCTTAGTCACAACATAAGCAGTTTTATGAGTCTCGCCTTACAATATTAGTTAGTATATTGTAAACTATTGAGTTTGTTATGCTCCTATGATCTAAACTATTTAACAAACATTAATGGAGTCTTGTTTGCTCCTATTACAACATAGTACAAAAACTTAATCATAATGAGGAGCTTACATCTCTAGTACAACCATAATATAACATCACATATGTAACTAATGATCCCTCCTACTGCTCTCCATAGTAGGTATAATCATCATTCTCTATGTCGTACACTAAGTCATAACCTAGGTTGCCACAATAATCCTAATCTCCTGCATTACCTGCATTTAAAAACAAGATCCTCGAAGGGTAAGCAAAATTACCTCGTACGAAAGTTAACAATCACATATGGACGCGAAACATGGTTTTAACGATAGGTTATTTTCTTTATTAAAGTCTAATACGCGGCATAGCTTTGGCATCCCAAAACTTAGGGTAACCCATGACCTTGAATCACATAAGTATCATATACATTATACATATTTGGTATTGAATACTCTTCAATACCCTAGAATTGTTTACATACTAAAATCTAATTGGATCAACTCGGTAAGTAACTCCAATTAGGACAACATCACTTACAAATCTCTAGGTGTCACCTTAAGATCATTGGTACTCCTGGTCCCTTAGGCTAGCCAAACACACTCAACACATTAAGCATTTAAGGCCAAATATAATTAAATTCATTTAATAACTAAACTAGCAAACACATTCAACAAGCATGTAACCTCATACCTGAAACGAGCAATTCAACCAAATCTGTTTTAGCTTTTCTTTTTACTCCTGACATTAAATAAGATATGATGCTTAGACTATAGTCTAAACCTGTAAATTGATATCTTAACTCTATCCTCTGACCCTTCTCAAGATTTAAGTTTTGAAGATAAGTTTGATCCATTAACTAAAATATGGTAGTAAATTGTTTTCGATTTGTGTATTGGCTAAGAACAATGTTAGAATTATGTGAGAATTGGTTTTAGTGAAAAAAGTTACAAAATAAGAGAGTTTTAAACGTTTTGTTTGTGCTCTGTGACCTTCCAATTGATCAATGAAAATGCTAGTGATTGGTCACTAGAAACTAAAATAAGTTAGAAGGTTCTATGCTTGAGAACATATGGCCTATTGATCAATTAGTAGTGTGACTTCTCTTACCGATCGGTCGCTAGATTGGCTATTGATTGATCGGTAGTCTCAAATCCTACAAAACTGTAGAATTCGTCCTCTCGACCATTTATGATATACGTGAACTTTCATTATTTTCTTCACAATTCGTACTCTACATTCTTTAAATCCTCATTTCCCTCCCCAACATTTAATCCTTTAAATCAACAATTCTGACATGAAATCATTATCTATTTTAGAAGTAACATAGTTACTTGTTTGATTTGTGTCTCCTTGTTTGATTCTTCCTCAACCCTAACTTCTTTTGCAATTCTCTTCAAGAATTTGACCATTAGGCTGGATTTTGCATACTAAATGCACTAACAACACTAGAAAACAATATTCATCATACTTACCATAAGGTTAAACTTCTAAATCATTGAACTCCTCCACTCCTTGATCTCTTACTATTATATTAAGGAGAAATTCGTCATATTACTATATTCTTCACACCAAACTTCAAAGATTTAAAGGATTTTAACTTACCACTAATGTCTTGCATTGCGGAGAAGGAATGGGATGAAACTGTTGTATTTTGGTGAAAAGGAAGAGAAGAAAATGTTAAGGTAGAGAGAGGAAAAAGAAGGGAAAAAAAATAATGTATAAGTTCAAACTTAAAAAGTTATACCAAGTATGTACCTCTAAACACCTATTTGAGCATATTGCTCCAAAACTTTTAATCATTAATGAAGATGCCCTTGCCTGTGATTTATTTATTTAATTATGAAAATTCAAGTTATTATAGGAAGTTAGTGGGGAGTGACAATGGGGTTCATCTTCCCATCATGTCCACTGTTGATCGTATATAATGTCTCAGCACGAGGAACTCGATTTTGTTGCTTGCGAATTGAAAATGTCCTCGTAATTCGGAAATTCTCGAACCCATTGGATTGTTTTGTATCTCTATAACATAGGAACCCAATCAACAAATCTCTCGATTCAAAAAAGAAAAATGCTCTCCTAGATTTTACTTTACCATTTGCAGCTCCATCACATGTGCTCAAGATAGAAGTTTTTGCATAAATGTAGCAGCATTGCTATTCAATATTTTGGAGACCCCAGTATGCTGTTTGGAGTTTCAAATTATGTAAGGTTGATAGATTGTATTCTTGTTATTCTGATCGTGATAGGAAGGAGGAAATAGTCTTCATTACTTTTCTACTCATTCGGCCTAGGGAAGTAGAAGTAATCAAACGTTTGTTGATGTAAATTGTTAGTGTTAATGGAACTTCTCTGACTTCCATGATGTAGGAAAGGGCATGAAATTCAGCTGTATGCATGAGCATGAACATCGAGTTAAGTGTATGATGAGTTCGTACCTGGTAAAGATATTTGGTATACGCTTCATACGGGTGTCCCTGCTATTAAAGTCGTTGGTTTAAGAGAAATGTCCCTCTATTGTTTTAAGCAAGGGAAAGTTTGCTTTCTCAATTCGTGTCCTTGTCTGTATTCCGGCAGTCTTATTTTGCTATGATGAATAAGTAGTAAGAACTGGGGCTTTTGTTTAATGTTTACTATGCATGGGAGTATGTGATTGAGCAGAGGGAAATAAGATGGTGACACCAATTGCAGACAGCAAACCTCTTTAGCTTTTATGCTATGTGATCAAGATGATGACCATCTTGCACGAGTCACTGTCATTCGGAGCATCGTATATACAACTAATAAAGTATAGTAGAGACTGCTTATACCTTAATTGGGCTTTTCTTAAAATCATCTTTACCTGTTCATGACTTATGACATGCTTTTTGATATGTCGATTCTCTCTCTGGAATTCTGAACATATGATGTCTTGCTGCTTCCAATTGGATCTATGTGTTTCCATCCTATCATCTTATCTGAATGTGTTATATGATATCTTGCATTAACTAACACTTGCGTGCATTACTAATTAACAGGCTGGAAACAAGCAGATATATACATTGGAAGACAGAAATCTTTAATCTGTAGAATTACCTTGCAAGTGGCAGAGCAATAACTATAAGTTTCTGGCTTGGACAATCGCCTCTTGCAAGTTTTGCAACGTATCTTATTGTTCGAGGTTAGACTGCGGTGAGGAAGAGGAGTAAGAGCTATCTCCACCCTTTTATTTGATTTGTATGGCTGATAATGACAGGAATTACCGTAGTCAAAGAATCTTAACATACCAAGAAAGCAACAACATAACTTTTCAGGATATAGCCACGTCAATAGGACATATGCAACACAAGAGCATGTCATTGTGGTAATCTTTTCAGTTTTCACCACTGGACCTATATAGAAGCAATGGACGGCACCGTGATCCTCGGTACAAGCATAGACAGTCTTCACCTTCATCTATAAATTTTCGTTTCTTTAGCAGTCAGTGTTTAAGGAAGTATCTTTTCAAATTTATTGCTTTCCCTCAATTGTTGGGGTAGTTTTAATTGCCTACTTCAACAATCCTAATGTGTGATCTAAAATTTTGATTGAAGTCAATCACTTGTTAATAATGATTGCGAGAGAAATGATGACACTGAGGTTGGAGCTCAACGTAGGCCTCTTATGATATATGTTTTCTGTGCCCCTGCAGCTGTATTCTAATTTCTGGCAGAGGACTATTAGTCTATTGCCAACTGATATACTCTTGCCAATGTTCATCAACATATATTGACCTCTTATTTCTTCTTTGATAAGAAAGAGGAGGAAATTGGCTTGTTTCACTTGCGACATTCTGTGCTTGATACCCCCTTTTTTTTTTTTTTTTTTCTTTTTTTCGGGTGAAGAAAAGAACAACACCGTGCTTTACAACTGCAGAACCATCAAATTTCATTGATCCATTACAAGCTATGCAGTATAAAAACATTGAATATGATAAAGGGAAGGGAGCATGCAAACTTAAAGTGAAAATATGCAGCCCAAAAACTAGAGTTGTAAATAAGCCAAATCACTAAAGTCCTACTCAAATTCGACTTGTTTTAAACTTAACTCGATTTGAGCTCGATTAGTAAATGAGTGAGCTTGATTAGTAAACAAGTCAAGCTGAAACTCTAGTTCAGACTAATATTTATTTTTATAAATTTTATATATATTATAAATATTATATGTTATATATTATTAAAATTTAAAGGTTAATATTTATATAATATGTTATAGAATAATATATAATCAAATCCTTGTTTACTATTAATTAATCTATTTATCTATATATTTCTTCATTTCGTATATCTAAGCCTATGAGTAGACTTGAGATTAACTTGGTTCAACTCAAACATAATTAGTAAACGAGCTAAGCTTGAACTCAAGATAAAGCTTATTTATCCAAATGAGCCGAGTTCAAGTCTTAATTATGGACTTGATAAAATGCTTGGCTTGAGCTTTAGCTCGATAATTTTTTAATAAACCGAGCCTGAGTCTTTAGAAGTTCAACTAGCTCAACTCATTTGCAACCTTATCAAAAAGTTAGATTTAGATAAAATATTTTATCTTGTGCTATATGTCTCTAACATTAATTTTCGTTTTTGCTTATTTTTGTTAATACAACCAAGCATCCTGAGTTTACAAATCTAAAAATAAAGTCCCCGTCGCTTGGCTTAGCTAAATAATAAATCAACCTAACTATTGTCCTTATATTAGGGAATGGTATACAAAGACCTATAATTTCAATCTACTTTGGTACCTGATAAACAGAGGTTCATATCAATGACAATATTTAGCATCAAATCAATCAACTTGTAAAAAGAAGACCAAGAGATATAAACATTTACTCACTAGTAGGACTCCTTGTAATAAAAGAGACAAACCAATTTAAGGAAAAATCAAAATTGTTATCATTTTATCCAACAAATCACAGCTATGTTGATCTATTAACCATAAAATTCTTATGGCATATGGCTGGCTTTATTTTGCTTCTTACTTGTAGATATCAATTAATAGTGTAAATTTTTCTTATCTTCTGAATTTTATTCTTATAATTCTTATAGGAGTATGTCAAATTTAGACCTAACATGATTAAGTTTATAATTAAAAAATTTATTGAGTTACTAAGAACTGTCAATCATATGATGTAGGAAGCAAATTTCAACTTAAGGAGTGAAGAAATCATTATTGGTAACAGAAAATCTTGGTAATTAATTGGGTTTATGGTGGGCTACAAATATCTTTCGGAATTTCTTTGAGCATGATATTAATTTGTACTTCCTAAAACTTTATTCGTTATTACTGCTGTTCGTTATTGTTATTTGCTATTATTCGTTATTGCAGTTAGTTACTGTTGTTTCGTAACAAAAAATTTATTGAGTTTTTATTACTGCTATTCATTAATGTTGTTTGCTGCTATTGTTTGGTCAAGAATATATATATATTGTTTGCTGTTGTTAGTTTTATTAGATATCTAAAAATAATGTTTGAACTATGTGTAGATTTAAGAAGTTAAAAGCTAAATTCCACTAGAGACATGCACTAGTTTGCTTGGTAGTGTAGACCTAGAGAAAGTGAGTAAAAATTATTGAGTGATGCTTGATCCTAAATAAGATAGTCACCCCCAACTGCTACAAATAAGATTATGGAAATTGTATTAAGAAATTATGGGTAAGATGATAGGAATCAAGCTACCGGACCTTTAACCTTAGCCCGAACCTGAGGACTAAAGAGCATGGCAAGGTTAGTTCTCTCTTTAAGCCCCACAACTAAAGAGTCTGAGCTGTTGCAGTTTGCTAACCTGCTACCCTGTTTGAACCAAACCTTTTTGTGCTATTCAATAATCTCCAATTGCTGACCTGAGGTATACTTGGACAATAGCTCGGCTTACTTGACCATCTGACCAACTGACTTGAATTTGAGCTTCATCGAGTATGCCCAAGTTAAATCCATACTAGAAGAGTTATCTTGATAGCTCGATAATGTTGAACTATCAGCTCAACTCGGCATCATTGCTCAACAATAGCTAGGCTAACTGCACAATTTGTCTGTTTTGCTTGGTGTACGACCACTGACTATTTGCCAAGTGTTTGAGCAACCCAAATGACAGAATCTTCCATATAGAATGCTTGCTTTTGCTAATTTTTCATTTATACCTTTAAACATTCCTTATACTATATTTAATTTGTACATTACCCTTTTTAGTCTTTTTCATTTGTAGCAGTTGCCTTAATATTTTTTATATAAATACCTTTTATAATATGTAATCTCAACACATGTATATCTAATATTGAATATACTTCTCTTTTTATGAGCATTGCCCTTTGTTTACTTGCTTGTTTACTTTACTCTTATTTTAACCTTTAAGTAAGGTTGGGTAGTGAGTATTCTTACTGAGTTGGCTCATGCATCATATTGAGTTCACTCTATGAGTCCTCAATAATCTGCTGGTACGCAATATCCTTAGAACAGATCGAGGTTTGCTTATTTATTAATTTGTTCTTGTGCATTTGCATCCTTGTTTTCAAGATTTCTACAAGTTTGGACCTACCCTAATACACTTACCTTATTGTCCTTAGCGTAGATCGTATCATCTTGGTATTAGAACGGAGGTTCGTTTGGGTAAGTTACTGTTCAACTGTGATTGTTATTGTGTAGTATGTAATACTACCATCAAGTGTACTATGAGTATAAAAAGGATTAGTTTAAGTGTTTTGGAGAATGTTTAAAGTTTTATTGTTGTTGTAAGTCCTTTGTTACAAAGCATTCTGTTTTGTCTTATTTCAAACATACAAAAACAGAGCAATTTTCAACTAGGTTTGTTATTCTTTGAAAGCAATTGTTGTGTTCACAGTTAGTTGAACTTTTGTGTAGAGAAGCGTGTATGTGAGTTGTTTGGCTTACAAGGTAGTGTCTACTATATCTTAGATTCTGAATTTTCCCCTGCGATTAGTTGAGAGAATGATGGATTCAAGTATTAACGTTGATATTGGGGAGTAATAGTGATGTTGTCCATAATGGATGACAACCCCGTAACACCCCTAGAAGTATAAATGAGTGACTTGATGAAATGACCAACTTGATAGCCAATCTGACTAGGTCCATTCATGCACTAGCCTTTCAACTTGTTGAAGCCATGTAGAATACTCCTTAAATTGCCTAACTTGCAAGAGGTTAGAACTTAGCTTGAAAAAATCTAGGTAAAGGAGTTAAAGGACGTATGTGGAGAAGAATTGAATTAGGTGATATGGATGAAGAAGGAGAATAAGAGTATATTAAGGAAGAGGAGCGAGTTAGAGCACCCCAAACTGTCGACCATGTGAAGCTTTAGATTCCAAACTTCACTGGTTTTGAAGATGCCGATGACTATTCGGATTGGGAGGAAAAGGTAGAACGTATTTTTTACTATTATTAGTATGAAGACTGTGAGAAGGTAAAGTTGTTGTTGTAGAATTCTCAAGCTATGCTACATTATGGTGGAAGAACTTCTAAACCATGAGAAGGTGAGAAGGATATAGAGATGTCATCACTTGGCTTGAGATGAAAAGAATCTTTAGAAATAGATTCGTTCTAGATACTTACCTATAGGGTACTTTTGTTAGACTTCAGGAACTATGACAAGGAAGCTAAACTGTTGATGAGTATGTTTAGGAATTTTAAATGCTTATGATTCGATGTGAAGTGGATGAAGCATTAACTCGAACAATATCCGAATTTCTTATTAGATTGAGAGGCAACATCTGAGATGTCAAGGAACTACAATAATTTACTACCTTAGACGAAGCTATAAGAATAGCCAGCAAGTGGAAAGACAAAAGAGGAATTGGTTGAGCCAACTTCTAATGAGCCTATTAGTCTAATCAAGCCGACCCACTCAGGGAAGTTACCGAGCTTAACAAAGTACTGAACCAAGTAGAAGAATAGATGTTAGAGTTGAATAGAAAGGTCAATCAATTGATGGTAAAGTGCAATTGAGATATGAGAAGGGACAATGATCTGAGAGAAAGGTGAGCTAAATCAGTACCATAAGTGCCAAGGGTTTAGACATATGGCCGCCCAATGTTCGAATAAGCAAATTATGATTACCAAGGGAGATGTCTTAAAGCTCGATGTGGATAACACCGATGAGGAGCTCAAGGAGGAAGGTACTCCCGAGGAGAGTACTACTTAGAAAAATAAGCTTATTAAAGAGGATGTGTTTACCAAGGATCTGGACAAATTAATTTTGGTTGTTCGACATGTGATAAGTATAGACCTTCAACTAAGGAGGAGCAGAAAAAGGACCTATTCTACATCACATGCATGGTAAATGAGCAAGCATGTGCACTTATAGTAAACGGTAGAAGTTGTACTAATGTAATGTCTACCGACTTGGTTAAGAAGCTTAAGTTGCTGACTATCTTAAACCTGAAGCCATATAAGTTATATTGGCTAAATGAGAAGGAAACACTACATGTCACTTAACAAGTGTTATTGTTTATCTCCATTGGGAACTATTACGATGAAATTCTTTGTGATATGCTGCTTATGTGTACGTTTTGTGTATTATTAGGTTGACCTTGGCTTTTTTATTAGAGGGTTATTCATAACAGTTTCGAGAACACATAATTGGTTGAGAAAGATGGAAGGAAAATTACCCTGAACCTAATGACCCCAAGCCAAGTAAGTAAACTGCAAGCTAAGCTAGCTTGAGGAACCAAAAAGGCTTTGGTACCTGTTAACCTTCTTATTGATAAGGAGACTCTTAGAATCAAAGGAACAAGTGAAGCTGTCGGAGGAGGTCAAGGAATTGTTCAATGAATATTTCAACCTATTTCCCGAAAAGTTGATCGAATGATTACTCCCTTTTTGAGGTATTGAACACTATATTAACTTGATACTTGGCGCTGCACTGTTGAATAAGCTTGCTTATAAAATGAATCTTAAATAAGCAACAAAGCTCTAGAGGCAAGTTAACAAGCTATTAAAGAAGAGATATATAAGAGAGAGTCTTTGCCCTTATGTTGTACTCGCATTGCTTGTACCGAAGAAGGACGGTACTTGGTGTATATGTGTGGATAACAGAGTTGTGAATAAAATTACGATCAAGTGCAAGTACCCCCTTTTGAGGCTAGACAATATATTAGATGAATTGAGTGGTGCCGAAGTATTTATCAAGATTGATATGAAATTAGGATACCACTAGATTCAATTAAGGTAAGAGGATGATGAAAAACTGCTTTTAAGACTCGATATGGCCTGTATGAGTGGATGGTCATACCTTTTAAACTATCAAACGCCACGAGTACTTTTATAAGATTAATGAACCATGCTTCGAGAGACTTGATCAGGAAGTTTGTCGTTGTCTACTTTGACAACATCCTCGTATATAGTGTTAACTTGACTAGCCATATTGAACCCCCCTAAGTAGTCTTTAATGTTCTTTAAGTAGAGAAATTGTTTAGAAATATGAAGAAATACTGTTTCTATCAAGAAGAGGTGATCTTCCTAGGCTACGTAATTAGTGAAAGAGGATTAAGATTTGATGGAGAGAAAGTTCGAGTTATTGTTGAGTGGCTGACCCTAATTTTGTATGCGGAGATGAGGAGTTTTTATAGATTGGCATCCTTTTATCGACGCTTTGTCCAAGAATTTAGTACTATAGTTATGCCCTTAACTAAGCTAACAAAGAATAATGTAGAGTTCAAGTAGGGAGAAAAAGAAGAGAGGAGTTTTATTGAGGCAAAAGCAAGGGTAACGTCTGCCCCATTCTTGGCTTTATTGGACTTTTGATAAAGTGTTTGAGCTTAAATATGATGCATTAGGTGTTAGCATCAGAGTTGTATTGATGCAAGAAGGTTAACCTGTCACTAATCATAGTGAAAAGCTTAGAGGAGCACAACTGAACTATTTTATGTACGACAAAGAATTCTTTGTATTAATTAGGGCTCTTCATGTATAGCAACATTATCTTTTGCTAAAGGAATCTATCATATACCTAAATCATAAATCCTTAAGGTATCTACAAAGTCAATTAAAGCTTTCCAAACGTTAAGCTCAATGTATCGAATTTCTAGAAGGATTTCATGTTGTTATCAGAGACAAGCAAAATAGGAGTAATGTAGCTGTCGATGCTCTATGAAGAAGATAAGTTCTTCTTACCGAGTTATAGACTAGACTATTAGGGTTCACAAACATTAAAGAACAATATCAACATGATTCTCATTTTGTTCCTATATATAGATTCTATGGAGAAGGAAAAATAGTGGATGAATATCATATAGAAGATGGCTATCTATTCTAAGGTGGTAAATTACGTATACTAACTTGTTTCATAAGGGAACTGTTGGTGAGAAAAGCATACAGTAGAGGACTCTTTAGGCACTTTAGAGAATGAAGGATGTATGGGCTACTAAATGATAGGTTCATAGCATGATACACATTGTACGATTAAGGGATGCGTCATCTATAAAAAGGAAAAAAGTTGAGCTGAACAATGGAAAGTAATGCCTTTAACCATTTCGACCAAACCATAGGTTAACTTGAGTATGGATTTTGTCTTCAAATTGCCCTGAACTGCTTGAGGCAAAAACTCTTTAATAGTTGTCGTAGATAATTTCAGTAAGAAGGAATACTTTATGCCTTGCACCAAGACTAACGATGCTTTGGCTATTACTTCTTTGTTTTTATAGGAAATAATTTGCTTCCATAGAGTATCGAGGAGTGCGGTGTCAAACAGAGACCTAAAGTTCTTGAGTCATTTTTAGAGAACTCTTTGATGTCGAATGGGAACCAAATTATGTTCAGTACTTCTTGTCATTCGTAAACCAATAGTTAAATAGAGGTTGTCAATCGTATCTTAGGATTACTGCTTCGAGTTGCAATAGAAAAGAATTTAATTGAATAGTATGTCTATATACCTATGGTAGAATTTGCTTACAGTAGAACAACACCTGCCACCGCTGGACATGCCTCATTTGAGGCCATCTATGGTTTCAATCTCAAACTACACCTTGATCACACCCTGACGCTGTCTACCAATCAAGAAGATCACGAAGTTAGGAACCAAGCTTAGTCCCTTCAGCAAATTTATCAACAAGTCACTTAGTACATTGACTGAGCTGTTGGGAAGCTAAAAAAGAAGGGCAAAGGAAGGAAGACCAAGCAGTTTTAACCCGGTAGCTAAATATGGCTACACTTTAGCAAATAGAGATCCCCTAACAAGATGAAGAACAAGCTATCCGCTAGAGTTGACAGACCATTCAAGATCCTTTAGAAGATTAATGACATTACTTACCAATTAGAGTTACTAGAGGACTATGGAGTGTCCGATGTGTTTAATGTTGTTGACCTTAGTCCTCATTGACTAGAGGAAGACTTAGATGATGATCAGTCGGATTTAATCTTAAATCACAATCAACCCACGCAGAGATGATAGGAATTAGGCTACCGAACCCCTTACCCTCACTCGAGCTTGAAGACTAGAGAGCATGGCAAGGTGAGTTCTCTCTTTATGCCCTATAACTAAAGAGTCTGAGCTACTATAGTCTGCCAAACTACTACCTTGCCTGAGTTGAACCCTCTTGTGCTATTCAATAGTCTCCAACTACCGACCTAAGGTACATCCAGATAGTAACTTGGCCTACCTGACCATCTGCTCGACCGACTTGATTCCAAGCTTCACTGAGTACGTCCAAGCTGAATCTACATCGAAAGAGTTATCTACTCAGCTCAACAATGCTAAACTATCAACTCGGCTCGACATCATTGTTTAGAAATAGCTAGGCTAGCCACATAATCTGTTTGTTTTTCCAAGCGTGCAACTACTGACTATCTACCATGTGTCTGAGTACCCCAAATGACATAATCTTCCACACAAAATGCTTGCTTTTGCCAATTTTCAATTTATACCCTTTAAACATTCCTTGCACTATATTCAATATGTAGATTACCTTTTTTAGTCCTATCTATTTATAGCAATTGCCCTAATATTTTGGATATAAATACTGTTTGTAATATGTAGCCGTAACACATATATATCTGATATTGAATATAGTTCTCTTTTCATGAGCATTGCTCTTTATTTGCTTACTTGCTCTACTCTTATCCTAACTATTAAGTAAGACTAAGTAGCGAGTACTCTTCTTCAGTTAGCTTGTGCGTAATATCAAGTTTACTCTATAGGTCCTTGGTAGTTCCTTGATACATAATATCCTTAGAGTAGATCAAGGTTTGTTTGTTTATTTCTTTGTTCTCATGCATTTACATCTTTGTTCTCAAGATTTTTGTAAGGTTGGACCAACCCTAATACTCTTGCCTTGTTTGTCCTTAGCATGGATCGTATCATAAGTAGGAAATAATACTCTAAAAATCCAGATTAATGGGTCTAGGAAAAGCCAAGCAGACAATTCCTTGGGCTTAGACTAAATGTATATAGACCCGTAAGTGAATATAGCAAGATGGAGCATTTCAAATGATAAAGAGTAGTCAACCTCCATAACATGAAGGTTACAAAACATAACTTTCCATTGTATACCCTCATCTAGGAAGATAGTGAGCTAAAGATTGTAGCATAGCCAATATTTGTGGTACCAAGCATGGAGGCATGCTACCAATGGCATGTTGAATTTGGTAACCTAAGTCTTACGTTGCTTATGCTTGACATGGTAAGAAACCAACCTAAGCATCAACAATTGAGTAATTTTCTAGAAGCAACACCTAATGGACTAAGTCTTAATAGGATATTAGGAAGTGGTTGAATGCTACAAATTGGAAGGGTTTCAAAAGCAATAATGAGTAGAATGAAATTTTGATAGGTTTAGGGAAGGAAATTTAGAAACCTGAACTACACTTACCCTCTCATGAATTTGCTAGTTTCTTTTGATACTGATGTATCATTGAGAAAATGAAATCTCAACCATAAATATCAAAATTGCATCAGAAGTAATTAAACTCCATTGCACTAGAGAAATCCTTGCTCACTAAGATTATACAAGTCCACCATAATAGTATCAGAAGAAAAACTGAGGTTCTAACTAACAATCCAACTTCAGTTACCACATATACTTGGGTTGTCTTTGTTATTCAACAATCTATAAGCTAGAGTTATAACATATAACTGTGTTATCTCATATTCCAATTGGGGAGATAGTAGAAGAGTAGATTAGAATGATAGTAAAAAATATGAATAAGGAATGAATCAATCGTCATCTACTGAATTTTTGTATGTATAGTGTCTCTAGTCAATCCATACATCCTAAGCTTTCTGTTAAATCTTAAAGTTTACATGTTTGTCTTAGCATAATGCATTTGTTCAAAATCTTAAAGTGATTGGATGGTAGAATTTGTAATGTTAAGTTATAACATGTTAAGGTGTAATATGTTAATATATAACATGTTATACCTTTGGTTAAGTTAGCAACTATAACAAAACTTTATGTTGTTAGTTATGATAGTTGTTATATTAATGTACATGTTAACATAATTAAAGAAAGTACTATACTAAACATTGCAATATGCCTTGTATCAAATATTGGACCTTTTGTCATGCCACTTTTTATTTGCACAACTACCATAGCTGTTGTTAGTGTCAATAACAATGAAAATAACGGAATATGTCATGTTTTTAATTTTTGCAGACAATAAGATCCTGATAGGTCCAAAGGGACCATATTATGATATGGGGCCAGTTAATAATATGGAAGTAGAGATAAATATCGATTACTTAAGGCTCCTAATTAAGATATGTGAGTTGCTAAGAGTAGATCCTAACATAAGAACTATACATACGTATTATAGACAGACATTTGCATATGGAAATGACTCAAAAGAATTAATGTTGAAAGACATTAGTAATAATGAAGATGTTGAAGCTCTTATAGATATTGGTAAAGCATTTGGAAGGACATGCCTTTAGTAACTATACGTTGAAGTAAAAGATTAAGTTGCCACGCCTTAAGAGCCAATGGTAATGATTCATAAAAGTACACCTCCAGAAAAACAAGTGCAAAGCCTATGAATGTTTTAGCAAACATTGAAACAAGCGGTGATAGATATCAAATGATGATAATTTGCCTATTAGTGACGATCTTGATAGGGAGAAGGAAGAGGTCTTTCAAAAAAGTGATTCTAAAGATGAATTGATATATGAAATGGATTTAGATAATGATTAAAAGATGGAGATTGAGATAGACATATTCAATGAAGAAGACTAGAGTTTAGATTCAACAAAAAAAAAATCCATAAACAAACAATAGTGACTAGTGTTTCAACAAAACAATAGAGTGGTAGTATGTCATTTGAAGATTACATTCCATTCCTCAATAGAATGAATGTGAGTAAAGGCTACATTAGTGGGTACATTATAGAGCCTTGTAATTTTATCTACTGTAAACCATGTTTCTTTATCTCAAATTGTAATATAGTTGGAAAAAAAAAAGAATAAAAGAATATAGTAATATTTTAACATAAGACAGTAATAGTTGGATAGTTTTAAAAATTTACAATTCATA
Organism: Lumnitzera racemosa; assembly: GCA_024138005.1. Classification (NCBI taxonomy): domain Eukaryota; kingdom Viridiplantae; phylum Streptophyta; class Magnoliopsida; order Myrtales; family Combretaceae; genus Lumnitzera; species Lumnitzera racemosa. Next base: position 5,965,195 of record JAMXBC010000004.1, read on the forward strand.
TTTTTACTTATTAAAATTTTACTTATACTTATACATCATTAATTTATCTATATAATATGTTTATATCATTCAAACTTTTCTCTAAGCTTCTATGTTATAATTTTTAAAAATTATCTCTTATAACTTAACACGTTAAAATTTTATTTATATACACTTAGTCTATTCAGGTCTTATGTTAATATTCTGAAACATATGATGAGTTTTCTTTTGTCTTATTATTACCATTGGCCGAATCCTCTGGAAACAGTTTCGCCAAGGAATCGTATGGGCTGTCTGTGGCTCGGATTTACTTGTGGATGGTCTGGGACTTTGGGATGCTCATAAGAACCGAACACAAAATAGACGACATCTGGACATCTGAAGTTCACTGGACCGATTTGACAGTCGTGGAAGAAACTAATTCTGTGACAGAGTCGTGTGTGTTGGCTGCAAGGATAGGTGAGCTAATCCCCTGATCATTTTTGGACCTAGTGGCCGAAACTTCTTACTTTGCCTTATAAGAGTGTCTGGTTTCCACTTGACATGTCGGGAATGGAAGAAAACTCTCTGTAAACTTATGTATTATTCCCTCGATTAATTGGTAAATGGACCTTGGCATAGGGATTTGTTTATTTTTTATCTATTTTGTAAATTATACTTTTATGTATATGTGTTTTCATTGTATATACCTGCTTTTTTTTTTTTTTTTTTACATATTGTACACTTGTGTTTTATCATTTTTAATGCTAGTAAAAAATACATATATTAGCTTCTAATTAATTCACAATAATTAATTTAACAAAATAATATTATTAAATATATTTAATTTAATGTTATAATAAAAAATTAAGAAGAAAAAAAAATACAACAATAAAAAAAGCTATTATTAGCTATCCTAAGACTAGGAGGGGATGGACAACCCCTATAGGGTTTCCACATTTTTTTATTTGCATATATATATTTTTATTTTTTTTTAATATTTCATTAAGTATATTTAATAATATTATTTTATTAAATTATTATGAACTAACGAGAAATTAACATATATCCTTTAACATTAGCCAAACATATATATGCAAAACGTAATTTACCTATATTTTTAAACTGTTGATTAAGATGTAAGATAATTGTGTATATTGTTTTCTCACTCACTTTGTTATTGTGTGCAATTTTAAGTCATTTAACTTTTGAATGTTTAGAATCAATCATATTAGTCCCTCTTTAAATTTTTTAGAGAGAAACTCTCTCCTCTTCTTGGGTCTATTTACATTGGAATTGTGCATTTTGGTTCGAGTTTCAATCCTATCCTATCCTATTCTAATCTCTCTTTTTCTTTTCTTAATTATATTAGTATTACATCTTCTTCTTTTATAATCCCGTAATTAACTATCATGATTCACTAGGTCAATTTATATTCGGAATTTAATCCTTTAATAATTTCTTATCTTTTTAGTTTTTAGTTTCCTTGATGGTGGGCTCCTTTTTTTTTTTTTTTCTTTTTTTGTTAGTTTTTCATCATTATTTGTTTATTTTTCATTCTTGTCTTTTCTCGATTATCTCCACAGGTGCTTTTGCCATCACGTCTCTAAGGGTAGATTGGCTAATGGAGGTATTCTCTAAAGAGGATGTTCTGGACCTAGAGATTATTGAAAACTCTAATATCTCTCATCTAGTTGGGAACGTTTGTGCAGCAAAAATTTATCACAAAAGAGGAGTGATCAGTATTATGAAGAAAGTATGGGACATATTTGGAAAATTTGATATCTCCCGACTAAAAAGAGATTTTTTTTCTTCTAATAATTACTTTAGAATTGGAATTTTTCAAGAGAATAAAAAAATTTGAACCATGATCAATCATGGGATGTTCCTTTATTATTCAAGAATGGGATAAAAATTAAAAAAAAAATTTGAGGATCTTGATTTCTCTGCTCTGAAATTATGGATCTAAATACATGGTCTTCTTTTGACTATGTTGATAAATAGAAATGTCTATGGAAGAAATAATCAAGATTGATCCATTTAATTTGGTTAAGAGAGATTTCTTAAAAGTGAGAATAAAATTTTTAATATCGAAATCATTGGTAGATGGTTTTTGGGTGAAAGACTCAAATAGATCAAGAACCCATATCCGATTAAAGTAGAAGAGATTCTTGGATTTTTGGTTCTCCTATGGTTTTGTTGGGCTATCTAACCAATGGGTTGAAGGTTCAATGTGGCTAAAAAAATCTGGCCCGTAGCCGCGAGCCGAGTCAAGAAACTGATCAGAGACAAGCGGAGCTTCTAGTGGCAATTCGCATACTTTATCATCTGATGTGGACAAAGTTATCCAAGCTGGACTTTTTGTTAAGCAGACAGCCCAGCCCACCACCGTCAATAAATCCAAACCCATTCTTTACCTTAGAAACCCCACACTCCGTTCCCCTTTCCCATTTCGTTGATTCCTATCTTCTAATAAACAAAAACACTCCCTGCGTCTAAACCCGTGAATCAACTAACCCCCAGAATACAGAAACTTCGCACTTTTGCTGCAGTTCGTTACTCTAGACCTTGCACCCCCATCAGCATCCCAGCCCTTGTTGTCTTCATCTAGCTATAATCAACCAATACCATCTACCAATGTCCACGATCTAAGCACAAACTCCCCTTACGTGGTTGAACTTCCCGAAAGCCCTATTAAACCTACTCCTTTAGCCGGGAATACCCTTACACTGCTGGAGAATGAAAACATTCAGCCCCACACGTCATTCCTCAGCAAGCCCAAGAGATCAATCTAAGGTTTTGTATGTACCATCTCCTTTGACTAGAGCCCTTACTATGCGTAGTATTAAAAGAGTAGTAAGGGGTTCGGAGGATTCTTGGGAGATAAATGATGTTGCCTTGAAGAAAAATCAAGTGGAAGCTACAAAACCTGAAGAAGAAAGGTCAAGGCAGAAAAAGTTGAAGTGAACTAGTTCGAGAAGGTTGAAGGGTAGCATTCATGTGAGAAAGAGAAGAACTGTGAAGGTAAGTTAGACTTTGACCTTGATCTTATTGAAGTTTCTGTTGAAGAAGTTGCTGATTTCTTTATCCATAGCATTGGTGGCTGGCCCAAAGCCACCCAGCCGCCATGTTAATTTTAAGTTGGAACCGTCAGGATGTGGGTCAACCCTCGACAGTTGATGAACTGAAGCGTCTTATCCTATAATTTAGACCTAACTTCGTCTTCTTAATGGAGACAAAAAATAAATATAGAAAGGTAGAATTCTTACGGCAAAGATTCAACTTTGATAAAGGTTTTTATGTTGATCCGGGAGGTCTTTCTGGAGGTATAAGTCTTTGGTGGAAAGAGGGCTTCGCGGTACATGTACTGGATTTCTCCCAATTTGATTGATACCTAGATTTTAGATGATAGAAATGTTGACTCCTTCAGAATCTCCTGGTGCTATGCAAATCCAGATTCCAGATAATGCCTAGCATTTTGGGATAGATTGAGAGAAATCGCGTGGGGCATTAATGACCCCTGGCTTTTAGTAGGTGATTTTAACGATATTGCTAGTAGAGAGGAGAAGAGTGGAGGGAGGGAAAAACCTTTTCGACAGATTTATGCTTTTTGGGATATGACCTAGGACTGTCAACTCGTTGATTTAGGCTGTCAAGGCCGTTGTAATTCTCAACGCTTCCCGGTGGGCATTTTCATATCTCATGAACTTCTGGAATTGTCCATCTGGAAATCCTTTGTAACTTCTCTGGCCTCCCTAAATGTCATGAAAATGCCAAGTTCCCTTCCGCAAGTTACTAGGTAGCAACCGATAGGGTCTTTTGGGGGCATTGGGTGAATGTGATCCTTCTGGGATGAAGAATTGTAAATATTGTCAATGAGGATCCTCTGTGCATCAGAGAGAACGGCATGATGTTCTGTTTTGAACATCACCTTCTTGTCAGAGGTCTTCAACCTGTAATTACCTATGTTTATCACATCTCTGGTATGAGGTGCGATAACCAAGGCCTTCTCTTCTTCATTACTGGTGGTGATGGGAGCCTTCCCCTTTCTCTTGGCTGATGAGCCTTGAAAGGAAGTCGCTGAAGCCATTGTCTCGTCCTGAAATATGTTCAATACATACGTTTAGACCATTACCAGTAATGAAATCAACAAAGTTCAACCAGCGCATTGATTGTATTCTATTACGTTTTTGTGCGTTATAGAAAGATACAATCGAATGACAGTCCGTGCACAGTGTAAATTCTGGCTGTGCAAACAGATAAATTTTAAATTTTTCAAGAACAAAAATGCAAGCAAGAATCTCTGCATCCAAGCTGGTAACTTTCGTTTTATACAACCCACTACAATATGACGCAAGTTTTTCAGTTGATTTCGAGTCATATTTAGTTGGTTTCCACTTAAGAATCCCTCCCCAGCCGTGTATGGAACCGTCTGTTTCCACAACTAAGTAAGATCCTTGGGGAGGCGGCTGTAGATTTGGCATCTCCTTGACCATGGTTTTGGCCTTCTTGATAAGATCAAAATCTAGCTGTGTCCATCTTCTATTCGATCCAGCAGTAGTTTTCTGATAAAGAGTACTGATAATCCTAGACAAGTTCTTCAGATATGGACGCAAGTAATTCAAACAACCGAGGAAAGATCTAACTTCTTTCAAGGATGATGGTTGATCCTCTACGAAGTCAAGTATTTTCTGAATGGTGTGCTGTCTGGGTCTGATTGAACCCTGACAAATTTCAAGTCCAAGAAAATCTACTCTTTCCCTAAACAATGCAATCTTCCTAGAACCGAGCACTAGTTTGTGCTGTTCACAAAGATTAATGAATATCTTAAGATGTTCCCTATGGTCTTTGGATGACTTAGAGAAAACTAAGATATCGTCTATGTACACAATGGTAAAATCCGAATAAGGTCTGAAAATTTTGTCCATCTTCCTTTGGAAGACAACCGGTGCATTCTTTAATCCGAAGGGCATGGCTACCCATTCGTAATGACCTTGTGGCACGATAAATGCAGTCCATGGTATGCTGGACTCATCCATAAGTATTTGCTAAAAACCGGATTTTAAATCAAATTTAGAATAATAGGATGATCCTTTGATCACGTTGATGATCGACAGGATATAAAGTAACGGGTAAGGATCTGGGTATGTGTTAGCATTCAGGTCCTTATAGTTGAAAACCATCCTACTTTCTCCACGTTCTATTTCACTGTGCTTCCTTACAATGAAAGCTCCTGACTTATGTCTCGAGTGGGATTCTCAAATTACCTTTAAATCTAGGAGTTTCAAAAAGGACATGGCTATTTCATTACTTCATCGGAAGACGAAAATTCCCCAGGTCAAGACAGACCATGGTGAAGAAGCGTTTTCCATGGCCAAAGCTAGGATTGTTCTGAGCACATCCCAGTGTTTCAGAAGGCCCTATCCGAGGTTCTACAGTCATAAGGGAGTAGAGTATACTCACTACGAGTACTTCGTAGAAGAACTCATTAGTAAGATCTTCCGACAAGCAAGGAGTGCTTACGTACGAGAAATGGGCTATCTTATCACTCATCTGGATAAGTTAGAGTCCAAAATGGAAGGTTTTCTACAAAAATGGCACCTGGTACACCGTTCTTTCACACCAGAAAGGTATGGTTTACAGCCAGTAGAATGCAAGTGCGTCCCTAACATTTTTTGGCGGATTCCTAAACTGCACATCGACTTGAGCAAATTCGATCACATGGATATTGCAAACGGGCGTTACAGTTTCCTTGATCTATTCTCAAAAGGTTTTGTGGCTTCAGTATTAGTCACTGATCCTGATTAAGTTGAAATTTTTGGAAACGGATTAAAGACCTGTTTACTTAAGATGTTTGCAGATTACAGACAGCCAGTTCAAGTGATATGTTCCTTAACATCAGGCAAATGGTTCATAGGGGAGACGTCCCAACAATTTGATACCCCATTCCATAACATATTCCTCAAGAGGTTTGATGACATCCCTGAAGGTAACTGGTATTGGAGTTATGATGCGGACACACTACCTCCAAATCTAATGTCCATTACGGGATTCCAAAATCGCTTATCGACCTCGCAACTTTATCAGGAATAGCGCGCCATGATGGTAGTTAATGAAGGGTATGATGACTTATGGCCTGTTAATCTGGATAAAAATATATGGTTCTTAAACAATTTTATGAGAATCTATGGACCATATCCCAAAGAAGTCACACCCCCTCTGCGGAAACATACCAGTTTAACAGATAAGAGGAACCGTTATTCTGATGAACGGGAGATAGATGAAATGTTTTGTCCTGTTCATGAAGCAGCTGAGGAGGAGCCTGATGAAGATCCTGACGACATTGAAGATGTTGTAGACGAAATTGGCATGATGAATTTAGACGATCCATGCTTGGATGAAGTGTCGGTCAGAAAGGTCCAAAACAAGGGTTGATGCCGTAGGCCCCGCCACAATGTTATGCTGTCTCTTCTGACATACCAACAGGAGACCTCTTTTGCACAAATTTCGGCTTTAAGGACAGACGCATATATTCAAAGATAATGGAGGACCCCACCAACATTATCACTTTCGTCCTTTAGTATCTTTCTTTTATTATAAATAGGTTGGTTTGTCATAGGTTTTAGACATTCAGATATACATTCAGAAATTTCTCTGTAATATTTTCTATTCCATACAGTTATTCTAAACCTTTGATCTCCACATTCCGCAAGTCTAACTACTTTGTAAGTGGTCGGGCGTTAGCACCCGCACTTTGATTGTTTGTTTGTTTTTGTTTGGTGCTTGTATTTTGGTATCAGAGCGTGGTTTGTAAGTGTGATGGAGTAGTTAAACTACTCCCATGTCCATGTAAGACTTATTATGTGTGTATGAAATCTTATGATATAGTGCTATGTTTTCTTTTAATCTTCTTAACTGAAACATTCTTCAAATCTTATGAAGGAAAGATTTTGTTCATCTTGCATCATGTTTTCTTTATCAATTATATAAACTGCACGTCCGATGTATGACAGACAAGGTGAGACTTACTGGCATGTTTAGAAACATTTGTTTTAGAACATAAAAGGAAAATCGGGTTTTGTGTAAAGATTTCAGATCCAAAGGACTGGTCAATCGAAGCTCTTGTTGCCGTTTAGCCAGGGAGGCGTTTTAGGCGTTTTTGGAGTGTGAAACCATGGTGAGGATTTTTCTTAAGCAAAACTGTCGCGAAAATGGCCCGCTGGTAGGAGGTTAAGCCCTTGTCATATCTTAGGTACCATTTATAAACGTTTGATTTTGTGTTTTCTCGAAGCAACCTTTGTTTTCAAAACTAAAAATTCCAAAAGACTGCCTTAACGAGTACTCAGAGGGGAAAGAGCGGTACGGTGAGGTGTTTTGAAACAATAACTGCTTAGAGTAATGGAAGAACAAATTAAATTGTTTAAAGAATGGATGCATGGTTTACAAAAACTAGAATTTTTAGATCTTGAATTATCAAAGCCAAAGAAGGTTAAGTTTAAAGATAGCATGTAATCATATTGTTTCATACATGAACATAATTCTCATGGACATGGTTATACTTCATCTTCACCACCTCTGAACACCTTGATTGATCTTGTTTTGTTTAATATTCGTACATGTGAATTTAATCAAACTCATCAAGACAGGTTTAATGGTTTAATTAATAGCTTAATATATCGTAAAATTGTACTTCCTTTAGATATTTTAGTTAAAAATATTGAAAAACCCAAAAAAGATAATCTAGTCTCAGATAACTTAGATTATATTAAAGGTTATTTAGATAATTTAGTTACTAAGAAAGATCTAGATAAGATAATTAATGGTTTGTTGAAACAACCAAAGGACATAGAAGCTAAATCTTACAGTCTGCTTGCAAAACTTGAAGACAGAATCAGCAACCTTGACAAGGAGATTGTGAAGATCCAAACCTTACTCCAAAGGTTTGACGCTGCCTTAAAATTATTAACTGGCTGACTTATGTCTAGTCCAAATACCATTGGATTGAGATACAAGTTGGAACTCAGTGAAAAGAGAATTAATCAGGTTAAAGTGGTTATCGGTGCACTCCAGCTACTGTTAACCAAGGACTTATTTAATCGAACCTGTATTGTGACTGAACTGAAGGCTCAGCAAGAGTTACTTGCTGAAGAACAAGAACTTAGGTCATCACTTCTTCGGGATTTAAGGTCTAAACCAAGATCTGAAACTCTCAGTGAGAATGATTATGAGGATAGTAAGTGTTTTGTTAATCCTTTTGCGTCAATGACAGAATTAGACTCCACCTTAGGTCTAAATCAAGATAAGGATGAAAGGTATAAGGAGTTAATTGGCATGATTACAAAAGATTTGGGAGAAAAACCTAGCTCCCAAGATCTCCTTTATTTATTAGAGAAATGCCAAATTATGGAGAGTTTAGATTTCGATTGTTCGGCTCAGAAAGAAGTATTAGAAGAGTTAATTGCTTTGGAAAACTACCAAGAGCAGCAGAGAGTGGCCACAATCAAAATTACAAGTTTCAAGGAACTTAGTGATAAGAAGGTCGAGGAAAATTGTGCTAAACCAGTACAGTCTCTTCTGTCATCAGTTACAAGTAACTATGACTCATCTATGGTTCCTTCTGAAGCTACGGACAGACCTATTTACTACTTGAGTACCTCTAATGAACATCCTGGTCAATACTAAAGACCATATTCTGGTAGAGGGAAGCCACTAGGTCATGAGCTCAATTTCAGTCTACCTCCCTTGAATAAAGGCACTGTTCTAAAATAAGGGTTGATGCCGTAGGCCTCGCCACAACGTTATGCTGTCTCTTCTGACATACCAACAGGAGACCTCTTTTGCGCAAATTTTGGCTAACCCCAGCTGTGATCCTTTATGAACAGGGTGTATTTGATAACCTTTCTCCTAACAAGGTCTAATGTTAGGCAAAATTTGGTGAAGGAAAGACTAAACCAGGCACTCGGAAATTCTATGTGGATGACTAATTTCAGTAATTCACAGGTGCTCAATATTACATCATCAGGCTTTGATCATTTACCAATTTTGGTGGAAACTGAAAAATGAGATAGAAGCGGACTGAAGAATTTCAAGTTTGAAGATAATTGGTTGATGATAAAAGGATGTAGAGACGTTATTGCAAAAGTTTGGAATGAGAAGCCTTCTCCAGCTAACATAACTGGTTTGATTTGGAAGCTAGTTGCATGTAGAGAAGCTTTGGTGAGTTGGAGAAAGAGTAACCCTTTAAATAATGCACATATCATTGACTCTCTCCATGAAAAGTTAAAGATACTGCAGGGGAAAGAAGTTGAAGATTATGATGTTGAGGAAGAAAGAAAGTTGAAGGAACAACTCAATCAAGCAATGTCAAGAGAAGAAATTTTCTAGTGTCAGCGATCACGAGTGCAGTGGTTAAATTGTGGATATAGAAACACAAAGTATTTCCACAATATAACACGCATGAGGAGAACCAGTAGTAAAATTCTAAAAATAAAATCTGAAGCTGATATTATGATGGAGGATGAAGAGCCGGTGACTTCAGCATTTGGCAATTTCTACATGAATCTGTTCCAGCAAGAGAATAGGACTGACTATGAAGAAGCGTTAGAAGTAGTTGATCCTGTTATTGCAGAGGATATGAATGTTTGCCTTATAAGCTGATTGATAAAGAAGAGGTGAAACGAGCTGTCTTCAGTTTAGGTGCATTAAAAGCTCTGGGTCTAGATGGCTTCAACGGAAAATTCTTTGAGTCCAACTGGTATAGCCTTGGAGATTTTGTGACAAGAGCTTCTTTGAATCAGGTATTTTCCCTTCAAACTTTAATGGTACAGATTTAGTTCTTATTCCCAAGGTTAAATTTTCTGATTTTGTCTCACAATTTGTCCTATTAGCCTTTGCAACTTTTCCTATAAAATCATATCAAAGATCATAGCTTCTTGTTTACAGCCTCTCATCAATAGTATTGTCACTCATAATCAAAGTGCATTCATTCAGGATAAGCTCATTCAAGATAATGTCATTATTGCTCACGAAATTTTTCGTCATTTAAAAATCAAAAAGAGAAGTAGGTCTTATGAATGTGAAATTAAGCTTGACATAGCTAAGGCTTATGATAGGGTGGATTGGCGGTTTTTACAAGCTCTTTTGATTAAAATGGGTTTTAGAATTGGATGGGTCAAATGGTTTATGACTTGTGTTTCAACTACTTCATACAACTTGGTTGTCAAAGGGAAATGTACTTGTAAATCTTGCCATCTAGAGGACCAAGACAAGTAGACCCCCTCTCCCCTTCTCTATTCTTGTTTGGTTCCGATACTTTGTCTATTATGCTGAATAAGGCTAGGGAAGGGGGCTTCATTAGGGGCATTAAAATTAAAAAAGGAAGTCCTGAGCTTACTCATTTATTCTTTGCTGATGATTGTCTGCTTTTTGTGAGAGCCATTAAGACTATTTTGGAAAATCTAAAATTTATTCTAGATGCCTATAGTCAAGCTACGGGTCAATAGATAAATTTCTCAAAGTCTTCGATCTCATTCAGCAAGAATACCTTGGAGGATTTAGTTCAAGAATGTGGTGTCTTTTTAGGGATTAGCTCCTTCAACAAGCCAGGTAAGTACTCGGGTTGCCTGATTGAGTGGGGCAAGTCTAAAAAAGAGGCTTTAGGGTATGTGAAAGATATGATATAGTTAAAACTTTATAGCTAGAGTAATTCTTTCTTTATCACCAGGTGGTAGAGAAATTTTGATAAAATATGTGGGTCTTGCAATCCCAACCTATGCAATAAGTGTGTTTAATTTCCTATTACTTGGTGTCTAGAAGTGTCAACTATGTTTCCAAAATTTTGGTGGAGTGGTGATAATGATAAGAGGAAAATTCATTGGAAATCTTGGAAGAATATTACTTATCTAAAGAATATGGGTGACTTAGGATTTAAAGATCTGGAATCCTTCAACAATGCTTTGCTAGCGAAACTTGCTTGGAGAATCATTAACAATCCGGAAGCTCTTTGGGTTAGGATGGTTAAGAGCATTTATTTCCCCAACTCTGATTTAACTGGGGGTTGTGCCTTGTGGTGTTGGCATAGTATCCAGTGTGGAAAAGAAGTTATCCTGGGTAATAGCTGCTGGAATGTTGGAAAAGGTGATCAAATTTCTGTGTGGAATATGATCCTTAGGTCTTAGGCTGTTTAGATTTTAGACTTCATCCAAATACAGAAAGCTAGAGCTGTCCATCTTGACCTCATTAATGAGCATAATAGAAAATGGAGTCTAGACTGTATTAAACATTACATTCCAGAGCATGAAGTCAAGGCCATTAATTCCGTTCCTCTTTCTATTCATTGTGAGGAGGATAGACTCAGTTGGCCTTTTGAGAGAAGTGGGGTATATTTAGTTAAATTGGGATATCTTAGAGAGTAGAAGAGGAGAATTGGTTTTAATCTTCAATTGGGTAACAACCATCCTGCTCAAGATACCAAGTTATGGAAAATCTTATGGAATATCAATGTTGAACCCAAGATTAAACATCGCATTTCGAAGTGCTGCAATAATGCCTTTCTTAGCAATGTAATTGTGCTTCTTCTCCTAATTGCTGGTTCTGTGATGGGAATGAATCTGTTATGCATCTCTTTTTTCAATGTCCTTGGTCAAATATTATTTGTTTTCGACTTTTGGGATTGAGAAGTGATTCCTTCAACATGACTAATTTTATTGATTGGCCACATGGTTTTATTTCTCATTGTCATATACTGCAACAGGATTGGAGAAATTTGATGAGGAAAATTTTTTTGATTGTATGGTTGTTATGGAAGTGCAGGAGTAAGAACATTTTTGAAAATTATCATCCTAATGCAGATCGGTTTGCCATCGAGTGAGAAAGTATATGGAAGACATGTCTTTGGCTGAGGATTCTATCGTTGACCAACCAGATTCGTCAATGCCAGACTATTCCACCACTGTCGCAAATTTCCATAATCAGGCGCAAGATGATGGTCAAAGTGAGGTCGACTCAGGAACTACAATTGTTGCCCACCCCTCTAGCGCTTCAAGTGCTGAACACGTGATGGATGCTGCAGAAAACAACATAGAGAATCCATCCGAAGCAGTCGAAACAACAGTGGAATTATGAGTATACTAGAAGAAGGTCAGAGAAGGTGGAAGAGGCCTGCGGTGGATTTTATTGAACTCAATTGTGATGCTTCAGTGGAATCAGGATCAGGTACTTGCGGGAATAGGATTGGTTGCTAGGGACTCAAATGGGAATTTCCTGGATGCTACAGCCCATGGAATAGATGTTATGAATGTTGAACAAGCTGAAGCAATGTCCATCAGGAAAGGATTGTTATTTGCTAAAGAGAAGCAGTGGCAAGGGATTGAAGTGGAAACCGACAACCAACTAATTTACCAAAGCTTGTTGAAGCCAATGATTGGTGCCTGGTTCTGCAGAAATTTAATTAGAGACATTCGTGTTTTATAAGACAGTTTTTTGTGTTGTTCCTTTAAGTTTGTTTATCTTAGTGCTGGTGCTGATGCGTGTGTGGATTGCGTAGCTACTGAAGCTAGGAAGGGATGTGCTTGTGCTTCTCCTATAAGTATTTGATTCCCCCGTCTCCTTTTGTAGAACTTCTTTTCTCTGAGACTTTTAGTTTGCTTTTTTTTTTTTTCATCTATTATTAATAATATTATCTCTTTCTGGCCAAAAAAAAAAAAAAAAAACTTCTGGATGTTTGGAAACGCTAACTAAATATAGGAACAATACACTCATGTGACGTTTAATTAAGTACTACTACTTAAAGATGTTGTAACTGACTATATAAGTTTGTGAATGAGTTGTGTTTGCTGCGAGGAATTAGCTCATATTTTTTTCTCCTACCAACCTTGCCATTTTGGATCAATCTGTTGCAAGAAATAATGTGATAACATCTCAAATCTTGAAGGGATGTAAATTAAACTCGAGTTCCAGTTTGATTCGAAAACTTGAAACTCGAACTTGTGCTCGATTGAATTTTAAAATTTGAGCATATTTATGGTAAATTTGAGTTTGGTTTTATTAGTTCAATTAAACTTGAATTTTTTATTAATTTTTTTAAATAAACTCATACTCACTTATATTTAAAAAATTAAAATAAATTAAAAAAATCATATTAAGATCAATTAGGTTTGTAAATCCGATAAGTTTAATATTTTAAAACTCGAAGTTCTGCTAGTGGACATAAATAAGTGATTAAGTACACGAATACTATTATGTTTAAATTTGTTTTTTTTTTAAATATACATATAATATATATTTTTCTCCTTTTTTTTTTCATAAATTTTAATAACATTTTTTTGGAGCTTCGTTGGGCTGAAAAAAGTTACTTCGAGGGAATGGTTAAATTTTGCTTCTTAAAATATACATATAATACCTAGGTAGTCCCTTCATCTCCACAACTCATGTAGGTTTACAGTGAGCAATAGGTTTAAACAAACTTCGAATTTCAACATGAAAATATTAACTAATTTCTTCTAAACACTAACTAGCCAACCTAACTTCAAGTTCTACATTCTTAACTTTTTAGTGTTAACAACCTCAAAACCGCTTATAGATTTTGTGAATAAAATGATTGCAGGAAGCTAATTAATCCTTTTCATCCAAATAGATTTTAATGTCAATAGACACGGCTATGAATAATCAATTCTTCCTTTTCATCCAAATAGATTTTAATGTCAATAGACACGGCTATGAATAATCAATTGGCCTTTCAAAGATTATTGGTAATTAGCAAACCGTTTTCTTTCTTTCTTTCTTTCTTTCTTTTTTTTTTTTTTTCAAAGTTAGCCAAGTTTATAAAAATGTAGTGGAAAACAACTTTTAGTAAAAACAATTAGTAAAACAAACCTAAGGGCACAGGACTATGAACGCATTGAAACAATTATTTGATAATGACAAGTCCTCTTAGGTTACTGCAATCGTTTTATTCACAAAATCTACTAAAAACAAGTAACTCTACTTTAACATCATGCATATAGAGTTTTAGGATGGTTCCTTAGTCTTTTGAGAATTATCGGGGCTCTTGAGTTAGAAAGGATCCATTAGGTAATGTCGTGGGTACATAAATGTGATATATAAATTTTAATCATGTTCAGTGATAGTGGACAATGGACAATGGATAGTTTCTAAAAAAACTTTTATTCTTATCATCGCCATATATACGTATACTTAACTTGTGTTATTATTTAGTAAATCTTGTATCGTCTATTTAAGATGGTTTATAATTTATGCTTTTATATTAGACTATCTTATAAAAGAGGCTTGATGAACGAGAGAGTTGCTTGTGTAATAATCTTTGTCTCATCACTTTTGTTATTAGTGATTTTGTCCGCTCCTTTTCTCCTCATGGTTTTACACCTGGATTAAGGTTTCTTTGCCTCTTTTTACTAACGTTCTCCAGATGACCACATGGAACGATTTCATGACTATTGTTCAGCATGTTGAATGAGAACGCTAACCTAGCAAAAAGCCAAAGGAATAATCAAACGTTTCTAGAGCAAGCAGGCCATTGTGATTTGGAACCTAAATTAGGATCTTAGAGACCCGGAAGAGACAAGCAATAAGTATTCCCATCAATAATCGATGCCCTGTACATCGCACAATCATGCTTTTGATTCACCTTCTTTCCATGTCATGTCTTTTGGCTTTTGAGATTTGTACGTCAGATATGGATGTTCTCATGTCTATGGACTCTTTCAAGTGACCATAATTTTAAATTCTAATCAAGATAGTTCAACAACATATATTTAAATTTAAAGTAAGAACCCAATAATTAGAGCTAATAAGCATAATATTCTTCCATCAATGCCACGGTTGTATTGATCGACCATGGAATTATTAAATATAAATTACCCTGGTATAATTAAAGTTTTCCTAAGGAGTTATCTTTTTGTTATAAGGTTTTAATACTCCCTTAACATATGGATTGTAATATTAACAAAAGAAGACTCTTTATATGTCATATGCCTCGTACTTAATATCTTTTGTGTAAAAAATATATTAATAAGTGGTTAAAATTATTTAGATATTTAAATAATCTTACGATATTATTATGACATTATCTAATCTCAATCACTTAAGAGTATAGATTATGAACAATCGAGAAAATATAAATTAAAAAGGTTAATATCAAATTTACTATCTCAACTTGACCTAAATTTGCAATTTATTATCTAATGAAACTATTCGTGGTCATTTATATTATTGAAACAACCTTGTTGTTGACTGTTTGCATACGTGGATATACAGACAAATCACGACTTGACGTGTGGATTAGGAAGTTCATATAAACACTTACATGGCATTAGTGTGCCTACAGGGCATCTAAATAGCATTTTTATTACATACGTTGTGCTATTTATTATTATCATTATTATTATATTATTAATTATTAATATTTAATTATTGTTATTGATTGCATGCTAAGTGTTTGCATGGCATTTACGTAGTGTTCACATTGTATTATTATGATATATTATAAGTAAAATGCATGGTAACTTATTCTATAAACCTTATCCCACTCCATATATAATGATGAGTTGTCTTATGTGACTATTCATTTTATTTATAATATATTATAATAATGTCAAGTGAATGCTATATGGATGTTACGCAAATGTCATGTTAGCATGCAATTTATAATAATAATTACTAATATAATAATAATAATAATAATAAATGGTGTTACTTAGACAATAAAAATGCTATGTGGACGTCACGTAGGCATGCTAATGCTATGTAGATGTTTATATGTACTTTTTAATCCACGTGTCATAATTTATCTTTTTATTCACGTATGTAAACAATCATAAATAGAGTTGTATTAGGTAGTATAATCGAACACAAATAGTTTCAATTAGTAGTAAATTGATTATTTCAAAGTTTAGCCAGTAAATTCTAATTAAAATTGATATTAACCCAAATTAAAATGATCTTAATTCAGGAATTTCTATAAAGTACGATTATCGGAGGGAAAAAAAAGAAAAGAAAAGAGAGCTTTCCATGAATTAAATCATGAACGGAGCATAAACCTAACAATCCCAAAGTTCAAAATGATGCATAACTTGCACCCTTGCAGATTGATTTTTTTGAATATACAAAGGCCCTTCGTTTTTGTACTTACGTTTCAATTTTACAGGGTAACCAGCCAAAGGATAACAACAATATATCAGGCCAGCAACGTTAAATAAAACGTCCAGTTCTTATATCTTGAACAAAAAAAAAAAAAAAAAACAAAATTTCTGACTTAGTCAGCTAATTTTAACATTCTTTAGAGATCGAGTGCAGGTTTTTTTTTTTTTATTTTCTTTTAATAATGTTACGACTCAAAGTGAGCAAATTCAAATCTTGATTAATCCTAATGAAAACGAGTGATGATACTATTAAGTTATAATAATTTTGATAATCAAATACAAATAAAAAAAGTTCCACTTCATGAATCTTTATAAACCTGCTTTGTAAACTTCTTTAAGATAAATATTTTTTTTTAAAAAAAGAATATTCAAATAATAAGTCTTCTTATGTTGTCAGCGAAACCCCTTTCTTTAGGTGCTCTTGAATAAAATAAAAAACCTCGCATTTCATTTCTTTCTTCCAAAATAGACTCATTAAAATATCCATTGTCCACTAGAGCTGCCTCAATATATTCTCCATTAAGAATTGGGTGCTTACAAATATGTACCTGTCACTTTCTTAGATTTTAAAGTTGTTTAGTTTGGATGTGAAATGGTTTTTCCTGTGCAACATTATCCTCGGCGCGGGTTTGCAATTTTTTGCATTTGTGCGAGTTGGCTAAGAGCCCTCTAAACTGTCAATTAGCTCTAAACATCGGACGGTCTAAGCAATATACCATTAAGTGTTTTTATTAAATGCAAAACATGTATTTTCTCAATATAATATGTATACTACCTAAATGCTTCCTAAAAGGCTAAGATTTTTTAACCTAATATGCCATGGATATTATCTTTTAACTAAATGCATGAGATTTGATTTTTTCTTCCAACATTTATAATATTGGAAAAGAAAAAAAGCTTCATTATGCTCCATTCCCAGTATTCAACTTTAAATATGAAAAGTAAATTATCCTCAATGTGCTATTGCAGAGGAAGATGGGCGACTAATTATCAATCTTGCCTTTCTGCTAAATGAAATTTAAAAGCAAAGGAGATTACACCACCCCCAAGGTCAGGCTAAAAGTTCAGTTAAGAGCCTATAAATATGATGCTAGGAAAGGCAGCAAATATTTCAAAATAGTAAATCTTCGAATGAGAATTTATATCCGAATAGGTATTAGTTTGGTAATGATTGGAAATCTTCGAATGAGAATTTATATCCGAATAGGTATTAGTTTGGTAATGATTGGAATATTGGAATTCATTATTCATTAATTTCTTTTTTTATATAAAGTAATCGGACTTCTATTCTTTAATCATCCACATTATTAATAAGGTACTTTGAACATGAGCATTCAGGCTCGATTGGATCCAACGTGTCTTGTGGCTTGAAGCTCGCCCCTCCAGGCCTAAACCCTAAGCCTATATTAACTAAGCCCAGTAAACTCTATAATGGCTAGAATATATAAGATAAGGATCAATTAATGCGAAACAACCATATTTAGAATAAATGAGATATGTTGGACACAATGACCCTACTTTCCCATACTTGCGGGAAAAAATCCCTTCCACCAACCGATCTCCAACTGGCAGCTCGACTCGGCTCCGCTCCACTTCAGTATAAATAGTGGGTCACTATAAATCTCTTTAGACTCTACACATCAAGTTTGCATATTATACTAAATTACTTCTTGCTCTCAAAAACCCTGCTGTAAACTTAAGCATCAGAGTAGCTACACTAGACAACCCCCTCGACATCCCCTTACAGTGTGTTGTTTTGCAAGCTTTCTACGTGCAGAGTCCTAACACCTACTGGCAAGAACTCAGAGACGACATTTGAGAGCCTTAATACTTATAGATAAGAACTCAAAGACAACATTTGGCGTTGTTTGTGGGAAAGCGAATTCCTACACTTGAAACCTCAAACACATTAAACGCATACCCTACGAACAATTCTTTTAACATTATGTCTCAATGTACCTAGCAGGAGAACCAACGGTTGGTAAACAACTAACCTGAAGGCAATCAGCCCCTTCCAAGGGCTGTGCTGGAGGAGTGCCTAGAGTGCATGGAACATCTAGTTGACGAATATGTTGCACATAATAGGCTACTTCGCGCTTGCCTAGAAGAAGCGAAGTGGAATAGCGCACAAATTCACCCCCTCGAAACTTCGAATGCTCACATTAGGCAGAACAACATCCGGCAATAGCAGTAGAATGGCAGGGATCAGCAACCTGATCTTCCCTTGTATCAGTAACCAATAAGGTTTGTAGCCACTTACGATTGAGCTTTGGTTGGAAATGAACAAAAAGCTGACTCGCAGGGAATACAGGCTTACTCAGCTGTATGACGAGCTCACACAACAAATGATATCGACCTAAATGAGCTCTATGCCATAGTAAGACGGCTCTTTGAATAGTAGGGGAATAAGGCTACTGGTGACGTCGGGCTGGTTGCTAGTAATAAGACTCCCTTTACTAGGGGTGTTTAGGATAAAGTGTTGCCTCTTAACGACAAACTTTCGTCCTTAGACCAATATGATGGCACTGGTGATCTTGATGACCATCTTCTCCACTTCTGTACCCTTATGAATCTTTATGGTCATGAGGATGCTATAATGTGCAAAGCCTTCCCAATACCTTGAGGAAGGTAGCTCGGTTGTAGTTTAACCACTTCCCCAACAATTCTATTAGCTCCTTTGATGAGCGGGTATGGAGATTTAGTCTTCACTTCAAGTCTAGCAAGGCCCCATCCAAGGACATATCGTCCTTGTACTTTGTAAGGCAAGGTGAAGGCAAGTCCATACGCGACTACATGGCCCAGTTCAACAATGCCGTGGTCTAGGTCCCTTACTTAGATGCGGGAGTTATTGTCCATGCTACCCAACTCTGCATTTGACCTTTAAGAGATTTATTCTGATTGCTTGTGAAGAGTAAGCTAAAGACTCTGGCTGACTTCTAGAACAAATCTTAGAAATATATCAACTAGGAAGATAATATTTGCGCTAGTCGCGATGTCGATTGAGAAAGGTCGGGTGGAAAGCAAGACAAAGAAAAATTATCCGTAAAGGATGGCCTCAGTGGTAGGATGCAGAGCAAACTAGAGGGGGAGAGCTCTGGGAAGAAGAAGTGCTGAGTCAAGTGTGACTTGCTCTCCTATACTATTTATACCTAGTACACACCCTTAAATAGACACATTACTCAGGTCTATTTTGAAGTAAAGCATCGGAATTTACTCTAAAGGCTACATAAAATATTGGGGAACCCTAGTTGTTGGAACTCTGAAAAATACTATCAATTTTATGAAGACCATGACTACACCACCAATGAGTGCTTCTAGTTAAAAAATGCTCTTGAATATGCCATTCAGTTTGTTCTTCAACAAATATGTGGCCTATCAGAGGAACAAGGATCATTCTAATGATGATGGAGATGAGACACCTCGAAAGCGATGGAGCGAGGATACCCATATCGAGTAGAATAATGACCACCACAATGAATGTGCCCTCAATGGAGTTATAAATGCAATCATAGGGGGCTCGCATCCTAAGAGCAAGCTGAGCATTAGCAACTCGGTTAATGGCCCATCAGAGGTATTGGCTGTAAGAGAGGAGACAGAAGTTGGATATTTCCATCTTCTTATCCGACGAAGACCTTGAAAGGGTTGATACACTACATCAAGATGCCTTGGTGATAGGGGTGAGGATCTTGAAATTTGAGGTCCTAAAGATTGTAGTTGACACTGGTATCTCCATTAACATACTTTTCCTCCATACATACAAGAGGATGAGGAAGAAGCTACTAGTAAATATGAAGCTGTACGACCATAATCTGATCGGCTTCAACGGAAGTACGGTTTAAGCCAAGAGTATCATCACGTTAGATATGGAACTTAGCAATGACGACTGTGTGGTACAACAACATATAGAGTTCGTTGTGATTGATTGCCCCTCCCCCTACAACGTGCTCTCGGGAAGACCAAGCTTTAATGTGTTCAGGGTGATCACATCCTTCCTTCATTTGAAAGCCAAATTTCCAACCCCAATTGGGGTGGGAGAATGCAGATGTGATCAAAAGCTTTCACGAGAGCTATACATTAAGGTAGCCAAAGGAGATGATGTCTTCATCTTGGAAACAGGCCTATAGGAGAGGCTGGTTAAAAGGAGCAAGCATAGAGAGAAAACAAAAGATGTCTAGATCAGAACCTCACCTGAGTAAACCACAAAAGTCGGGATTGAGACTCCAGCTGAGGTAAAGGACAAAATCATCTCCTTCCTATAAGCAAATTTGGATAGGTTCGCCAGATTGGCATTAGACACTCTTAGAATTTCCCCTGACTTGGTAACTTATAGCCTCAACATCGACACCATAGTACGACCTGTTAAACAGAAGAAGAAGCAATTTGCTCCAGAAAGGTAGGTCGCAATTAAGGAGGAATTGCAGAAGCTGCTTAAGGCCGGCTTTGTGAGGGAGGAAAAGCACCTAACATAGCTAGCTAATGTGGTACTAGTAAAGAAAAAGAATGGGAAGTGGCAAAGATGCGTCGATTACACTGACCTCAATAAAGCCTGCCTTAAAGATTATTTCCCCTTCTTGAGGATCAATCAACTCGTCGATTCTACATTGGGATACGCCTTGTTAAGTTTTATGGATGCCTTCTTGGGGTATAATTAGATCAAAATGGACCCAAAAGACGAATTCCATATCTCTTTCTTCACTGATTACGAGACGTATTGCTATACCGTAATGCTATTCGGACTGAAAAACGTTGGGGCTACACATTGACGAATGTTGACGAAACTGTTTAAGCCCCAGATCAGGCGTAATATAGAGGTATACGTCGACGGCATGATTGTCAAGAGCTAGAAGCCGACTGATCATATCAAGGATCTCTAGGAAGCCTTCGACTGAATGCGCATATACGACATGAAGCTGAAGCCTCAAAAGTGCGTTTTCAGCATCGGATTTGGCAAGTTCCTCGGATTTCTAGTTACACAAAGAGTTATCAAGGCTAGCCTTGAGAAGATCATTGCCATTAGGGCAATGAAGCCTCCAATCTCGATCCAAGACATACAAAAGCTTACTAGCATGGTGGTTTCTCGAATAGATTTATCTTGAAGAGTGCTAATAGATGCGCTGAGTTCTTCAAAATCCTGAAAAACCCAAAGGCTTTTGAATGGAATCTAGAGTGTGTTGCTGCCTTTCAGTAGCTCCAGAACTTCCTCATACATCCACCAGTCCTCTTTAAGCCTGTCTATGGGGAGGACCTCTTTTTGTACATGGCCATTAGCGACCGAGCGCTCTCCTCTATGCTGGTTTGAGTAAAGGAAAGAAAGCACAGGCTAGTTTATCATATTAGCCATATACTGCAAGGGCCTAAGGTTAGGTACATCCGGGCAAAAAAATTCGTCCCGGTTATCATTATCATAGCACGATGGCTAAGGCTCTACTTCTAGGCGCACTAGGTAATTGTACTCACGGATCAACCATTGTACAGTATACTACAGAAACCTAACGTGTTTGGACGGATGATGAAGTATGCAATGGAATTGAGCGCGTATGGAATCCAGTATTAGCTATGAACGACCTATAAGTTACAGGTGTTGGCCGAATTTATGGTAAAATAAACAGGAGAGGAGGAAGCATTACTAGGAGATAATAAAACAGTATAGACTCTCCACATCGATGGATCATCCACCTCGAGTGGTGGAGGTGTGGGCCTTATTCTGATCGGCCCACACAAGGTCACCATCTGCTATGCCCTTAAGTTCGGATTCGAATCCAGTAATAACAAATCCGAATATGAGGCACTCATCGCTGGTCTTAAGCTAGCCAAGGAGATCGGGTTGAACATTTGTGGATCTTCTTGAACTCTATGCTTGTCGTCCAGCAAGTCCGAGGTAAATACGAGGCTAGAGACGATACTGTGGTTAGGTAGCTTAAAAAAGTGAAGAACTTCCTAATAGAATTCCTTTCATGGGACACCAAAAGGATCCCCCGACTAGAGAATTTAGCGGCAGATTGGCTATCCAAGCTCGCCTCCACTAGCATACAGAAGCTTGAGGTGAAGGATAACAAAATCTTCATAGAGTACCTACCGCAAAAAAGTATAACTCCGAACTTGGCAAAAGTTTTGGAATTGACCACATCAACATCAAAACTAAGCTGGATGGATCTTATTTGGAGTTACTTGGAGCAAGGTACTCTCCTAGAAGACAGGATAGAGGCAAAGAAGCTTTGGTATCATGCCACCAACTATACGTTGATTGACAGCATTTTATATTGCAGGAGAGTCAGCATCCCCCTATTCCAATGCCTTCGCAAAGGGGAAAGGTTGCATGTTATGGCAGAGCTACATGCTGTAGTGTGTAGCAATCACATTTAGTCCCAAGCGTTCTACGTTCGAACGCTACAGCTCGGGTATTATTGGTCCACTATGAGATAGGATGCAAAAGCTGTAGCCCAAAAGTACTCGTAGTGCCATAAACATGCCCCAATTAGTCATGCACCTAGCATTGCCCTCTAACCCCTAACAAGCCCATGGTCGTTTGTGCAACGGGGGATTGATATCCTCGACGTCTTTCTGAAAGCTTCGGGAAGACAGCAGTTCATAATTGTTGCCATCAATTACTTCACGAAGCAGGTGGAGGCCAAAGCGGTGGCTAAGATTACGGAGAGAAGTGTTGAATCTTTCGTTAGAAACAACATTCTCTCCCGGTTTAGGGTCCCTTATGCTCTCATCATAGATAATGACAAATGATTTGATAACCCCAAGTTTAGGGAGTTCTGCACCAAGCACTACATCACCCTACACTTCACCTTGGTTACCTACCCCCAATCAAATGGACAGGTAGAGGCAACCGGTCGGATCATTTTGGATAGCTTGAAAAAGCGCGTGGACTAATCTTAGGGTGCTTGAGCTGACGAACTGCCAAATATTTTTTGGGGTTACAAGACTACCCATCGCAGGCGAAACCCCCTTTCGCGTTGCTTTTAGGTTGGAAGCAATCTTCCCCATTGAACTTGAGTTTCCTAATATCTGAACTTGAAGTTTCAATGTCCTTAATGAGTCACTATTGTAAGTTAGTGTCGACACCATCAAGGAAATCAGAGACCTTGCTGTTGTTTGAGTAACCGCATACCAACATTGAGCTGCCTGGTATTACAATAAAAATGTCAGACATAAGGAGTTCAAGGTCGGTAACCTAATGTACCGAAAGTTAGAAGCTACAGGTTTGCATTAAGGGTAAGGAAAGCTAGCCCCCAATTAGGAATACTTAGTCAAAGTCAGTGAAAGATTAGGCAATGGAGTGTGCATATTGGAAAGATTGGATGGTGATCTCATCTTGTACACATGGAATGCCGATAATCTTTGACTTTATTTTGATTAGCATTCTGTTATGTACATTTTTTTCCAAAATGAT
This sequence comes from Lumnitzera racemosa, assembly GCA_024138005.1. NCBI lineage: Eukaryota > Viridiplantae > Streptophyta > Magnoliopsida > Myrtales > Combretaceae > Lumnitzera > Lumnitzera racemosa. Next base: position 5,988,712 of record JAMXBC010000004.1, read on the forward strand.
GAAGTAAAAAAGTTGTTTTATAATTGATTGTCTACTTCTCTCTCTCGCTCTCCTTTTTTTGTTGCTATCCTTCGAATAGGCATATGGATCGTCTATCGAGTAGGTCAGAACGCTATCGACTTGATCCCCCCTCAGGTAACCTCAGCAAAGGGAAACACTCTTTGCATAGAGGAACTCCCCTTAATCAGGCAAGTAAGAACCCCATCGACTTGACTTCTTCTTGGGTAATTTCGGTAAGAGGAAACATCGTTTGTATAGAGAAACTCTTCTTTATCGGGTAGGTTGGAATGCCATCGACCTGACCTCACTTGGGGCAACCTCGCTAAGAGGAAACTCCCCTTATGCAAAGGAACTGCCTTCTACCGAGCAGGTCAAAACATCACTAACCTAACCCCCAACGGTTAGCTTCGGCAAGGTAAACTCTCCTTGCGCAGAAGAATTCCTATGCAGATATATTTAAAGGCAAAGAGAAAGCAGGTGCATAGAGAAGACGTTTTAGAAAATTCATCCATTTATTCATTGATCGTTGAATTGCATAATGAAGGTCAGCATCTTAGCTTGACTTACACATGTTTCAAAAAAAAAAAGGAGATATACACGTAACTCCTTGGATCAGCTAACTTTGGTAACTTAAAAAAGTCAAAGGCCCCGATTTGTTTAGAGCACTGATCCATGGTACTTTAGGCAGTAGGCTTTGACTTGTAGAAAGGCTTAAGGGATGTAAACCAAGAGTAACAAAAGGATCACCGGGAGATTAATGGTCTTGAGGAACATTTTCGTGGGCGACCTCTTGCTGGGTTGCTAGGGCAAAAGTGGATGTAGAAGTGCTTTGCCCGGTCCTAGCGGTAGAGGGAGTGCCTACATCATTGATGGCTACCCGCGCCCTCTTTCTCATGCGCCAGGGCTTCCTTCTTCTCGTTGAAGTTTTACGAATCCAGAAAATCAAGGAAGCCTAGATCAAGATCTAAATAATGAGAGAGAACCTCCTTTCTCGTGTAGTGCGAGGAGTCCGTGGTTAGGTCTTTTAGCTCATCCAACGATTCTTAGATCTTCCAATAATTGGCAACCGCTTTTTAGCGACAGCATCATTAAGGACCTCCCCACTCTCTATTTTGGAGATGATCCTTCTCCATCTTTGAAACCCTCTCTTGTAGCTCTTGGACCTATTACTCTAACCTGACCTTCAAATCGGCCAACTACAGTGAAGTTGCTTTGACACCTTCACATTCGAACGCTTTCATTGCTAGCTCAGTTTGTAACCTAATTGACAATGCCTTTAGTTCGACATTCTCCTTTTCGAGTTAAGGCTTAGCTTCACCCTCCTCATCCAACCTTTGAGAGAGGCAAGCTTTTGTCCTCTACTTGTCTTCTAATTGAGCCTTTAGGTCGTCAGCCTTCCTAGCCGCTTTCTCAGCATTCTCTCTCTCTTACTCCACATCCTTGAGCCTTACCTAAAGCTTTACCACTTACAAATGAGAGCGACGTAGGCACCTGTTAGCCTTGGAATTTTTTTTTAAGTATTTATTAGTAGAAGTCTCTACTTCCTGTAGATATTTCTCATGTTGGTGCAATACCTCCCTAAAGCCCTTTACCTCTTTCTAGACGGCATCAAATCTATTCAATTGAAGTAGCACCTGTTCATGGTATTGTAAATTCAAAAAGAAGGCTACCATTAACACCATGACGAGTAAAACACATCAATGTAGGAGTAACAAAGACTTATTTGCTGCATCAACATGCTTAAGTGGCTCGTTATCTCTAAGGACTTATCTCTACCTTCCTTTGAGAGCCCATCAAGGATAGCCCAATCACTGGGGGTATAAGACCCCAGGGAAGCCTAATAGTTGAGTGTCTAGTGCTGCAGTGTTAGATTGTTGGCGTAGACCTCCCACTTTGGCCTTAGGAGCTTCCCTAGGGCTCTCTTCATCTTCATTTCAGTGGTTCCCTTAAAAAATTCTTCATCCCAAGAGGTGTACAACACTTCTTGGAATAAGTTCGGCCCTATCCTCATAAGGCTAAAATTATTTAGGACTTCAAAAAATTTGTCCCCTATGTTGTCAAAGCTTTGATAGGGATGAACCGTCAGCCACTCATTCCATTTCCCCGAGCTCAAAGGCGCCTTCGCCAAGGCCCTCTACTTCTTAGCTCCAAGCCCTAGCTCCCAGGTCGTCTTTGGAGTCTTGCGCTTTTGGCCGGCTACTTGAGGAAAGGTGACCCCTTCCACCATTTCTTCCTCCCTCGCCTTCAGAGAGGAAAGCATCTGGACATCAGACCCCTTTGCATCGGCGCCTTCATCACCCACGACAATAGGCTAAGTAGAAGGGGCAAGGGCAGGAGCAAGTAGAGCCACACCTAAAGGCTTCGCATCCATGGGCTAATCCCGAATGATAATGAGAATCCCCTGATGAACAGACCTTGGTTATACCTTGCTGATCTCCCTAAGCTCTGGCTTCAGTGGTAATGCCTTGCCTTTTTGTGGGCCTACCTTAGTTCTCACTTAGCGTCGGCTCATTAGCTCATCCATAGAGGGACAAGGTATCCTTACAGCCAAATTTTTGCTTATATGAAATTCAATTGAAAGTTACTACTACTACCATTCATAAAACACTGCCATGACCAACATAGTTAAGGAGGCCTTCCTATCCTACAGGAGTCAAACGTAGTACCTTAACATTAGCATAATAGATTGGCGTATAGAGCGAACCTGTATCTTCGGCCCATATCTTCACCACAGCTTTCTTCATATTGGGGAAGAGCTAGGAGATCAGATACCAGAAATACCTCTCTATGGTCTCCACAGCATTAATCTCCTAGCCGTATCTTAGTATAATGAAGGCTAAGATCTCTTAGACGGCTTCAGTGTCAATGGGATCAAGCCCCTTTTTGCCCTTGATTAGAACCATCCTAGCCCATCACATTTAGAAGTTTGCCTCCTTGGATAATTTAATTACTATGTACTCATCTTGCTAGCCCAATACTGAATCTACAAGGTTGCAAAACAGCTACATTCCTAGATGTGGTTGGAGGTAAGGCCACCCCTCAATGCTCTTCTACATGTAGAAGTGACTGAAGAGCTCGGGATTGGCCCTTATCACCGGATATTTACAGAGTGCTTGAAAAGCCTTTAGCATTCTCAATCCATTAGGAGGGACCTATAACGGACTGCACCGATGGTAGTTGAAGAATTCTTTTTCGAAGTAACTTAGAGGGTGGCACTGCCTAAACTCTAAGTACTTCTTAAACATGGCGAAGAGCATCCCTAATAGCAGGGCCACCCATTTGTCCCTGCTCGATAACCTTATCTACCACCTAGGGATCACCTCGACAACGAAGTTACTTATAATTCAACTTAGGGTAGATTGTTTTCTTCTTCTCACTCAGCCGTTAGGCCCTTTGCCTGCCTCGGGGCATCGAACAAATCCTGCGGAAGGGGTAGAGGAGCGTATGCATATACATCTTTAGGAATGATATTGATGATCTTGGCCTTGTCTAGCACCTTTACAGCCATCTTAGTAGGCTAGTCAAGTTGTGCTAGCGATGAAATCTTGTCCTCTCATACCTAAAGGGGTTCACTCCTTGTATAATTGAAGCTAGAGACATGCAGTGATGAAGATGAATTTATCTCATCTTTGTTAGTTGATATGGATGCAATATTTGAAGAAGGAAGAAAGACTAAGAAACTTTTGAAGAAATTTTGATGTGAATGTAGAATTTGTAATGGCGGAATAAGAAGATTGCAGAAAAGTGGTCTCTTATTGTGATCCTACTATTTAAAGGTAACCATTTGGGAAGCTATACATGCGGTTATAGGAATCTATATAAGCATGAATCCCTTGGAATGCTGCATAGTAGACACGTGGAAAGCATTTTGATTAAACAATCATCTTTAAAAGGTAAAGTGCACGTAGCTGTACGCTAGTTTGTTACCACATGACACCTGCCATATCGCATTTAATACATGGAATATAGGTAGGCAAACATCACATTTCAAAAAAGTTCCTTCAATAGGAAGCTTCTTCAGGGTTTATCTAGCCTCTACCTGGTTGACATGATAAAGACATGGTGTAGTCGTATCTACTTGGTCCATGGCAAGCACTGTTCGGATAGATTGGTTTGTAGTCTTAAAGCACCTGCCGAGTGAGTTGTGAAGGTGTCTTGGTCTGATACCCTAACTAAGGCTCATCCTCGCCTAAGTCTTTGACATTCCTCTTCGGAACAACTGTTGACCGCTTTGGTCTATCCCACTTGAGACATTTTTGGCTTGGATATCCATTACTTCAAACATCTCCACCTCAACCAGCTTCCAGCCCAAACCTACACCCGATTATGTTGGTACTGTAGCCAGGTTAAACTCCTTTATATCAAATCGGTCACACTTAAGTAGCTCATATATCCCTTCTCTTTGCCTTCACTTCGGCAATGAAACTGCAGGGGACCAAGTATTGACAGGGCACTTTAGACATGAGCCCCTTAGGGATGCATATCGTGGCTTAAGGCTCGCCTTTATGGACTTAAACCTTAGGCCGATATTGATTAAGCCTAATAAGCCCTATAGTAGTTAGAATGTACAAGATAAGGATTAATTAGTTTAAAATAGTTACGTCTAAAATAAGTAGGAAAAGTCGGACATAATAATTCCACTCTCTTATACTTGCAGGAGAAGATTTCTCCCATCAATTGACCTCCAACTGGCGACTCCACTTCACTTTAAGTAACGGGTCACTATTTAATGGTAAATTTCTCTAGACTCTGTATATCAAGCTTGCATATTATTCTAAATTACTTCATACTCTCAAATGCTTCACTGCTAATTTAAGTATCGAAGTGGTAATGCCGAATAACCTCTTAGTATCTTTTCACAGTGCGTTGTTTTGTAGGTTTTCCACGTGTAGAGCCCTAACACCTATTGGCAAAAACTCAGAGATGACAGTTTAGAGTCTTAACACCTACTATTCAACAGTAAATCTCTTTAGACTCTATACATCAAGCTTGCATATTATTCTAGATTACTTCTTACTCTCAAAAGCCCTGCTGCTAATTTAAGTATCGAAGTGGTCACACCGAATAACCTCTTAGCATTTTCTCACAGTGTGTTGTTTTGTAGGTTTTCCACGTGTAGAGCCCTAACACCAACTGGCAAAAACTCATAGACAACATTTTAGAGCCTTAACACCTACTAAGAAAAACTCAGAGATGACACACCAATATAGTTTCTTTAATTTATGGGTTCGTAGAGATGGTTTTCTATGAGTTCGTAGAGATGGTTTTCTCAATATAGTCAAAAGAAGGCTATTGTTTTTAACTACAAAAATTTTCCAGCATAATTGTTTTTATGGTCACTCAAATACTGTTACTAAGCAGATATATACATATATATATATATATATATATATATATATACTTCAAAGGGTGCATGTATAATATAAGTGCCTTAAATCCGACAAAATTTGGGTTTGGACAGGTGCATCAAATATCTTGTAAATACTTTATAGAACCTAATATTAGGTATTCAAACGTTTTCATGTTTGCATGGCCATTAATTCTATTTAGCACCCTTAATGGTTTTATCTAATCTCATGTGAATGTTCGGCCAACTTGTTAGACAAATTTGCTTATAGTATGGTCAATTGAGATAAATTCTATTTCATGCATATCCTATCCGTATGAAATGTCTTTATTGTGTTTATAGTGCGGATGCTTTATTTTAAAAACATTCACGTAGATCAAATTTATCTTCGTAGAACACATTGCAATAGTATATGATATGAATGATAAACACAAATCGGTTAAATTAGTAGTTTAAATTTATTGATAAATAATCTATAAGTATGCGTAATCGATCTGTAGTGCCGAAAGCAAATCTTGACTGGTGTTGGGAATTACATATGAAATCACATAAACTTTAACACGAGTAAAGTAGTGAAGGGATAGCTCAAAAAGATGTGAGGTTACGCACCCTAGCAAAGGAAATGTTATCTTGCTTTTGGAGATATGAGTCACTTAGATGTGTTACAATTGGGCCGAAAGCTATATTTAAAGTACTCAAGCAGTCCGGAAAAGAAAGTGAAAGAAGAGCAAAGTGACAAACAGGTCATTGAATTTCAGAATCAGATTCCACTGGCAACAAAAAGTCATTAACTAACAGTCTAAAGGGTGACGTCCTATTCAGTAAAGCCATTTTTTTAGTTTTTTTTTTTTTTTTTTTTTTCAAGTATAGCTTTGTGCTTTAGTTGAAATGCCCAGATCATGCATTTAAGGCAAAAGCAAAACTACACTTATTTAGCAAAGCACCAGACAGGATAAAACTCATATGGGATGCATTTAGAATAATTAATTTCTTTTTAATGCTTGGCGACAATTTAATAAATAACCTCGTTTTAAACATGGCGGACGATAAGTTGAATGTATATATAATAATATTATGTATGTATTCTGTATCTATTTTTAGTTATCGTATTTTTCCTGATTATTCTAATAATAGTTACCGTACTTATTCGAGGGCAATCTCATTTTCTCGGGAAAGAGGAAAAAAATATGAAGATTCCATTATTTAATTAAAGTGAACAAACAATTACAAAAACCGTTCTAAATTGATAGGGTTACATAATACTATGCTTAATGCCTATCTATTGTTTCCTTTGATATAATGCTGGTATAATAACTGACAAGATTTTTTTTTTTCATACAACCTCATCCGAAGATCACATCTACCACGCAAATATTTTTTTCTTGAAAGAAAAGGGAAAAGAAATGCAAGCCATTCATGATATATATCGTATTTTCAATCAACGAATTTCCTTTAATTTTGGCAGTCTATTTTGCACATATATATATATATATATATAATCACACAAGCATGATGCTTCATCAATTCGAGAAATGACATTAGAAATATCTTCTTTTATATAAGGTTCTTTGCAAACGTTCTCAAATTAAACCATGCAACAAAATTAGGGCCAATATTTTTATATCTCCATTTGGTAATTTCAGACATAATTTCATCAATCACATACCATTATCATTAATTAAAAAAAATAAAAAATAAAATTGAATATTTATCATATCTCAGAGCGTATTAACATATGAATGGTGATGACATCAATAAAAATAAATTGGATACAGCAAAAACATCTTTATCCTGAGAGATTAACAAAGCACAAGGCGACAATAATTCAGCATGAAAAAGGTTTTCACACACACAATAACATCGACTCTATTGTCTAGCTATTCCTCTATGAAAAAAGATTCATTGACATTATGCACCATTCACGTATCTATACACAATGCAAGTATCAATTTCACAGGAATATATAGTTTCAAAAATAACTCTTACTCACGCTTTACATATATTACATACATAAAATATTATATTAGTATTTACACAGTTTGCATACATAACATGGGCGTGTAATTAATACCCAACGAAACTTTTCTCATTCCTCATAGGAACCATAAAGAGGATAATTCAAGGACAAAAGAAATGGTAGGTCATACATGAACATTAGGGAAGGCAAGCACGTTTGCATGTGGTCTTGTTATGCAGGCGTTGGGAAGCATTAAATTTGCGTATTGGACTGGAGTTATACACTGGGGTCATGTCATATATATGTAGGCACGCCTTTGTTATCCAAGTAGTGTCAGATATGGAGGAGTTTTGTGGATCACAAACTATGTCTTGTGCTTTTTGACGCTTCATGGTGCCGATAAATTTTAGTTTTTTATTATTTTTTTTCAACTACTTTACAATTTTTGAAAATTTTAAGTTGGATCTATCCTATTAGAATATTAGTATTCTCATATAGCACATTTAAGGGAAATTGTAGAAAAATTGAAAGTTCTCTTTATTTCTATGAAAGAATGTTTTTAATCAAGAAGGAAGATAAAAGAATATATATATATATATATATAAAAGGTTGCTAAAAGCATTCATAAGAAATCTAAAAAAATAAAAGCCTAAAATATTAAAAAGACTTGTTATAAGCCTTAAACTCCATTTTTTAGGCCTAAGACAGCATCAATCAAGCTTGTGCTAGTACATAGTTATAATGCTTAAAATTCTCTTTTTGAAAATATATTATAATAAAAAAATTCATTTTGAATCAAAAGTTATGCCTATTTTATCTTTAACTAAGAAAACGACTTATTTTTAATACGTTTTTATTATTTTATCTATCCACATTATATTCATGCTACTATACTAGATTACAATGGACTTGTCGAAAAATTTTATTGATGAAGATGGGGATTATTATAACCATCTACATACATACAACCATACAAGAGCCGACTTTCAATTCATTATCTTCCCTAAATCTAAACACAGACTGTCACTGGGTTTATACATACTACGATTATTGTACATATCAAACAATTTTATTATTATATTATTTTTTTCTTTGCAAGAATCATAACAAATATGATTGAGATTGAAGAAAGATCATCATATTAATATAGTTTTTTCTTTTTTTTTTAAAAAAAAAATTATATGGTAAAAATAATATGCCTATACGTAGGGAAGGGTCGAGTTTGCTTGAGAATCAGATCGAACCCATTAAGGCAAGATTTGGCCCATAAATGGACCCATCGGTTTAAGTGAGTTCCATACGGGTTATGAGTGATGATTCACCTGAACCAAAGGGTCATCGACCCAAGTTAGTAAACCAGCGATTCAACTTATTAGTTCGATTTGAGTCATGTTAAAAAAAAAAAAAAGCTTATTGATGTGAAGTGGCAAGTCTTGTCCTCTATACACTTTATTGACAAAAGCAATGGAGATGTTTGAAATTTGTTGTCTTGTCATCCATAGACTTTAATGAAAAAAGCAATGGAGTTTTGTAGGTTTGTTTCAAATTTGTTGACTTATACTATACATAATGCATTAAAAAAATGAGAACACACACACCCAAGCTTTTCAGAGTTCAAACACATTAAAAGTATTTAATTTTTCAAAAAATCACATATAATTTCTCAATGTCTCATGCGGCATATGGGCAGATGAAAATTTTGAATTCTTCCTACGCGTTGCAAGAAAATGAATTTGAAATCGCATTATCAATTCTAAAAAGTAAAGATGATCGTTATGAATTTTGAAAAGCTACAAACATTCTGAAAATATTAAAACTGACGTTTTCAAAAGTTGATTTCAAAATTTCACTATAAACACATGAATTATAAATTGGTAGCACCACTCACTCAACTCTTACCATCCGAAACACTATAAATGCATGGACTATACGCATCTAAAACACTCTGTATTATTTTTTAGCACAACAATATTTTACGCATATTACTTGAAGTTTTCTTTACTAAAGTGTACTTCCATTGCTACACTTTATAACATACATGTACCTATTCCATACAGTACAGTTTATTTCCATTTAAAAAAAAAATACTTTATGCTAAACTTTACTCTCTACTAGAAATATTTTCCTTACATTAAGAATCTTTTTTTTTTTTGTAGTTTTCCTCAAGTTTATCTTCAAAAAGAATGATAATTGAACCCAAGAAAATCGAGATTCATGATTACATATGGGAAGATACTGTGTCAATGCAAAAATTTTATAATAACAACAAAGTAAGTGACAAGTCCGAGGTTCAAAAATCGCCCCTCCACCCACGTGCGTAAGCACCCACCTAAAGGTGGGATCTATCGTCATGAGATGGATATTTTCCATGATGACATAAATGTGTACGATATATAGGAGCTAGTCCTAGAGGCAGGATCTGAGGTATGTAAGCATACATATCGAATTGACAAAAAGGAATTTTAAAAACACATGAAACAGTACTATCTATTGAAGTATAAGGTAGTAAACTCATGGTTTACCCAAATGCAACTAATGGAGATGCAAAAGAAAAAATGAAGTCGAAAAGTAATCGTTTAGGATCGCATGTGTTTAGTTGTCTTTTAAATCCTCGATGTTGCTTTTTAGGTTTTCTTTTCAAGTTCCTTTGTTGTCCAGTACACCCTAATTACTTCTGTTGTTGTGTCACATAAGATATTTAATGTCGCTACATCAATTGCGACTTGGTGTAAGTATTGTGCGAATAACATGTACTTTAACATACATTGTACTTTTTATTTCAAAAATTTGTTTTGTATGTGTTAGTATGTAAAATTGTTTTTTATATTTTTTTCAAATTTTAAATTTGCATGTTTTAGTATGTGAAATTGTTGTTTAGGGAAAGAAAAAAATTAAACAACCCGAGAAAGCAAAAAAAAAAAATTAAAAAAGAAAAATTTAGATGGAACACATGTTGCTGAATTGGCCCTTAAACCAACAAGCCTCATTGAACAAGCAAGAAATCGGCCTTGGCTAAGCTGATCCAGTTCAAGAGCCCTTAGACTGGTGACTCGTGGGGTCTAGGCCACGTTCAACCTAACCTCAAGTCTCAATATGCCCCTAATGGGGAATAATTATGTAATTTTGAAAAATTAATGTGTCCGTGTAATTTTAAATTTATAAAAATTACTTATGTGGTTTACCTTAAATTATGACAGATATTAAAAGAAATCTGAAAGGTGTTCATTTTCCTTTTTTTTTTCAAAAAATTACTCTACTATAAACTCCGGTTTTGCAACTTACCAATTAAATCTTCAGAAGATCCAATGCCGATTAATAATTTTAGACAAGGGTTTCTTGACTAATGTGACATAACAGATAACTCATGTTGCTGTGTTTGACGCTTTTTTAAATCATTGACCTGCTATTAATTGCTAAATCAAAAGGACAAAGATAATACGCCGGAGTTTGTGGCTAATTAGACTTTGTTTGAATATTTCAGGTAGATTGGCTCACAAACACAAGCAGTAAAATATGGATAAAACCTTCCGTAGATGTTATACTCAAAGTGTATATACACATGATAGGATAAATAAGAATAAAGTTCATATACATAGTAAGGTTAATCGATAGTTACACTACACTCATACTGCTACATATCTTAAAAAAAAAAAAAAAAATATATCCATATGCACACGTGGTGAATAATGCCCTTTTTTTTGGGAGTTGGTGCGAAATACATGTCTTCATCAAGATAGTTGAAGCCAGTGCAATGAATACTAATAAAACGAGTTTGATTTCCTCTTAGTTGTATAAAATAGTTGGAAAGAAAAAAAAAAAAAAAAAACGTGTCTTCGTTGGCCAAAAGAGAAATTCGTATACATTAATCAGTTGTTTAGGTAATAAGACTGACATACCAGGTATAACACGTTAGACAAATAATTGTGCCCAACATGCTTAGAACTCGGATCATGTCTATGCAATGTAAATATATAAGTCCTTTCCTAAACAGTATGATTGATGAGGATCCAAGTTTATTTGCATTAGATAATTCTTTACAGCAATAGCATACAATTTATAAAATATGTACAGGTGATTAATTATGCTAATGTAATGACATGTCTATCACTAAAACTACATTTATATGTCCTCTCAATTTCATGGTGATGCAAGATTAGTTTCTTTGTCCTCAAAGTGAGCATGTAGATCAATAGATGAGTTGAGAATGTTATTAAGTTAATAATGCATAGGCAAATAGTGAACTGAAGGATCCTTTATATTGTGCATCAATAGGAAAGTTTGACACAAATAAATTGTTACTATACAAACAATCAATAATAAAGAGAAGATCAAGAAAGTTAGGATCGTTATAGTTTAGTGGTATTATTATTGGTCTTTTATTAGAATAGATTAGGTTCGAATTCTTTTTCCCTTATAGTTGGCTAAAAGAGAAAAAAAAAAAAGGAAAAGATTAAGGAAATAAGAAAGAAAAAAACATGGAACGAATTTACTTTGAAAGCTCAAGATGAACTTTAGTTGAAAAACCATGAGCACAAAGCATCAAATTCACTATATCAAAAGAAAATTTCCTTTTTTAGCACAAGAACCAACTATCTATTTTGTATAAACCTTAGTACAATTTATTAGCCTTGGATAAGCCTAAATATATTTAGAAGAGGCAAAATAGGAAGCATTATAAGAAATTGATCCCTATAAGATCAAAGTTGACCATGGCCATCATTGGTTAATCATACCAATAAAAATCATTGACAACTCCAGATTGTAATTGACTCTAGATTTTATAACAATAACCACATAATATACGATAAACCAAACCAAACCTACCGCCCCCCCCCCCCCCCCCCCCCCCCCCCCCCCCTTCCTACTTAATGTGATGCAAAAATAGTAATCCTTATACAAGGTAGATGCCTTTGTTAGGCTATATTCTTCTACACTTCACACCAATCCCTCATATTTGAGTCATGAGTCATACTCTAGCAATCTTTATCTTGAAGAATATTTGTCCTCTAGGAAATTTTAGGCACTAATTGAACATCCATCTAACATTGATAAGATAAGAAGTCTCCTTAATAAGACATAGAGACATTACTAAAATACAATGAATGCTTGAACTTCCTTACAAAATTGAGCTTAGGTAAGATGTCTACTACATTCTCATTTATATCATCCTTGTCAAGTAGTATCTCATTTAAAAAACTTAACTCCTTGATATCATGAAATCTTACATCAATGTGTTTCATTCTTACTTAAGATTTTTTACTTTCAGCAAGATAGACAACGCTTTAACTCTCATAGTACAACTAAACTCTACATTGCTAAATGTCTAACTCCTTAACCAGCCTTATCAACCACAATACTTATTTGATAGCCTCCATAACCGCCATTTACTTGGTACCAATAGTAAACAAATTAACTAAGGACTAAACTACTAAATAATAATTCATTGGGAATCTCTTGTAATTTAAGTCCCTTGCAATATCTAAATCAATATACCCTACAACTAACGCCAACACATATTATCTACAAAGCAAAACACCATAATTTCAAACTTTACAAGTCTCTGAAAATTGACTTAACTACATTTCAATTTTTTCTACTTAGATTATCATATACTATACTAATAGCCTACGCTAAATCTTGTTTTGTGAAAACCATGCCAAACAATACACTTCATTAAATGATTGACAATTTGAAGTGATTCATCAAAAGTATACATCACAGTTCTGCACTACTAATGTTAAATCATTCTAAAAAATTTCAATAATTACACCTTAAGGCAATCACAATTGCCTTAATTCTTAATCCCTGTAAATCATTATCCTAAGAATCTTAGCCATGCCTAAAGCCTTCATTGCAAGTTCCTTCTCAACAAGCACTCTAATCCATTGAACTTACCCACGCTCTTTTCAACAATTAGCATGTCTTTGACATATAGCATTAGACAAACAAATGAACCATCCTCAAGACTTCTAACATAGATAAAGTTGTACTTACAATTCCTACAGCAAATGTAAATCATGTATGGGCTAAACCATTTATATAACTGCCTCAAAGATTACTTCAATCCACAAAATAACTTTTTCAATCTATGGACTAAGCACTCTTCCTTAGCCAATATGAACCCTCTTAACTGTTTTACAAAGATCTAATCCTTAAGTCACTATGAAGTAATATGGTCCTCACATCAATTTGCTTTAAATCTTTGTCTCTATGATCTACTAGTGCTAACATAACCTCAATGAAATTATGCTTGCCGACAAAGGAGATAATCTCATCATAATCAACCCCTTTCTTAAGTAAGTAACCTTTACAACTAAATAATCATTGAGCTTAACCTCTTCTTTTTCTATGTGATGCGTCTCTAGGGTTGGACATATGGAGAGGCACTACAATGAATTGAATCGAAAAGAAACAAGAAAAAAGCTAGCAAAGTTTGGGCAACTATCGAATGGATATAATACACCACCCGATACTACTTGGCCAACAATCCATTGAATATGACACACTGATCTGAATTAAAGGGTCACTCGTCTCTACTCCTTACTAAAGAAAATAGATAAGAGTTGAATGATAATGAGAATACTAAGGTTGCTTAAAATAAATAATTCTGTGTTGAAAATTTGGATGTCTGCGTAAAAGGAAAGTGGGAGTTTATATACTTGCCCACTAGGGTTATTTTACATGTATGAAAAGATAAAATGGTATTTTACAATAACGTTACATGAATCATGCTAAACAGGGGTAAAAAGCACAAAAATAATTTAGTACGAAAAAGAAAAAATTATTTTGGAACATTGTGTTAGAGGGCACATATCACTTGATGGCTGTATGTTAGGAGTAAGATACAACATAGGCAGAAACAAGAAACGTTGGTAGTCAAGGGCCATCTTGATCTGAATTAGGTAAAAAACCAATTAGTCTAATTAGGAAGTCAATTGAATTAGAGTTAGGCACAAGTGGACTATCGGAGAGCTCGACTCGGTTAGCCTTCCTTGAGTTACCTTCTAGGTCAAAAATTCGTAGCTAGGTAGGAGTAGGCTACATACACGTGAGGATCTGATAGGTAGGTTGGCTAGGGGTCAGATTGGGATAGGAGTCCTTGCTTCGGTTATGAAAAGAATTTTAAAAACACATGAAACAGTACTATCCATTGAAGTATAAGGTAGTAAACTCATGGTTTACCCAAATGTAACTAATGGAGATGCAAAAGAAAAAATGAAGTTGAAAAGTAATCATTTAAGATTGAATGTGTTTAGTCATCTTTTAAATCCTCGTTGTTGCTTTTTAGGTTTTCTATTTAAGTTCCTACGTTGTCTAGTATACACTAATCACTTTTGTTGTTGTGTCATATAAGATATTTAATGTCGCTACATCAATTACGACTCGGTGTCAAGTATTGTGCGAATAATATGTACTTTAACATGCACTGTACTTTTTATTTCAAAAATTTGTTTTGCATGTGTTAGTACATAAAATTGTTTTTTATATTTTTTAAAAATTTTAAATTTGCATGTTTTAGTATGAAAAATTGTTTTTTAGGGAAAGAAAAAAAATTAAACAGCTTGAGAAAGCAAAAAAAAAAAAAATTAAAAAAGAAAAATTTGTATAGAACATAAGCTGTTGAAGCAATTTCTGCTTGTTCTTCTAGGGTGCTCACAGGGTCTTCTTCTATTGGTTGGTAGAGAATCAAAACGGACACATTGAAGGTAGAGGAGACACCATAGTCATCAGGTAACTCAAATTGGTCAGTGTTGCGGTCGATCTTCTTTAGGACCTTGAATGGGCCGTCAGCTCAAGGTGATAGTTTGCTTTGTCTTAAGTACGAGAATCGCTTTCGGTTGAGGTAAGTTCATACTAAGTCTCTTAAGTGGAAAGAAATAATTCGATGGCCTCAGCTACTAATCTCTTGCCACCTCTAATTGAATTTAGCAATCTTCTTTGTTACAGACTGGTGCAGTTCATGTAATTTTTGAGCTCGATCCACTCCAGATTGACTCTCTTCAGTAACTACTGGAGTACTGATCATGTCTAGGGGAATGGTTAGGTTAAGACCATAAATGACCTCAAATGGGATCTTTCCTGTAGTGCTGTAGGTAGTTTGGTTATGCGAACTCCACGACTGGTAGGCATAGATCCCAATCCCTTAAATTCTTTCTTCCAATAGCTCTAAGCAGATTACTTAACGTCCTGTTTACCACTTCAGTTTGGGCATCAATCTCAGGGTGGCTACTAAAGTTGAACACTAATTTAGTCTTGAGTCTCCTTTAAAGAGTTTTTCAAAAATAGCTTAAAAATTTTGTGTCCCGATCTGAGACAATAATCTTTGGTACTCATTGTAGTCAGACAACCTCTTGCAAAAACAAATTAACAATATATAAAGTATCGTTAATCTGATGGCATGAAATGAAGTGTGCCATCTTACTGAGATGATCTACTATAACAAAAATAGAATCTCTCCCTCTAGATGTTCGAGGTGACCCTAGGACAAAGTCTATGTTGAGGTCAGCCTATGGTAAGATAGGCGTTGGTAGAGTCATGTACTCTCCATAAGGTTCTTTCTTTCCCTTGGCATGCTTATACACTTCACAACGATCGACTACCTTATGGACATTTTTAGCCAAACCTAGCCAGTAAAAATTCTCTTTCAACAGATTCGTCATTTTGACCTCCCTAAAATGGCCTGAAAGTCCACTACTATAAGCTTCCCGAACCAACAGTTTACGTGTGGAGCAATTTGAAATATATAGCTACGATCCTTGAATAGATAGCTATCCTTAAGATAATATCCCTTAACAGCAATTCCATCCTTGCACTATTCTATGATAGGGCTGAAGTGAGAATCCCAATAATTTTACCTGCAAAATGGTCAATAAGGTTTGCCATCATAACAAAACATTAGCGACCACATTTGCACTTTTCTTCTTGTGTCGGATGACCTATGAGAAACTCTCCATGAACTCTTATCACTTGGCTTATCTCTTCGAAAGCTTATTTTAACTCCCTAAATGTTTCAGAGACTCATGGTTTGTATAAATAATAAACTCTTGTGGCAACAAATAATGTTACCAACAAGTAAGGGCTCGGAAAAAGGGAGTACATCTCCTTTCCTTACACGGAATAGTTCAAGGCTAAGCCACTTAGTTTCTCACTATGGTAAGCGATGGGCTATCATTCTTGCATCGAGATAACATTAATTCCAACTCTCGATGCATCACACTCTAATTCGAAGGGCTTATTAAAATCTGATAGTGAAAGAGCGGCTGTCAAGGTAAGCTTCTTCTTGATCTCCCTAAAACTTCGCTCAATTCAATCGTTCCACCTGAACCCTTCATTCTTATTTTTCAGCTCGATCAATGAGGTGGCTATTATGCCGAAGTCCCTAATAAATCACCTATAAAAAGAAGCTAGGCCATGGAAACTTCAGTGATATTTTTTTACACCGGCTATTCTAGAACAGCTCGGGTCTTCTCCTCATCTGTTTGGATTCCTTCTCTTGATACTACAAACCTTAAGAACATCACCTCTTTCTGGCAGAACATGCATTTCTTTACATTCCCATACAACTTCTCAACTTGTAGAATGCCAAATACTTCACGAAAATATTGAACATGGTTATTCAGGTTGGTACTATATACCAATATATTATCAAAGCATATGACCACACATCTTCCAAGAAGAAAGTGCATTACATAGTTCATTAACCTCATGAATGTGCTTAGTGCATTAGTAAGTTTGAATGGCATAACTAACCATTTGTAGAGCTTGTACTTAGTCTTAAAGGCGGTTTTCTATTTATTGCTCGACCTCATGCAAATTTGGTGGTAACTACTCCAATGATCTATCTTTGAAAATGCCTTTACGTTATTAAGCGCAACTAACATATCATCAAGCCTTGGTATTAAGTATCTATACTTGATAGTAATTTGATTGATTGCTCAATTATCGATACACATGTGCCATGAACCATCTTTTTTTTTTTTAGAACGAGCAGAGCTAGTACAACACAAGGGCTCATATTCTCCTTCACATATCTTCACTTAATGAGTTCGTCTACCTGTCTCTTCAACTCAGTAGCTTGCTCAGGGTTCATCTTGTATGCAAGTCGGTTTGGTAGGGCGGGACTTGGTTGTAAATCAATACAATGCTTTATGGCTAAGATTGGTGGTAATCCTTTAGGTAGTTCTTCCGAAAATAGGTTGAAAAACTCATTTAGCAAGCTTTGGATTTTTTTGGGACATTCGGCAGTTCCCTCATTTCCATTAATCTTCTAACTAATAAGAACATTGATTCATCAGCTTTCTCAGTAGATCGGAGCTCTCTACGGCTCATCACTAGAGCTTTCTTCTTACTAGCTTGAGTGAGCTGATTATGGGTTTCATTTACTTAGGACGAGGTTAGTGGCTGCAACATTATCCTCCTCCCATCCTTAACAAAGGCATAGGTGCTCTTGTACCCATTGTGTGTAACACGTCGGTCGAACAACTAAGGTTATCTTAGTAGCAAATGTGACGCTCTCATAGGGATGACATTGCACACTACTTTGTCCTTGTACACATTCCTAACACTAAATGGTACAGTCACTTGTTCAGTTACATGCAAAGCACCCTTATCATGAAGCTAATGCAGCTTGTAAGGTCGGAGATGTTTTGAGGTTAGTAAGCCCAACCTTTGTACAAAGGATTGTGCAACCACATTAGTGCAGCTTCCTCTATCCACTATGATCATGCATAATTGGCCTTTGATGGTATACTTTGTATGGAAGGAAATCTCCTTTTGGTCCTCCTCAGGGTTTGGTAAAGAACTCAGGACTTATCTTAAGACTAAGGTTATCACTTCTCCTTGGTCAGTATAGATACAAGTCTCCTATTCCTTTTTGGCTTTTGCCTTTCGAGCATCCTTTTCCTCCTCGGGCTCACTCTTGTCGGTGTTATCCATTACATCTCCTCAGTGCACCATGATACAGCGGTTCAGACACTCAACAGCCATGTATCCGAAGCCTAAGCATTTAAAGTATTTCATCTCGCTAGACTTTCCTCCGAAGGTTTATCCTTTCTCATACATTCTTGGAGGCGGCTTAGCCTCGACTCGGCCTAACTGTCCTGCTCAGCTATTGTCAGTTCGGTTATTCCTTTCCTTGGCTTGGTACGATCTCCTCGACTCAGCTTGAATTGGTTAACGTAGTATCGAAGCTTAGGAGAATGTCGGCCTAGGTTAGCTCAGAACTTTTCTACTTTACTTTTCTACCTTCTACGCTATTTTGATAGCCTCTTCTAAATTATAAAACCTTTGTACTTTTACGATATTATGAATCTCATACTTTAACTCATAAATGAACCTTGATACTATATACGCTTCTGGATGTTCCACGTCAACTTGGATTGCCAACATCCGAAACTCTCTTATATAGTCATCAACAATTTGGCTTCCTTGGCGAAGCTCCTGTAACTTTGTAAGTGTATCTTATAAATAAGTCTTGGCCACAAATCTACCTCTTAATAGCCTTTTTCATTTCACTCCAATTTCTAACACTTCGTCTTCTATCTCTTGCCTTAGTTACATTCAGATTCTTCCACCACATGGTAGTAGACCCAATAAAATCCAATGCAACAAGTTGGACCTTAACTACATCCTCATACCTATAACATTTAAATACTTTCTTGACCTTCTCTTTCCACTCCAAGTATTCATTTGCATCTCTACTTCTACCGAAGGGTGGGATTTGCATCTTGACATTGTCTAGCCCTCGAGAGACTTGGCGTTCTCGTCCTTATGCTCGATAATAATCAACTTCTTCTTCTTTACCAAACCCTTCAATACCTAGCTCGTTGTCATCTTCCCTAATCTCCTCTAACTCCAATCTTCGTCAAGCAGCTCAACTTGCTACTCCTCCAGTTTGTGGCGATCAAATTGGCCATAGTATCTCTTAGGGGTGTCTTAAGGTTGTTGCAAGCCTTGAGGTTGTTGCCTATTAACTTGCATTGCAGTGACTAGACTTTTAACAAAGTTTGTGAGTTTGTTAAGATTATCATCAACGGACCCTAAGGTATTGCTACCATTAAAACCACGACTAGGTTAAGCACCACTACCTTAGTTACCAATACTCCTTGAATACATGAATTTGGCATAGTACGGTACTTCTCAAGTGAATTAACAACTGGCTAACAACTTCCACACTTGATAGTCACTTAAATAAGATAGAAACAAACTTACTTTGTTTTCGCAATGAAAAACAGAGTAAAACTTAGTAATAATAAAACCACTCTTTCTGTCACACCAATATACTGCAATAGCTACGGAAGGAATACAGTAGCTACTAATAGTAAAGCGAAAAAAAACTTCACTATTACTTCATACACTCCCTCATAAAACAGTGCTCTGATACCAACGAAGCTGATGCATCTCCAAGGTTGGACACATGGAGAGGCACCACAACAAAGCGAATCGAAAAAAAAAAAAGCTAGCAAAGTTCAGGTAGCTACCGAATGTATATGACACACTATTCGATCTTACTTGGCCAAAAATTCATCGGATATGATATACCGGTTTGAATTGAATGGTTACTTGCTACTACTCCCTACTAAAGGGAATAGATAAGAGTTGAATGATAATGAGAACACTAAGGTTGCTCAAAATGAATAATTCTATATTGAAAGTTTGGATGTCTGCGTACAAGGAAAGTGAGAGTTTGTATACTTGCCAACTAGGATTATTTTACATGTAGGAAAAGATAAAATGGTATTTTAAAATAACTTTATATGGATCATGCTAAAAAGGGGTAAAAAGGATAAAGATTATTCAATACGGAAAAGAAAGAATCATTTTGGAACGTTGTGTCAGTAGGCACTTATCACTTGATGGTTGTATGTTAAGAGTAAGATACAACGTAGGCAGAAACAAGAAGCGCTGGTAGTCAAGGGCCATCCTGATCTGAATTAGGTCAAAAACCAATTAGTCTAATTAGGAAGTCAACTGAATTAGAGTTAGGTACTAGTGGACGGTTGGAGAGCTCGGCTTGATTAGCCTTCCCTGATTTACCTTCTAGGTCAAAAATTCACAGTTAGGTAGGAACATGCTACATACACGTGAGGATCTGATAAGTAGGTCGGATCGGGATAGGAGTCCCCCTCTCGATTATAGCTTAGAGTTAATATTTTTCGTGTAAGCCCTTAAAGTCATCTAGCTCAGCTTTTTGTAATCGATACAGGGGGTTGATTCCTATCACTATGACCACCTACTTTTTCTTTTAAACCTACTACCACCTTAATAACTTCTTTCCTTTTCATCTATGGTTATTTTCTAAAGTAAAAATCATGTAATATTGATAGTCAACCCTACATGTTTTAGGGTAGACTACCAAAGTTAAATGTAAGAAGCATTATTGTTGGTACACCTAATAAGCAATAAGACATCATCTTATTGGTTATAAAATTTGATGACCAGTGTGTTCTTGGTTATGTTTGTCATATAAGCTTAGAAAATTTACAATACTACTCTCCCATCATTCTTCCATTCATCACTACCAATTCCTCTCCCTTCTTCTCTTAGGTAATTATAAGTTACCTCCTCTTCCTTAAACTCTCCATTACTCAATCTATCCCAACTAATCAATCCATGCCATCCTCATAATCCACCATAGTACCTATGATCACTTAATCCGAAGCTCAAAATTAAAAATCCCAAACATGTTCTCAATCCTACAGCTCAAACCTACTAAGTTGCATACTTCACCTATGGAAGCGCTTCTTAGTATCTCATGGATTGCAGTTATGTAATAAGAGTCTAATTATCTACTTCAAAACAAAACCTTGTTTTAGTTCCCTTTGGCTCTCCTCAAGATGTTTTAGCTTAGCACTTGAAAATATCATATAATATTTAAAGTTATTGGTACCATCAAATCTTTCAAAACATATTTTAATTTTTAGGAATTCACCTAAAGAGGTGGTGTTGATTCCATGAAACTTTATAGTCTTACAGTAATATCCATCACCGTTAAGTTTACAATTTCTCGTATAGTCTCATAAAACTAGTTCATTTATTAATTAGACACTAAAAATGCTTTTCTATATGAGGAAGTCCATATAAAATGACTACTAAATGTTTTCCCTTATTTGTATTTCACATATTTGTATAATTTTAGGAAGTATTTTTATTGATTGAAATTGGCTCTTCCCTCCCTGTTTGACCAACTTTATAGTTTTCTTCTATCCTTTCCTTTAGTCAAAATCAAGTTCATACTTTCATATTTATTTATTCTCTATAGACTAAGATTCTTGTTTTACCTTTTATGTTAATTGTATCCATTCTACGTCAAAACAATTATCACTTCTCTTTCATTTCAATTGTATTATATTGGTGCTATGATAGACCTAGGGATCTAGACTTCTTTAAAGGAAATCATGTAAATCCTACCTACATTCTTCTTCTTTTTCCTTTTTTTTTTTTTAGCATAATACCTTTAAGCTCTTCTTAAGGGCCATAATTTTTCATATCTCTAATCCTGTATGCATATATGGGCATATATCATACTTGCAATCAACATCTAGTTAATAAATATATAGTTTGTTATCAAAATAACTGTAAGAAGCTAAACACCCATACTTCTTGTGTTTAGCTAACACCTTGCAAACTTGCAACAAATACACTTGATATTCATATTGCATGCATAATCATAGTAAAATAGATATAAATGCATAACCAAAAGCATACAAAAGAAAAAAAGACTCTAATTTACATTCCATTTTGATTTTCGTTGTTCACATTTATCATCAAAAGTCGCTTCCTTTATGTTTATCACCCTTCAAGAATCTGCATACCTTACCCCCTATTAGGAGTAGGCATTCTACTATTACTTAACGACTTCTTTTTGACTTTGCAACCCACTTAAATAGCATCAATGATCAATCCATAATCGGATACTATGCTCCTTATTAAGAGCATGCATCCTATGTCTAAACCTACCTAGTTGCTTTACCCTAACTTTTTGGCTTAGTTTAGTCGACATCATAGGTTGATCTATGACCTAATTCTACTCTATGTTAAGAGTAGGTGCTTTGAGATAGCTACAACGAGTAGTACATAAATACTAAATGTATGTTATGCAATCTAGCCAATTAATTCTAACATTAGGCATGTGAGCATTTAAAATAACTTTAATTACAAGCATAGCGACACCAAATTATTTAGAGGGCGTTAGTTACCTACCTTAAATGCACCAATCAAGTGTCAAGCCTTCTAATTACTTATGATCTATTAAACATTCGATTGAGAAATTACTCTAAAAACAAGGGGTTCCTTTAACGTAACTTGAGGATCGATCATCTAAACTTCCTTTAGTGTTTAAACTTTGTAAAAGTCCCAAATTTACTAAACTATGTTTGAAAAGAAGGTTTATATCCAATCATAGTCAATTGAGTATTCTCATAGTCTGATCGACCAAACCAAATTACCCCATACTTGCATCTTCTTAACCTTTCCTAGTTCAATCTACCAAACTAAGATTCAATGGCAAAAATCTAAATTTTCTAGATTTTTAGTTTGAGATTTTAAATTCAAAATTTATTCTTTTGATTTCTTAAATGCTCTTTTGATTTAGTATTTGGTTCTCGCTTATACTAATGCTTTTGACACCTACTTTTAGCTCATGTTGCCTATTTAATACTTGGTTTAGTAAATCCCTTAAAATTGTAGTTTTAATTAATAAAACCCATTTTCATCTAAATCTTAATTTTACCCTTAATTCATCCTTAATATGATTAACACCATGCTCAATGTCATTCGAAGTAAATTATTCCATAATCTTAATTATTATCTTAATAAAATTTAGTGCTAATCTTCGAATCGATTTCAAGATTAATTATTGTTCCTAAAAGAGTTAATTAATCTAAGAGAGGAGATTAATCATAAGAAAGCCTTGAATGGAAAGACGCTCTTATGTATGGCGGATTTACTTAAATTGCAGCTTAAGGTTTAAGAAGGTCAAGAGACCATTTTGACCTTATTTTTAAATAGTAAATTACCTTAATATTGCTTGTTTTAGGTTAATTGTATGGATATTTGAGTCATGGTACTCTACCTTGGGGGATATTCTAATAACATTATTAAAGTTTCTTTTGAAAGGCCTTTAAAAAAGATGTAGTTGGAATACCATATGAACATGTTCTAGGTCTACCGTGAAAGACTAGAATTGTGGAGAAAAATTATGCACCATCATGCAGAATTTTCTTATGCTTTTGTTTGGTCTCTAGCAAATGCGATTCTATCACATAACCTAACAGTCGGATCGATTGCAAGAAACAAAATTTATGTTTCAAACTTTACTACAAATATCGATATAAATTTAGATTTAATTAAAATGTCAGTTTTGCCATTATTATCGTCTTTCTAACTATTATATGTATTACAACTGTTAAATGGAGTTTGAACTTAATTTATACACTGTTCATCCATCGAAAACCAGTCTTAATGCTACTTGAGTATATGGTCTTGTGAGCTATTAAAATATGATTCTTTTCTATGAAAAAAGCACCGCAGATAGAAAGCAGAATGGGTCAAGTTTCATAGAACTTCTTCTTTAATGGTCTTAAAATAATTGTCTTTTTTTTATTTTAATAATTAGAGAAATGGAGCGATGAGGTGTTACGGCACCGTACGGAGGGTACGGATTGTCTTGGCGGTTGGACA
This sequence comes from Lumnitzera racemosa, assembly GCA_024138005.1. NCBI lineage: Eukaryota > Viridiplantae > Streptophyta > Magnoliopsida > Myrtales > Combretaceae > Lumnitzera > Lumnitzera racemosa. The sequence continues at coordinate 6,012,696 of JAMXBC010000004.1, forward strand.
GACTGGACACCGCGTGAAGTGCGACTTTGAACAAAGTAAATATTAGGAAAAAGTTAAAAAAGAAAGAAAAGAAAAAAAGAAATCGACTTTGTTTTTATTTATTTATTATTATTTTTGGTTGCGAAAAAGAAGAATTGGCATCGGCGGGTGGGGTTGGGGGGAGTGTATAGGGAGAGTCAAAAAGTAGATAGCAATGGATTTGTCCCAGGCCAAGTCCCACTGCGAGACATTACATCATGCATGTGAACCTTTGACGTCGTTTTCGAGGTTTCCGTGAAGATGTTGTCCTGTTTTCCTTTCCCTGGAAAGAGAATCTCACAAAAGAAAACGATCAATTTTTGGGATAAATATACCTACACCTACTACGTCTCGATGCTAAAACCTAATGGACTCGATCGATGGCCAATTTGTCAATTCATCTTTAGATGGTTCGCAATTACACAAATTGTGTTAGGCAAAAAGAAAGTACTTTTTTTTTTTCTTATTATCTTTTACCTTTTTCTATTTAAATTCTTACGTTTTCTTTTTTCTTTTATTTTAAATTCTAAATTTTGAAATTTTTACCAAATAAAAAAAAAGAAATATCTATAAACTAGGTCAGATTTTCATCTATTGTTACGACGATTTAACTTCTAAATGGCGTAAAATAGTTAATTAGTAAGATAGTATCATAAAATACAGATAAAAAAAGATTATCTAAACAAAACCTTTATTTTATATCAGTCGTGGGTGTATTAGCCGATTGGATTCATCTTTTGGCATTCTTTAGATAAAGTTTGTATATCTGTATCAAGGTGACAGAGGATGCCTAAGTTTTATGCACGTGGGATTACGCTATGTTCGAATTGCTGGAAGGGATCGCCAGGGAACGAAATTGAAAAAAAAAAAAATTATTTTTTTCTAGTTATATTTGGAAAAGGGAAGGACATGAAAAAAAAAAAAAGGAGTTAGGTAGGAAAGTCATTTATTAATTTCATAAAACTAAATTTAGGTAGAATTCGAAGAGGATTTGAATAAAATTACCATCTTACCCTTCAAAAAAACACGTTTTTGAATTATAGTGAGTTTAACGGTACTTAATAAATTAATAAAACATAATATCAATTTTCCCTGCATTTTTTTTCCCAATCCTTATATAAAAGAGAGAGATATAATTTTTATTCTCTTTTTTTTTTCACTCTATTTTTTTTTTCATTTTTCTTCTTTCCTAATTCTTTCCATCTTTCTAAACATAGTGTTAAACGAGACCTCGAGAGCGATTCTTGAATAGATTTGCTAAGAATTTTCAAAAATTTCAATTAATGGACTTTTCAATCTAAATGTCAACTATGGGTTAAACATTTTTTCGTACAGAACTTAACTTACAGTCCTTCGACTTGTATTTAGGTTTGCTAAAATTTTATTAGCAATATTTGCATTGCGATTTCATTTAGAAGATCCAACTATATCTTTTCTTTAGCCAACGATTACAGTCATATGATGGCTCTTAGTCATCTTCCACACTTGTTTTCCTTCTCTATTTATAAGTTAGTCCAAAAGGCTAGTTAAGTTTTATAAATTATCCACACAGACGTGGATGTCATTCATGTTTAATTTAATTGATGGCTAAACAAGCTATAAGGGAGCCAACGAAAAGAGAAAATAAAAAAATTTATTGAACATTATATATTACTTGTATGTCAATAATATTTTCATATACATATTATTGATATACATGTAATATGTAATATGTATATGTATAAAAACAAGTGTTATGTAGTCATAAAGTAGATAATTTGAAAGTAATTTTTATATATATACATATTATACATTACATGTATGTCAATGATATTTTTATACGTATAATAGAAGAGTCAACATAATATATAAATATTAATAAAATTTCGATATATATAATAATATAAGTAACTATTACTTTCAAATTACTCACTTTATGACTACATAATACTTGCTTTTATACATATACATATTACATATTACACGTATGTCAACAATATTTTTATACGTATAATAGAAGAATCAATAATTTGAAAGAATTTACCACCCTTATTTTATACATACATATATACACATAATTTATTAATATTTAATATTATATATACATATATTTGTAATAATTGAATTTTTTTTTTACACAAGTCACAAGGCGTAGCATATAAAAGCAATCTCAATCCGAAATTTATATCACGCTTTTCCTAACGAAGACATATCGAAACCTACCAAAAAAATCAAAGTTGAGAAACAAGTGACGTTGCGTATATATAAACTAAATTATTGTTCCAAATCGAAACCTAACTCTTTGGAATATTTAGGCAATGATGTTATATCTCATGTTAAAAAGAGACTTAACCACCCCACTAATGGTCCGTCGCATCTTGCACATAAAAATCGTGTCTACACCGTAAAAAAATGTCAGTAGTCATGTCACGAAACGGACCTATGTACTTTTACAGATTACGATGTTATGTTGCACGGACATAATATGTCGTACGGGAATGTACTTCGTACGTGGACACGCCCAAGAGATCATTTTAGATGAATTTGGTGCGACCATGCCGATATAAATATGCCGGATTCCGTCTTACAATGTGAAGAACCAGTGGAACAATAATTTAGTTTATTGAGAATAATAATCCTCATCGTATAAGAATCGAATTGTTCATTTGGATAAAAAATACTATAAGTGAAATGCTCCAAATTATTATAGTATAAAAATACATATTAAATTAGGAGAATAATTTAATTAATAATGGGAAGTAAATTTATTAGATAATAGAATGAGTAGTTATATTAAATTGATGTTAGAAAAGGAAAAGAGCATAAACATGATTCTATATCAAAATAGGTACCAATCCCTAAAATACGAAATTGGAGCCTAACAAAAACCTTGTAAATAGGATATTAAGTTCCTTCTCACAAATTACTTCGAAGGGACAAAAAAAAAAAAAAAAAACCACTTATTGTTAATGAACAAAGAGCAATATCTTGAGGGCAAGTAGAAATCCTAGGTTAGAAATTTGTATTTTTAATCTTTCAATTTCATTATTAATACCTAAATTCAATAAGCAACACAACTGAAATATGGATCAAACCAAATTTAGTAATTTCAATAAAAACCATAATCTAAACTAAAATCTCATGCTGAAGTAAATGATCCAACATTTTTCCTTTACAATTTCATTTCCAACTTTGTCGAATTCAAAATAATATATTAAAACCAAACCAAATACAATTTGAGAGTTATATAGAAATCAAAGCCAAACACTAGAGAAAATCTATAACCTACCCCTAAAATGAAAATCACATGACATTTTCACAATCTAAATATAGCTTATGGGGTAATTTAACACAATTTGATAAACTTCTAAGAAAAATCACTTTTTTTTTTCAGTTTTTGAAATACCTTGATATTTTGGAAAAAAAAAACCCTGATATTGCCATTGCCATAAAGTTAGGAGTAAGATGGTAGTTTCATTCTTAACCTCTCTTTTTGTAACAACAGTTAACCTAAGTATTATAGCAAAAAAAAAAAAAAAAACTCAAAATCTAGTATAAAAAACACAAATCTCTACCCCCTCTATTTTATGTCACGTTGGTATATAGAAATAGAACAGAATAAAATTACGATTCCAAGTTTCATTCATATTCCCCATGTTTGAAAGTATATTTTAAAGTTAGAGTTGTATCCATAGAATTGATGATTATGATTTCAAGGTACAATTTGATTACACCTTTATTCCATTTCATTTCATTAATTAAAATTACTTTTATAACATTTACAAACATTATAAAATGTGATAATTAAGGACATTTTCGATAAATAATTCAATTTGAGTATTTAATATTATTCCACTCCATTTCATTTTATGGCTATTTTCAAACATAAGAAAGTATTTCTTGTTTCGGTTTGAATTATTTCTTCATACCAAACACGACATTAGTAGTGCAAAGTCCCCATTCCTTTCTTATTGCTAAATGAGTTCCCCTTCAATTTCATAAGCAAGGGTTGAGCATAAAATTTTTTAAAACAATATCTTCCTTAATTTAAATTTATAATAGATACTTTTACTAGGGATAAGTAAGTAACCCTATCATACAAGGTATCCATTCATATTTTTCTCAAACACACAGGTTTTAGATAGGCATTGTAAGTTCTAAATTTAAGCCCTGTAACTGTAGGATCGGGCTTAATATGTAAAGTTTAAGATAATCAGTTAAAGGATTTGATCGAGTTTAAATTATAAAATAAAATTAGAAATATTAGTAAAAGTGATCCCTTAAGTTTGAGTTTGAGAAAATAATTAATAAAATAAAAGAATATAAAATTTTGAAATTTTAAGTATATTACCTTTTATTTATCGAAAATATATAAAATACATTTTGATAACTAATGAATCTTAGAGATAAATTACATGTACACTAAAAATCATAAAATAATTTAAATAATATTTTTGAGTATTTATTTATACCATATATATATTTACATATAGGTAGAAATATGTATAATTATTTAAATACGCGAAATAGGCTAAAATAGTGTTAAATAATTTTAAAAAATGCATGAATAATTAAGGAAAAATTAAGAAAATTATAGAAAAATAAGGAAATATTCAGAAGTGGGGCGTGACAATCTCGAATTGAAGAAATAAAAGTAAACGATTAAATTGCAACAAATAAAAAGTGATAAAAAGAAGAGATAAGGCAAATGTTATATTAATTTAAAGCACAAAAAATCCCCAAGATCTCTATAAATACCCAAAATTTTATAGAAGTTTATTTGTTCTGTTTGGAGAGCAAAGAAATTAGAGAGAACCAAAATAATTAAGTTTAGAGTTTATATACAAAAAATTACAAAAATCTATTCGATTAGGGCCTTAATGGAGATCCCCAACTCAACGACTATTTTGGAGTGAACGACCCCCACCACAATTTAGTGGTGGCAACACCTAGACCGGCCGATAAAGCCACGGTGGGCAGAGCCACTAGCTCTGGTCGATTCGATTTTCCTTTCGATTTTTCATATTTTGTTAAAAATATTAAATAGTTTTATAAAATTATGAAATTTGTTATTCTGGGGTTTTTAAGTATGTAGATCTAGGAAAAAATTTTATTTTGATAATTTTGTGTTTGCAAATATAATATTCTTAAGAAACCATGTAAACCCGAACTTTCTTTGGTTCGAAAATAAATAGAGTTAAGAGTATAATTTTGGATTCAAAATTTTTCTGTAAATTACTTAAGGGGGTTATATAATAATGCTATCAAGCCCTTTTTCAAAAATTAATTTTCTAAATTTTTAGATAATTATTAGGCTTTAAAATAATGCATAAGATGGGTAATTTAGGGCTAATTAAGTAATTAAATAGTTAATAACTGATTTAGTATATAATTATATGTTTTAAGATATTAAAATCTGATAGACCACGCTATTTGTAGTATTCAGAGTGTTAGATGTAATTATTAGGGTATTATGTAGTAAATATGTAACAAGTAAAAATGGTAAATTTTAAGTTAATTTTATAATTTAGGATAATTAGGTGTAAAATCTAATTTGGGATGAATTTAAATATTTTAAGATGTTAATTGATGATATTTGAAGTGATAAAAATATTAGATGTGTATATTACGGACATATTAAGTGATAATGTGTAATATGAAAGTATAAGAAATTAATAAGTAGGAAAATATTATATTAAAATTGATATTGCAATAACAATAGGAATATATATAAAATTTGATATGAAATTTAAATTTAAGTGTTTATATGAAAAATGTAAAATTTTCTTACAGTAGGAGCTGATTCGGTGATTAAATTACAAATGTAGTGTACCGTACTGCTCGAAATACTGATTAGGAGCTAAAACGTAAATTTAGAATACTTAAGCATAGCTAAATAAATCTCACATTTTAGTTTGAGAAGAAGTCCTAGAGTTCATAAATAAATAAAAAAAAATAATCAGAAGTTAAAACAAAATCAAATTCGGAAATTGAATCAGAAATTAATTTATAACTAATTCGGTTATAGGATATATAGAATTTGGATAAATATGTAAAATTATAATCCCAAACTTAAAACCCATGATTTAAAGCTTATATGTACATATACCTATGTATAAGCAAACACGTTAAATGAAGATTATTCTTAGATCAGAATCTAATTCAGAAGCCGAAACCGTAATCAAAATAGAAAACAAATTCGAAACCTAGTTATACAAGGGAAGTAATTATAAAAGATTTAGATCTAAATCACTAAATATAAAAATATCATAAACCAAAGATACTCATAATCTAAATTACATAATAAAACATATCTATGGTAGTTATAGGAAACTAAACCAACACTTGTATTATAGGGATTTTTGGCGATTGCCAATACGAGTCATACCTCGAGCGAGTAGGCAAGCAAGAAGTCCAAGTAAGTTAAGATTAATACAGTATTGTATTTTGGAGGCTTAAAATTATGTTTAATTGTACTTGTTAGATAGTGAACTATGCATTGCATTTGTTTCTGAATGATGCTATGATTTTGATTTGCTACTCTAGATTGTATTTGTATGAATTGTTGTAATGATTGAACACCTTAAACTGAATCTAACCTAATATATGATGTAAAATTCTAAATCGAACATGTATTGTAATCTATTAGGGGAAACCTAGAGTTCTTCGTTCAAATACCAACCCCTTTAAAAGAGATAACGCTATAGCATAATTGGTCCTTTCTTCATTCTTAGTTGAACTAAATAACAGGTAAGGAGGTTGTAATAAGGGTGAAGTCAATGGTTCAAAGGTAGTCGAGGGAAGAGCAGTGTCTCCATTGCACAAGCCTAAATTTAGTCATGAGCTGTTGCATTAGTGGAAACTCCTCAACTTGAATTAAAGTAGGTGAAATTTCTTTAATCTCACGACGGACTGACATCGTCATGCGATGGTATTTGCTTGAGCATGTATTACACCTAATAATTTGGTTAATGACCCTGTTTAGGTTTGCTGTATGGTTGTAAGTCTCCGTCTCAATTTATTGAGTTGTAGTTGCTCACATCCCTATAGATATTATTGTAAGTAATAATTAGAAAGTGGCTATATAATTACCCTAAAGCTAGTAATTACTAAATCCTAAGAGAGTGAAGAAATACATCTGAGGAACAAAGTTAATTTTAAGGTCTCATCTTTTATTTTAGAATTTTCCATTTTTGGATAATGTATTGCTTAGGAGATAAAGTATGATGAAAGCTTGTAAACATCATTTGTAATATCTAAATCTTAGTGTATTTTATTACTTTCTTAGGTAATTAACTTATTAAATTTTATTAGCTTCTTACTTCAAATCGAGTTAGTCGTGGATGCATTGTGTAAATTAAGTTTAAGATGGCGATTATACGGTCAGCTTCTATCTTAAAATGGTTTGCACGGCGGAATTGTTATAACTTTGCTGCTTCGGGGTATGATAAGTATCAAGGGTCATAGGGTAAATTTCATTAACTTTCTAGATTTTACACCCATATAGTAAGGTATCGATATGACGTCTTCATGCCATATGCTCATTTTAAAACCTACACTTTAAGTTATATAGGGTACAAAATTTAAGGTTTGTTGTACTTTTTGTGTAAAAATTATTAAATAATATTAATAAATGAAAAATAAATAATAATACAATTTTTTTACCAAAAAATATTTTATTAAAAAAAATTAATGGTCTAAGCCCACAAAAAAGAACTCGAAACCTAGAGCCATCTCCTTCTTGTGTCTATCAAGTCATAATAGCGCTTCTCTCTTCCTTCTATACGTTTTATTTTCCTTCCAACTGATCTTTACCATTTGTTAAGTACTAACCCTAATATAGTAATGTTGTCAAAATATATGAGGATACTTGCATATATACACGTGAAACTATTAATCATGTATGGAAAAAAATCTTTTTTGTGCACCAAAAAGAGGTAACTAAAATTTATTATTAAAAAAATGTGCAAAATTAAAAGTTATAAAAATAGAAGAAAATTTACATGTTGTTTAAAGTACCTCTTACCTTATAAGTTCCACAAGATATAGGTTCTAAAATGATTTCAAGGTGTTATAACGTAGGCTCTGTTACGCCCTGAAGTCATAGAGTTGCAATAGTTTCGTCGTATAAACCATTCTATAGTAGTAATTGACCTCACAGTACCTACTATAGACATGATCTACACAAGGCGTCAACGATTTCTCGCTTTAAAGTAAACAGTTCAATTAAGAGTTTAGCTAAAGTTATAGTAATTATTAAGAACTTTACGTCAACATACATAATTATATGTACATTCCACAAAACTTCCCAAGAAATTCTACATTAATGTAATAATCAACTAATTTACATATAAATTAATTTTCATATCAACTATCAGTCTTTTAGTCTTAAGCTATTAAGGAGACTCTAGATATACATTAACTACTAGGCAAATTGATCCTCACATTCCTAAGTTTCAAAAGAACTAACCTCTACAAAAGGATCTATATGGATATAAGCAATTATGGCTCAATAACTTGAATTGAAGACTCGTGAATGTATACAAACATAAACAATATTATCAAACAATTATTTTCATGCAATGCAACAAGCAAGTGTCATCACACAACATAGTTCAGTCCGTTGCAAAATCAAAGAAATTTCACCCGTTCTAATCTGGGTTGAGGAGTTTTCATATTATGAAAAAGCTTACAACCAAATCCAGGTTTATGCAATGGAGGCACTACTCCTCTTAAGACTATCCTTTGAACCAATGCCCTCATCCTCACCGCGACCTCTTCTCCTGTCATTTAGTTCGACTAAGGATGAGAAAAAGATCAATTTGCTATCTAGCGCTATTTTTATCGAAGGTGTTGGTGTTTGGGTTTGGTTAGAAAATTCTAATGATCCCCTAAAGGGTTGCAATGCATGACAATTTAGGGCATTAGAGTCGATTAAGATTAAGTCCCATTTAGGGTGTTCAGATAATCTAGTCATAATACACAATCAATTATAACACAAATTTCAACATGAATTCAGATACTTAAACATATGCATAACTACTTACAATCATAATCATATACAATCCCAATTCTCTGAGTACCATAAAATAGCACTCTAATACGGTAAAGTAATAATCCAACTTACTTGGAATTCTTGGTTGCCTAATCACTTAACTGCAGGTTAGTTTATCTCCGGATATCCTATAATACAAATATGTTTTTTTAGTACTTATACTTTGATGATACATATTCTAAGTTATAATTTAACTCACTTCTCCATGTATACTTATTATTTACTAAAGATTCACTCTACCTTAGTTCGGGTTCGGGTGCAATTTCTAAATTAGATTCCAGTTTTAATTTTACGTTGTCTTTGACTACGAGGAATCCTAAATGTGCTTGAATGTTAATGTGAAATTAATCACATCAAGCTCAAGTATTCCAATATCACATTGGGTCTTAATTTAGTGTTCTAACCTATTCGGTACACTCTAATCTTAATTGAGCTACCGAATTTACTCCCGATGTGAGGAAATTTTACATTTTTTATTTAATTACTTAAAATTAAATTTTGTGTCAGATTTCTTATGTACTGATTTTATTATTATATTATCCAAATAAACTAATTTTTTCATATTTATTAAAATTCCAATTCTACGTATTCCTAATTTCCTACAATTACCACATAATTATATATTAATTACACTTGATACTCTAAAGACTAGGATTATGTTTCCACATCAGAGATTAACATCCTTAAGCATCTAATTACTATCTAAATCAGTAATTAATCACTTAATCACCTAATTAACCTAAAATTACCCAATTTTTTCATCATTTTAGGACTAAAAAATTACTTAAAATTTTCAAAAATTAATTTAAAAAAATGGCTTCATAGCACTGTTCTATATTACTTAAGCATTCTACAGAAAAAATTTGAGCTCTAAATTATACTCCTAAACCTATTTATTTCTATTTCTAATCATGCTCTATTTTACTTGATTTCTTAAGAATCCTATATTTGCAGACGTGATTAAGCTTAATCATTATTTTTTCCTGATTCTACATACAATAAAACCTTAGAATAATAAATTTCATAATTTTCTAGGTAAAATAAAAAATTTTAGAAATTTTACAAAATCAGAAAAGATGTAAGACTCACTTGGTCTTATGGTTTTTGGCCTCTAACACTGGTTCAGGTATGTTGGCTGGTCTAGGTAGTGGGTTTGGAGTGGGGTAGTGGTCGTGGTTCGATTTCAGGTGGTGGTGATATGTAGGTTCAGCTTTCTTGCTTCCTTTGCACAAATTTGGAGCAAATTTCTAAAACCTTAATTTTTTCTCTAAATTTCGGTACTCTTAATTTTTTCCAAGCTTCTAACTGTCTAAATGAGTTTTGTGATTTTTCTTGCTATTTATAGAGTCTTGTAGTAATTATTATATATTAATTAAATAAGACAATGCTCAAATCTCTTTTAATTTACCTTTTGTGTTGCTTAGTTTTGATTGGTTAACTTTTCTTCTTTAATTTTTAACCTGCCACGACCAAATCTAGGTCATTCCCTATTCCTTTGATTTTTCTTTAATTATTTCATAATTTTCTAGCTAATTTCAAGTAATTTCATGTATTTTTATTTACACATAAATACATGTGGGGTATAAGTAAACATTCCTAATTATTATTTAGGTCATTCTATAATTTTTAGTATACATATAATAATTTCTAGCAATTTATTAGTTATTATATTACATTTTTCACCTTTTCGATAATTAATAAGTAATATACTTAAAATTTAAAAATTTTATAGTCTCTTATTGTATTACTTATTTTCTTAAATTAAAATTTACGAGGTCATTTTTATTAATATATACAACTTTAGTTTATAATTTAAGTTTGATCGGATCCTTTAATCGATTACCCTAAACTTTATATATTAAATTCGATCTTATGGTCATTTAACTTAACTTTAAGACTTATAGGCTCTAGTTTAAAAAAAAAAAATTGGAACTAGTATCTATAAATTAATGTGTGAGTAAGTTTCATACTTTACCCACTTTGTACCCGTTTATCCCTAAATTTGGATCTTCTAAAGTTACTTTTTTTTCTAAATTTACTAATTAATAATTGTTGTTGTTGTTGTTGTTTACATATTTAAAAGAAGATGATACTCTAATGATATCATATGATATTTTAAAAATTAAGACAATAATCACTATTGATTTATAACCTTACAAAACTTTAGGAAAAAATAATTTTAAAATATCCATTTTCAATTACCCTTACTATAAATTGCTAACTAAAATTTACAAAAACTTTCTTTATTTCTAAAAACACTAAAACTTGAAGTCGACACCAATTAAAGCTCGAAAAATAAAATTATCAAAATGAATCGAGTGGATTAACTTTAATAATAACTAGTCTTTGGAGTTGAGTTCAGAGATATCGGATAAAAATATTATGTTGGGTTTACGCTTAGAAATTTGCAACTATGTACAAGAGAAACTTTTATGTGAAAGTAAAAACTTTGTTAACATTTTTATTTTTATGACACCATGACAAATAAAGGTAAAATCAAATTGTTTTTTTATTGGTTAAGGTTAGTTAAAAAGGATATCTATGTAGAAGAGGGGATCTAGTCGTCTCGATGGTCACATGCATTCAATATAGGTCTTGCACTACACATAATCCAAGAGAAGTAACATGGAATGACATATAGAGAAAGGGGTAGGATGGAGGAACAATCAATTATAAGAAGTTATACGTGTGATAAGTACAAGAGCTTGACAATGTAAACCCTCTAATTAAGTATTCGAAATTCGATTCGTAAAATTTAAGATGATTGAATAAGTTTTCTAATTAATCCAACTTTTTCATCATGCTTTTCCTAAAGAAGTCATATCAAAACCTACCAAAAAAAAAATCAAAGTTGAGAAACAAATCACGTTTCGCATATATCTAACTCATTGGAATATTTGGGCGGTGATGTTATATCTCATGCAAAAAAGAGACTTAACCACCCCACTAATCGTCTATCGCACCTTGCACGTAAAAATCGTGTGTACACTGTAAAATAATGTCAGTAGTCACGTCACGAAACGGACCTATGTACTTTTACAGATTACTATGTTATGTTGCACGGACATAATATGTCGTACTGGAATGTACTTGGCATGTGGATACGCCTAAGACATAATGTTAGATGAATTTGGTGCGATAATACCGGTATAAATATGCCGGATTCCATCTTACAAGGTGAAGAATCGTAAAAGTGGAACAGTATATTTAGTTTATTGAAAATAATAATCCTTATCGTATAAGAATCGAATTGTTCATTTGGATAAAAAATACTATAAGTGAAATGTTCCAAATTATTATAGTATAAAAATACATATTAAATTAAGAGAATAATTTAATTCATAATGGGAAGTAAATTTATTAGATAATAGAAAGAGTAGTTATATTAAATTGATGTTAGAAAAGAAAAAGAGCACAAACATGATTCTATATCACAATAGGCACCGGTGCCTAAAATACGAAATTGGAGCCTATCCAAAACCTTGTAAATAGGATATTAAGTTCCCTCTCACAAATTCTTCGAGGACACAATTGAAGTATTGATTAAACCAAACTGAAATTTCATATCAAAGATTCAAAGTTTTTTCTTTACAATTTCATTTCCGACTTTGTCAAATTGAAAATAATATATTCAAAACCTAAACCAAATACAATTTGAGAGTTATATAGAAATCAAAGCCAAACACTAGAGAAAATCTACAACCTACCCCTAAAATGAAAATCGCATGACATTTTCATAATCTAAATATAGCTTATAGGGGTAATTTAACATAGGAATTCTAAAAAAAATCACGTTTTTTTATTCAATTTTTGAAATATCTTGATATTTTGACCAAAAAATAAAAAACCCCTATTTTACCACTGCCATAAAGTCAGGAGTAAGATAGCAGTTTAATTCTTGACCTCTCTTTTTATAACAATAGTTAACCTAAGTATTATAGCAAAAGAAAAAACTCAAAAATCTAGTATAAAAAAACACAAATCTTTACCCCCTTTGTTTTATTTTACGTTTGGTATATAGAAATAGACCAAAATGGAATTGCAATTCTAAGTTTCATTTTTATTCCTTATGTTTGGAAGTGTATTTTGAAGTCAGAGTTCTGATTCTATAGAATTGATAATTTTGGTTTTAAGGGAGAGTTTGATTAAGCCTTTATTCCTTTCCATTTCATTAATTAAGATAATTAAAATTACTTTCATAACATTTACAAACATTATAAAATGCAATAATTAAGAATATTTTCAACAAATAATTTAATTTAAGTATTTAATGTTATTTCAGTCTATTTCATTCCATGGCCTAAACAGAGGGAAGTATTTCTGGTTCCGACTCTCATTTCATTCCATTGGACCATTTCTTCATGCCAAACATAACATTAGTAGTGTAAAGCCCTTTTTCCTTTCTTATTACTAAATGAGTTCCCCTTCAATTTCATAAGTAAGGGTTCAGCATGAAATTTTTTAAAACACTATTTTCCTTGATTTAAATTTATAATAGGTACTTTCACTAGGCATAAGTATATAACTCTATCTTATAAGGTATCTACCTATATAGATATACGTTTTAAGTAGGTATTAAGGATCATAAGACAAATTTCATTAACTTTCTAGATTTTGCTCCCATATGGTAGGGTATCGATGTGACATCTTTATGCCATATGCTCTCTTTAGAACCTGCACTTTAAGTTATGTAGCAGAATCTAAGGTATGTTGTACTTATCATGTAAAAATTATTAAATAATATTAATAAATAAAAAATAAATAATAATACAAATTTTTTTGCCAAGAAATATTTTATTAAAAAGAAAAATAAATGGTCTAAGCCTATAAAAAAGAACTCTAAACCTAGAGCCATCTCCCTCCTGTATCTATCAAGTCACAATAGCGCTTCTCTCTTTCTTCAATACTTTTTATTTTCTTTCCAACTATTCTTTCCCATTTAATAAGTACTAACCCTCATATAGTAATGTCATAAAAATATGTGAGGATACTTGCATATACACATGCGAAACTATTAATTAAGTATGGAAAAATATATTTTTTGTACACAAAAAAATGATAATTAGAATTTATTATTTAAAAAATAGTTGGTTACAAATATCTAACTCGTGTTATAGTAGTTTTGTAAAGATGTGACCTAAATTATTTTTTTAGATAAAACAACCTATATTTTGTAGTACTCTGTTAATGACACTTAGGGGACATTTAACATACTTTTATTGGTTGATTCAATAATTAAATAAATTATACAAATAAACACAATTAAAAATTATTCAAAAATACATTAAGTAAATATAGAATATTCACATATTAAATAAAATGTGGTAATACTGATTGCAAGCCCTTCATAGAGACGGGCTGTAGATACTTCTTTGAACAATATTCACATTTTAAATGGCCAAACGATTGACAATATTAAATCGCAGCATTTATTTACAACCATGGAGGATCCAAAATATTCTTAAATTTACCAGCTTTCTTTTATAAATCAGAAGCTTTTCAAAATAATAGATTCTTGACCATTGTTTAGAGAAAGACAAGCTTAACGAACTCTTTTACACAAAGGATCAAACCAAGAAAGATAGTTAACATCCATGATCTTTCCCTCGAAGAAACGATAAGCCAGCAGTCCAAGGTCTTAACAAATGTCCAAAAGTCTTAATAATTTTTAATTATTTTTATTTTTATAATTTATTTAATTATTGAGTCTGCAGTAAAAGTGTACTACATGTTCTTTAAGTATCATTAGCAAAAAAACTACAAACACAAGTCATGCCTTTGTTGAAAAAAATAACTCAAGTTATCTGTTTACAAAATTATTATAATACATGTCACGTATTTATCATTAACCCTTAAAAAATGTGCAAAATTTAAAGTTATGAATTAGAAGAAAAATTTACGTGATCTTTAAAGTACCTTTCTAAAGTGATTTCAAGTTGTTATAAAGTAAGCTCTAGTTTCAAAAAATTTTTGAACTAGTACCTACAAGATAGTGTATGGGTTGGCCTTACACCTCACCTACTTTGTACTCGTTTATTCTTAGATTTGAATTTTCTAAATTTAAACTTTTTTTCTAAAATTCCCTAAAATTACTGATCAATAGTTGTTGCTTTCTAGATATTTAAAAAAATATGATGCCACAATGATGTTACATAATATTTCAAAAATTAAGACGATGATGACAACAACCACTATTGATTTGTAACCTTAAAGAACTTTAAGAAAAAGTAACTTCAAAAAGATCCATTTTCAATTACCCCTACTGTAAACTGCTGAACTAAAATTGACAAAAACTATCTTTATTTTTAAAAACACTAAAACTTGAAGTTGGCACCCATCAAAGCTCAAAAAATAAAATTATCAAAATTAATTGAGTAGATTAACTTTAATAATAACTATTCTTTGGAGTTGAGTTCAAACATATCAAATAAAAATATTATGTTGGGTTTATACTTAGAAATGTGCAACTATGTACAAGAGAAACTTTTATGTGAAAGAGAAAATTTCATTAACATTTTTATTTTTTATAACACCATGACAAATAAAGACAAAATCAAATTGTTTTTTTATTGATTAAGGCTACTTAAAAAGTTTGTCTATGTAGAAGATGGGATTTAGTTGTCCCAATGGTCACATGCATACAATGTAGGTCTTGTGCTACACATGACTTAAGAGAAGTAACATGGAATGACATATAGAGAAAGAGATAGGATGGAGCAACAAGCAATTACAAGGAGTTACAACTTACATACGTAATAGGTAAAAGAGCTTGATAGCATCAACTCCATTGTTTTTGAGGAAAAGTATTGTGTTATTAATTTGAACACTGTTTGATCTTTTGTAGTAGTAGTCTAATAGCATTGATGGCATTTCTATTGATTTCTTCATTTGTCAATTGAGAAGGGAATCTTTGTATTTATAGAGTTCAACCATTTGATAATGCTCATCAAATCCTAATGATAGTTAAGGTTGAGATGAGTCATCCTATTACTAGACTCCTATATGGACTACTCTTAAATCCAAGTTAGGGAAAGGTCTCTTTAAGTGAATAAGTCTCCTAAGAATGGTTGAGAGCTAATGAATAGGTTGCATACTTAGACTTAGACCTAAGCAAAAGGCTGAACCGGCCTTAAATCACCGATTTACTGGTCGAGGACATGATAAATTGTGACCGACCCGTAAGTTGATTGCTTAGGGCCGGTTCTATAGGCTTGGCGATTTAAAGGTCGGTTCAAGGCTTTTGAACCATTTTTTTTTCTCGATTTTTTCTTTTTTTTTTTCCTTCCTTTCCATAATTTTTTTTTTCCTTTTTCCTTACCAATCCTTCAACCCTTTTTTTTTCCCTTTCTTCTTTCCATAAAGCATACATTAAAAACATACATAAATTAAAATATAGAAAAGTCTTTTACTTTACGAATAACTAATTTGATTGAGTAGAGTAAAGTGATCAGAGGAAAAATATTTTTCACTATATTTTACAGTTACTTGGAAGGTGCCTACATATTCGCTAATTAGAATTAGACCGTCGTAGTTTGGTTTTGATTTTTAGAAAACCTTTAGTTTGTTGGTCAATTTTATGTTTTGTGAAAAAAATCTAAGTATACATGACTATCCAATTTAAATTTTTTGAAGAAAAGGAATTTTACTTGGTCATAATTTAGAAAAAACTAATGCTAGATCACTACTTTTGGGAAAATCATGCCATTTACATTTTTTGAATAATTAGGAAAAAAAGATTTTTTTACGTGATAAAACTTTTTTGAAAAGGATGAAAAGAAAACTTAGTATGTCTTTTCTTAAGATAGCTATTCATGTTCGTAACTCAAATTAGAACTTGCGGTTGAGGCTGTGCTTCCATTATATCAATTCCAGCATGAAAGTAATCATCCTCTTCGCTTGATGTCTCGCATAATTCTAATTGTTTACAGGCTACCTTATATCAATCTTTTGTGGAAGCATTTGCGTTAACATTGATAACAAATAGAGGGGCTTGGCATGAATCGATGATTAGGCTTGTTATATTAAACACTTGCTCAATGGCGACCGTTGAAGCTGGAATGTCAAGAACTTCACGGGCAATGCAAGATAGGAGTAGGTAATCCCTTATGTGCTTTGCCTCCACTCTAAAATATTAAAATCCTTGATGGAGATATTCTCAAAAAACTTAAAATTCGTATTGGTGTTATGCTACATCTCAGATATTGGGCGACCAAATCATTGCCTTTTCAATTTTTGTGCCAGTAACTGCTTCCCCATAAATAAGTAATACTGTTTCTTGGTAGGTGGCGAAGGAGAGACCGATGATTGGCTACCGTACTTACTTTGGTGGTGGTTGAGCATCTCTTCTATGTTGACCGTCACTTTTGACACTTTTTGTTGTGCTTCCAAGTCATACACGTCTTGAGAATCTGTTAGATCTTAAATGTAACAGTAATAAGTTTTCAAATATATCAGTAATAATTCCACTTTACAACGAGGAATTAGAATAGTTGTGACAAGATAAATACAAGGAACGTCTTTATAATAAGTTAACTACTTTAACATCAATCATATACACATGAGTGTAGGTTTGAGTCCTTACAGGCCTAAATTAGCACATTGAATAATGTGCCTAGGAGCTTAGTTATCACTAGGACTTACCATGACAAATCTAAACCCAATGGGTCTTCCGAAATATCGAAGAAATTAGAGGGAAATGTTTTACAGGCAAATAAGAGTAGTTGACACGAAACTGCTCGAAAGATGTAACTCAATAATGAATGCAACATGACTTGATACTTCACTTAATATGACGCATAAGTTGATGTCAAGGTTTACTTGCCACTAATCCTGAGTTACTTCGTAAGATTAGATAAGAGTGTATGAAAGATGGACTTGGAGAGGCTTGTTTCACAAGAACAAAATATTTAATGTTTAATTATCAAGTTATTTGCATCTTACAAGGGAAATTGACTATTTATAGTAAATCCTTAAGGCAACATTATAAATAAAGAAAATACAAGAAAGTATATACAATATATACAAAAAGAGGATTCCTAGTACATATGAACATGGGTAAAAAGGACGAAAGACAAAAATGGAAAGGTAGTACAATGTTAGATAAGGTGGACAAGTAGCAGTATAGCAGTATAGCAGTGGTCTCGCATGAAGATTCTTTAAACATAATAGGCGAAAGAGATTAAGATGTTGCGGTAATAAAGGGGTTGGGATGAGAGAAATGGTAGCATATAGAGAGAAAACTACTCGGTCGGTAAGTGAGTCTCTCGTCACTCAATAAAAACCTGTCGACACCAGTTTGTTGGATTACTCGACAAGGGTCCTTGGTAAGAGAATGGTCAGTAATGTCACTACCAAGAGTATAGATTAATATATAACAATATGGGGAGCTGAAGGAGTTCAACCATCTTCCTTCGGTGTAAGATTTCTTGTCATCAGTAAGTTACCAAGAGAGGATTTTTCAGGTGAAGAATTAGAGTCCTTAGAGCTGTGCACAAGTAATGGGACCAATGGTCAGCAGTTCATTAATTCCTCGAGGTTGCTGAAGATTTTCCCTCAAATCTTGGTCTTTGTTATCATTGAGCACATAGGGAGTCAGATCGGTGACGTTGAATGTGGTAGATACGCGGTAGCCTTCAGGTAGCTCAATTTCATAACCTTTATCATTAATGTACCTCTGAATCTTATAGGATCCATCTGTTTTAAGAGATAGTTTGTTAGTTGTCACGCTCCGAAGTGGTAGAATCGTAACAGCCCCACCGTGTAAACCATTCTAAGATAGAAGTTGGCCTTACAACTGCTATCCTAGACCTAATCTACACAAGGCGTCTACGACTAACCTACTTTGAAATAAACAGTTTATAATTTAAATAAATCATTCACTTAAGAAAGTGAAAAAATATATATATACACTATAATTCAGTTATTACATTATTCAAAAATGAAAAATTCTAAACTAAAAGCTTAGACCTTAAAAATATATGTTTGTTCTTTAAATTTTTTTCCTTACTCCCTAGGATCCAACAGTTGCTAGCTTTAAAGTAGTTGTATGCCACTTTTTAGCCAGTACTTGCATAACGTCTATAAGGATGTGAGCAACCATAGCTCAGTAAATTAGGATTGAGGACTTAAAACTATACCATAAACACAACAAGGTTATCAATCAACTTATTAGGTG
Organism: Lumnitzera racemosa; assembly: GCA_024138005.1. Taxonomy (NCBI): domain Eukaryota; kingdom Viridiplantae; phylum Streptophyta; class Magnoliopsida; order Myrtales; family Combretaceae; genus Lumnitzera; species Lumnitzera racemosa. Next base: position 6,031,922 of record JAMXBC010000004.1, read on the forward strand.
TAATGCATGTTTAAGCAAATGTCATCACACGACATTATCCGACCCGTCGTGAGATTAGAGAAATTACGCCTGCTCTAATCCGGGTTGAGGAGTTACCGTTAATGCAATAGTTCACGACCAAACCCAAGCTTGTGCAATGGAGACATCGCTCCTCCCGCGATTACCTTCAAACCATTGACTTCACCCTCACTGCGACCTCCTCTCTCCTCTCCCGTCACTTAGTTCGACTAAGGATGAAGAAGGGACCATTATGCAATCCTGCGCTATCCTTTTCGAAGGGGTCGATATTTGGCCAGAGAATCCTAAGTTTCCCTTAATGGGTTGTCATATTGGTTCGATTATGATTACAGGCCGTATATTTGATTAGGTCCAATTTAGGGTGATATTTGGCCAGAGAATCCTAAGTTTCCCTTAATGGGTTGTCATATTGGTCCGATTATGATTACAGGCCGTATATTTGATTAGGTCCAATTTAGGGTGATCAATCATTTCACACAAATCATACAATATAAGCCAAAATAATAAACAAAATTATAGCATCATTCATAATCAAGCATATGCACACAATCAACTATCTAATAAGCACAACTAAGTATAATCTCAAGCCTCCAAAATACAGCAACGTATTAATCCCAACTTACCTGGACTCCTTACTCACTCATTCGAGGTCCAACTCGCTCAGACCATCGTCGATCATCCCTATAACACAAATGTGGTTTCAGTTTTTCATATAACTATTATGAGTTGGTTTTATCCTATAACGCTTATTGTTATGTTTTGTTTAGGGTTTAATATATCAAGTTATCTAGGTTCTCAAATCTTTTATAATTATTCTAGGTTTGGGGTTAGGTTCGGGTTCAATTTCCACATCGATTTCTAAATTAGGTTTTAGTTTGGTTTTGAGGTACTGTTTTATACCCGAACTCTATAAATTCGTTTCAACTCATAATGTGAAATTAATTACATTACTTCTCGATATCCTAAATACCATAATTACGCCTAATCGGTATTTTATTCCACTCGGTACACTTAAATCTGTATTAGTGTACCGAATTTCCTCTTGATATGAAAATTTTTTACATTTTTCATATAATTACATAAATTTAAGTTTTCTATCAGATTTATTATATATTTTTATTATTATCATAATATCAATTTTTATTCTAATATCTTATATTTATTATTTTTGTAATAATTGTGTATTATTTACTATTACTTATTATGTACATAATACACATAATATTTTTATCACTCTAATTACCATTTCCCAACATCAATTATCATTTCTAAATATCTAAATTTATCCTAAATCATATTTTACACCTAATTACCCTAATTTACAAAATTAACTTAAAATTTATTATTTTTCCATATTACTTATTTACTACATAATTAACCTAATAATTACATCTAACACCCTAAATGCTACAAGTATCATACTTCATCAGATTTCAACATCATAAAACATATAATTATTCACTAAATTAGTAATTAACCATTTAATTACTTAATTAACCCTAAATTACCCATTTTATACTTTATTTTAAGGCCTAAAAATTATCTAAAAATTTAGAAAATGAATTTTTGAAAACAGGCTTCATAGCACTATTTTATATCATTTAAGTAGTCTACATAAAAATTTTAAGCTCAAAACTACACTCCTAAGGTTGTTTATTTCTAAACCGAAACATACTTAGTTTTGCATAATTTCTTAAAGATCATATATCACGGGCCATATTTTCATCAAAATAATATTTTTCATCAAAATAATATTTTTCATAAAAACTACATACAAAAATATTCCAGAATAACAAAATTTATAATTTTCTAAGAATATTTACTATTTTTACAAAATTACACAAAATTGGGTTGGAAATCAAACTAATCGATTTGGATGGCTTCGGCTACCGTTGATAGCCATGGATGTGTCGTCCCACCTGGGTGCTGCCGCCACCATATAATGGTGGTGACCGTTCACTCCCAGCTTCTCGTCGGGTCTGGGTTCCCCTTACAAGCCCTAACTGCACAGTTTTCTTTTTTTTTTTTTTACCCAAAATTTTTTCTTCCAATTTCGATGGTCCTAATTTTTCTCTGATTTCTAATTGCCCAAATGAGCTTTGTGATTTTTTTCCCTATTTATAGAGTTTTGTGATAATTAATGTGCATTAAATTGGACAAGATATTGCCCAAATCCCTTAATTTTTGGCTTTTATGTTGCTCTAATTTAATTGGATAATTTTTTTCTTATTTCCCCCTGCTGCCATGACCCAATTCTGGATCATTCCTTATTTTTTATGATTTTTATTTATTTTTTCTAAATTAATTATGAATTTTCTTTAATTATTTAGTATTTTTTTAGCACATTACGTGTATTTTAAGTAATTACGCGTATTTCTACCTACATATAAATTTATATATTGTACAAATAAATATTTCTAAATATTATTTAGGTCATTCTATGATTTTTAGTATACATATAATTTGTCTCTAGTGATTCGTTAATTATCGGAATGCATTTTACGTATTTTAGATAAATAACGAGTTATATACTTAAAATTTGGAATTTTTATATTCTTTTATTTTATTGCTTATTTTCTTAAATTCAAACTTATAGGATCATTTCACTAATATTTCTATCTTTATTTATAATTTAGGTTCGATCGGATCTTTCAGCCGATCGAAACCTTGAGTGACTGGTTATGGGGCTTATATTGGTCCTTTTGCTAGGGTAGCATTCCTTGCAAAGCTGGATCCAGACAAAGTCCCTAATCGTATAAATGACTCGCCTCCTTCTACGGTTTCCTATTTCCTTTTGTTGGGCTACAGTTTTGGCCAATTGCTCGGCAATCTTTCGATGTAACCTTTGGAACTCTTTAGTACACTATAGGCTATATTGACTTTCCCCTTATGTAGTCGACCTATTAATTAAATCCAAGGATAGGTTCAGGTTAAGTCTATAGACGACCTTAAATGGTGATATTCCAATTGAGCTGTGAGTTGAGTGATTGTAGGTAAATTTAATGATGGGCAAACATAAATCTCAATCACGAGAGTTCTTTCCAACAGTGGCTCGGAAGAGGTTATTGACGGTTTTGTTCATTACTTCAATTTGGCTGTTTGTCTAGGAGTGACAAGAGGTACTAAATAGGAGCTTATTACCAAGCTTCCTCTGTAGGGTTTTCCAAAAGAAGCTCATGAATTTCGAATTACGATCAAACACGATACTCCTTGGTGCTCCATGTAGTCGTACAATTTCCGGCAAATAGAGCTCAATGATGAATAAAGCATCATTAGTTCTGTGGTAGGGAATGAAGTAGCCCATCTTGCTAAATCGATTGACCACCACCATGATTGAGTCATGTCTTCTTAGCGTATGGGGAAGGCCGAGCATGAAATTCATGCTTAGATTGGTTTATGGCCACTTTGGAATTAGTAGTGGTGTATATTCTCCATAGGGCTCTCTCCTGCCCTTTGCATATATACACACCTCGTACCTCTTAAGTATTCAATGTACATCCTTCATCATCCTAAGCCAGTAAAAATATTCCTTCAATATCTGAATTGTCTTCTTTCCCCTAAAAATGGCCAGCTAAACCCTCGACATGAGCTTCTCGAACGAGTAGCTCTCTTGCAAAACTACTTAGTACATACATTTGCTTGCCCTTCATAAAAAACCACTCACTCAAGTAGAACCCTTTTGTAAGTCCTCTAGCACTGTACCTGGCTACTAGAGGCCTAAAATGTAGATCGTGCTCATACCAATTAGGTAAAGTGCCGAATCTAAGCATCTTAGCTTGTAACGTTGTGATGAGCATTTGACGGCGAGAAAGTGCATTAACCATTGTGTTAGTGCTTCTGTTCTTATATTCGATAACATAGAAAAATGCCTCCAAGAACTCAACCTACTTGGTGTAATGTCGAGAAAGCTTTTGTTACCTGCGAAGATGCTTGAGAGATTCATGATCCGAATAGATGATAAATTCTTTTGGCAATAGATAATGCTGCTAGTTTTAGAGTGTACAAACAAATGCATAGAACTCCCTATCATAGGCTGAGTAATTCAAGGCTATACCTTGGAGTTTTTCATTGAAGTAAACAATAGGTGAAAACTCTTGCATAAGGAAAACACCAATGCTGACACCAGACGCATCACATTCAACCTCAAAAACCTTCTTGAAATCTGGCAGGGTGAATATTAGAGCAAACATCAACTTAGACTTCACATCTTCAAAACTTCTCTAAGCCTTTTCTATCCATCTAAACTCAATGTTCTTCTTAGTCAATTCAGTTAACGGCGCAGTTATGGAATCAAAGTTCTGAATAAATCTCCGATAAAATAAGGTTAAACTATGGAAGCTCTTGACTTCGATAGCACTAGTCGGCATAGGCCACTCATCAATAGCTTTGACTTTTTCCTCATCAACTTGAACTCCCCTTCTTAAAATGACATATCTAAGGAATATAATCTCACTTTGACAGAACGCACATTTTTTGAAGTTACTGAATAATTTCTCTATGCAAAGTATGTTAAACACCAATCTCAAATGTTTGACATAAATGAGGAGGTTGGTACTGTAGACTAGGGTATCGTCAAAATAAACCACAACGAATTTGCCGATCAACAATCTAAGTGCATGATTCATCAACCGCATAAATGTATTCGACACATCAGTTAGACAAAACAGCATCACCAACCATTCGAATAAACCATCCCTTATCTTAAACGCAGTCTTCAATTCATCCCTAGGCCTCATTCGCATCTGGTGGTAGCCACTCTTCAAGTCAATCTTAGAAAAGATACAAGCACCATGCAATTCGTCAAGTTACGGAATCAGGTATCGGCACTTGATAGTTTGGCTGTCAATGCACATTCGTCACGTTTCATCCTTTTTTGACATAAGCACAATGGGTATAGCATAAGGACTTATGCTCTCACAGACATATTTGCGATCTATCAACTCATCCATATGTTTCTTTAGTTTAGCTGCTTGCTCTGGATTGAGCTTATAAGCAGGTTGGTTTGGTAAGATGGCCCTTGGTTAGAGGTTGATGCAATGCTCGATACCTCTCAAGGGAGGTAAACCTTTCGGCATCTTAGCATAGAATAGGTCGGTAAATTCCTAAAGTAGCTGTTGCACTTTGGTAGGTAAGTCCTTAGCTTCTTTAACCTCTAAGAATCTCTTAACTAAAAGGAGCACATAATCTTTGGCCTTGAGTTCTTAGGCAAATTAAGCTCAGGAAATCATTAAGGACTTCCATTATAGGGATCTAGCAACCTTTTCTTAGGCTTCTTGCATTTCCTTAGGACTCATAGGTGTTAATATAATTTTCTTCCTGTCCTTTTGGAATATGTAGCTATTTCAATATAATTTTCTTCTTGTCCTTTTGGAATATGTAGCTATTTCTATACCTATCGTATAACATTCTCAAGTTAAATAGCTACGATTGGCAGAGTAATATATGAGATGCACACATAGGAAGGACATCACACAACACCTCGTCCCTTTACCTATTAGCAATGGTAATTTGCACTTTGACTTGCTCAAAAATGTGTAGTCCTCCTTTCTCGTTCAGTCAGTGAAACTTATATGGCTTAGGGTGTGGAAAGGTTGGCAATTTCATGGCCTTAATTACCCCTTGCGCAATAATGTTGGTACAACTCCCTCTGTTAATGATTACGGTACATAACTTGCCATTCACCCGGCAATGCGTATGGAAGAGGTTCTCTCTTTGCTCATTCTCATTAGCTATAAAAGCACTGAGAGATAGTCGAACAAAAAAGCAATACTCAGCCCTGCCTTCAGAAGGTATCTTAGCATCGAGGTCTTCTTGAAATTCTTCCAACATCTGATCGGTTGCCACTTCTTCCTATCCTTCACTTACACTTTCTACTTCAAACTATGGCTTGTCTCCCTTTATGGTCATGACTTGGCAGTTCAGACATTGACTAACTACATATCTATAGCCAAGGCATTTAAAACATTTGATTTCTTAGGTTTTCCTTCTAAACTTTGGCTTAGATCTCTTCAGATCTCAAGTTCCTTTGGTTTGCTCTTACCTCGGCCTTCTTTTGGTTAGCTTGACATCTAACCTTGGTGTTCCACCTTAAAATTGTTTGATGCTTTGTCATTTATTGGTTGGCTTAACAGGCCACTCCTATTTGGCATCGATGTTCGGGTCGACATTCGAATAACCTGGTTTTGCCGTTACCTTTCAACTCTTTGGGCCACATGGATGGTTTCATCGAGAGTTGTGAGATTCTACAGTTCCATAATGTTACCAATCTTAGGCCGTAATCCAGAGACGAACCGTACTATAGTTCAGGCCTCAGATTCGTCAACATCGCATCTTATCATAAGCAATTGAAACTCTCGGACATAGTCATCTATGGATCTATTACCTTACCTTAAGTCTTAGAGTTATCAGAAAGTGTCTTGTTCGTAATGTTTGGGAACGAACCTACTTCTAAGAACTCTCTTCATCTCATTCCATGTTCGGTCTTCAAGTTGGGCCCTTGGGGGAACAATCTGTAGTCTCTTCCATCATACCTAGAAAATTCTAATGTGGCCACTCAAATGCAGACAACATCTTTATAATCGTAAAAGTTGAATATCTTTTCAATCTTCTTTTCTCAATCTAGGTAGTCATCAGCACTTCTAAACCTGTTGAAGTTCAGAATCTATACCTTAAGATGTTTAGCACCTTAATGCTCTAAACTCACGTTCATCAATCCCAGCATATTGGTTTTCTTCTTCTTTATAATCTTCCACTTCGTCTAACTCCAACCTCCTTCTCGTGACTCTATCAGCATGTTGTAGTGGTGCTTAATTCACTGGAAAGGCTTCCAGAGTTCGCTCGTTCATCTGCCTTCTCAGCTTATCTCTCATCTCTTGGCCTTGCTCAACAATTCTCTCATGCGGTTTGGTCTCTAGTACTCTATTTACCAAGGAAGCTAAGTTGGCCATGATAGCGGCAAGATCTTGTATCTACTTATTAGTAGTACGTGGTGTTTATTGGGTAACTCGACCACAACCACGACTACGAGCATTACTCTCGGCATCTTTAATCTCTTCTTATACTTTCAACATTCTTAACCAAAAGCTTCAGTAATTATACCTCAAATGGATGCCTTCAACACACACACAAGTATCTCGAACAATAGATTAACTATCACTACATAGGTTTCGGTTTCAATCTTAAGCTCTGATACCAGGATTATATGGTGTACTTAGGAGCTTAGTTATTACTAGAATTTACTGTGACAAATTTGAACTAAATGGGTCCTCTAAAATATCGAAGAAATTAGAGGAAAATGGTCTACAGGCGAATAAGAGTAGTTAACGTGAAGCTCCTTGGAGGATGTGACTCACCAATGAATACAATACGACTTGATACCTCACTTGATATAATGTACAAGTTGATGTCAAGGTCTACCCACCACTAATCTTGAGCTACTCGGTAAGATTAGATTAGAGTGCATGAAAGATGAATTTGGAGAGGGTTATCTTACAAGAACAGAATATTTAATGTTTAATTGTCAAGTTTTCTGCGGTTTACAAGGGAAAGAGACTATTTATAGTAAGTCCCTAGAATAACATTATAAATAAAGAAATTACAAAAAATATATATAAAAAAGAGATTCTTAGTATATACGAAAATGAGTAAAAAGGACAAAAGACAAAAAGGGAAAGGTAGTATAATATCGGATAAGGTGGACAGGTGGCAATGCAATATTGGTCTCGCATGAAGATTCTTTGAATACAGCAGGTGAAAGGGATCAAGATGTTGTTGCAATAAAGGGGTCGGGACGAGAGAAATGGTAGCATGTAGAGAGAAAACTATTTAGTCGGTAAGTGAGTCTCTAGTCACTTGTCACTCATCACTTGGCAAGAGTTAGTTGGTCGAATTACTCAGCATAGAGCCCTTGGTAAGGTATAGATACTCGATTTTTGCCCTTAGTAGCTATAGTTTTTTTTTTTTAATAGGGTCCTAATTCCAAAATAAAAAAATAATAAAAATTGAAAAATGAAGAAAATACAAGAAAAAAATTATAAAAATTATAAATTTTTTTAGAGTTTTAGGGAATAAATTATTTTAGGGATCAATCGTTTAAAGTTTTAGTTCAGTTTAAATAATTATTTTAGAGAGTCATATAGTTTAAGTACAATTTAATTATATTAAATATTAAGGTATAGGCTAACGGTCTAATAGATAAGTATTGGAGCATAGATACTGAATTAGCTTAAGGTCATAGGTTTGAATCTTGCTAAACACTTATGTATCTAATCAAAGTCATTTGAATCTAGTTTGATTTTTATAAAATTAGATTTGAATTGATATAGAGAATTTGGATTTAATTTAATTTTTATCAAATCGGATACGATAGATACGATTCGATATGATACGATTTGGTTCAGGTTTTATAAATAGGAAACGCAAACAAAAGAAAGAAATTTTTTTTTATGTACTCACTCTCCTTAAAAAATTCAAAACTCATCACGCGATCATTAAAAAGGCACAATATGAACACAATTTTCAATGTTCAACACGACACTTTTTGGGATTAGCTAGTTCCCATAGTGACCAAATAACAATACCTAGATTTCCATCCATAGATTAGCTACACAAGTACGCATAGCTAACCATGATCCCTAAAGCACGTATAGCTCTCCTTCATCCTTTGTTCATCACTACAACAACCGATCAACTCAGGCGCACACTCCATAATAGCAACTAGATACTATGACAATCTTCAATAGCACAGCTCTACGATCATAGTCCACTCCCCTCACTACTGTACTGACGTTCACTCACCAGTAGCGACACAACACATAGTACACACTATCTTCTATCAACAGTAGCACTCCATCGATCCAACTCCATCGTCACACGTACAAAAACAACTGCTGTTAGCCTATACCCACTTCTCTCCAGTGATCAGTACGCCAAACATTAGTACATACGCTGCCATAGTAGAATATGGATAGCAGCGATCATGCACACCGCATCCTACATACACGTAACACTCTCATCCACGCAACTTTGAACAGTGCCCACTGTACACGTTCAGCCTTGGCCAATCTCCAGTATAGTCTACAATCACATTGCCTGATTCACTACACTCAACACAATACAGTCACGCGACCAATCCATACTCAATGTAACACTTCACCAACAGCAGGCAACTGACAGCACCAATACAGATCTAATCTCCAGTGCACAAGTCCATCACCAATGCATTGTCGCTCTATCGCGCTGCAACATTCGATCAATTCAAGGCTTCTACATAGTCTAATCCAGGTGAAACTCTAGACAAACACAACTCCAAAATAGCAAGCCTTAACGTTGAATTGTCCACTTCACAGTCCAATATTGTTGCTGCATTGTAATCTTCGCACACCATTGCCAAATAAAAACAATCAAGTTCGATTACTTTAAATTTTATTTTTTATTATTTATTTATTTATTATTATATTGTTAATTCCTTAGTTATTTAACATAGTATATGTGTATATGATTATATTAGTTTAGGAGACTTTTAATATTAGTTGTTATATATTAAGTAAATTACATAATTTTATTAATTTATTTAGATAGGTAGTTGTTAACGGTAAAAATATAGGTGTGAATATAGATATACATACATACATATATATATATATATATTAGCTTAGGATTTTTTTTTTTGGATTAGGTTCTTTTTTAGAAATCATCATATAAAAAAAATTATTTTTAGAAATAAAAATCAACAAAAAAGAAACTTCTTACAAAAAGATTATAGCATTTTGAGTCTTTGGATCACCTTCGAGTTAGGACCCCCTTAGATTTTTTTTTTAAATAAACTAAATCGATTGAATACATAAACTCGGTTGGTTTTCAAAAATTAAAAAAGAATTAACATATTAAAAGTTTTCGAAAAGAATTACAGTCGTTTGATCTCAGTTAACGAGTACGTAGGCACTTTCGAGGTGATGATAAAATATGTAGAAACTTAGTTTTTTCTTTTATTTTTTTTAAAATATTATAATTTGAAAAATAAACATAATTTTGGTAAATAGGTAATGGTATTAGTTAAGATTTAATATGTTAGCCCCTAAATTCGGAACTTTCTGATTTTTCATTTAAATTGAAATCAAAGACTAATAGCTAAATTGTAGTCAATTCACACAATTGATTATGGTTTTTTTTTCCTGACTTCGGTCGGATGGCGACTTCAATAATTTTTCTAAATAAAAAATCAGAATTTCTCAATTTCTCTAGTCGATGATTAATATTAAATGGGTTTGGTTTTAGTATTAATTGGAAAGTGGGAAATGAAAATAAAATAGAAAATTGAATTTCAGGCTCGATATATGGGAATAGTTGACAACATCACTACTAAGAGTATAGATTAAACTATAATAATACAGGGAGCTTAAGAAGTTTAGCCACCTTCCTTTGGTGTAAGGTTTCTCGTCATTAGCAGGTTACCGAGAGAAAATTCTCCAGGTAAGGGATTAGAGTCCTTGGAGCGGTGTGCGAGTAATGAGACCGATGATCAGCAGTTCATTACTAACCATACTAATGGTTGACATTACAAACAAGTAAACACTAAGTCTATAAACCTATGAGAAAGTTTTAGTAGTATCATGAAAAACTTTTAAAACTTTTGGCAACTAGATACATATATCTTAGTTACTGTGGAAAATGTCAACTTCCTACATGTTGTACATTACAAAGTTACACAACAGTTCACTGTAAGGAACTATGCTATGCAACGACTCGTAAGTTAAGTTCCAACAATGTTGTGCATCCATCTTAAACTTCTGGAGCCTTTTTCCATGCTCCATACAGAAGTTCCTCCACATTTTGTGAAAGGACTACCTCTCTGTTATCGTCTTGACGATATTCTTGATTGGAGCTATATTATCATGTAAAGTTGTAATGCCATCCTTGATACATAAGTTAAGAATATGACATAGTATATGTGAAAACCCTCCCCTCTCCCCTTAATGCTGGTTAATAGTAATTTTGAAAATTAAATATTAATACAGTATTGACACTTGTATTTTCAATACCAATAAAAAAAATTTCCTTACCAATCCGTACTTATTTAGTATTTTTCTAATAATTTTATAGATGTTTTGCACCTTGTATCGCTCGTTACATACCCTTAAAGCCAAAAGTCATTTATTAAGTTGCTAATTATCGTTTATCCAATGAATAGTAACACCCATATAAAAATTATTACGAAAATGATCTATCCATATGTCTATATATATAGACACATATATATTGAGGGAAGCGAACTTACTTGTGAGCTCTCTCTTACCTCTGAGGTAGAGTTCCTACTTGGTTCGGGTTAACATTTTATAGCTAAGCTATCACAAGTTGGGGTTAAATATCTCCTGCTTGTATCAACTCTGCCACTCTAATGCACCTGTGTTGAATGATAGGTGTATGTTTGTTAGGTACTGTACTAGGTTATACTTATACCTCTCTTCATCATACCTCATTAGTAGTTGATTGGATGAACCATCGCCTTGAGCAATCTGTTGCTGTGTACTATCTATTCCCATCTCCTTGAAATACTTCGACCTTAAGTGCCTGTTAAGAATACCGTATCCCTTTCCTATTTTCCACGAGTAACTTGTATTGCAGTAGCTGTAGAATGCCCTCGCGTTCCCCCTTTAGTTTGTATCTTTATGAAAATGCGTAGTAAAAATATTAGACTTACCGGGTCTAGAGGGCTTACCTGAGCTTGAAGGTCTCGAATTGCTAGGCCCATATTGTCCCATATGTTAGTTTTTGTTTTTTTTTTTTTTGGGAATAATTTCTATCTCGTTCTCCTCATCTTCGAACATGCTTGTAGGGTAACTTATCCATAGAAGTTCAAATCTTGGGGATTGTACAAGAATACTCATGCGAAGACGTTCGAATCTAGTAAGATGTTTAAGGACACTCATGCATAGAGATTCGAAATCGAGAGGTGGCATGCCTTGGTAACTTATGCGTTGATGTTTAATGTCAAAGCCAAGAGGTAGTATGCCATGAGTACTGGTGCGATAAGGTTCTACATCGAAGCCTAGAGGTGGTGTAACTTGTTTTTTCACATTCTCAACCACATCGTGTGCTCTTTGCTTATTCAGGTTGTATTCGTTATTTGAGTACACCTGAATGTTCTTGAATTGTTGTAGCTTAGGTGACATATTGGAACTTCTAATGCCCTTGCCTTTGCCCTTGCCCTTGCCCTTATCCTTACTTTTCCTACTATATGATGAATTGTGCTTCTTATTGGAGAAGGTACGATGTAAAAATTTTCTATAGATACTAATATTTTTTTTCTCTTATTTACTACAACAAAGATTTATGAATGAAAAACATAAATAATGTGTAAAACAAAACAAAGCAGAAATTATATCACAGGTGTGTGTATGTCAATGCTATTTGCTAATACAAATGGTTCAGTGCAGTGGAATGGAGAATTATGCACAGATATTGGTGATTAATAGAAGAAAATATTTCTATGATAATGTTTCACAATTGAAAAAATTCGAAGGTAGAATAATTGGACTTAGTGCTAAAGCCGGAGCTGGAGGGATTTAATTAGTTTGTGGAGTAATAGCTGCTGTATATTGGCACCATTCAATTTATAAGGATTAAGAAATATGTGAACGCATTGTTTGAATCTTAAAAATTTAAATTTTCAAACGTTTTGGCGTTGCAATTTTTGAAATTTGCAGTTCAAAATTTGAATTACATGCATTGAAAGGAAAAAAGGGTAGGGGTAAGGGGGTGGGTGGGGGCAGTAGAGTTAAGGTGGGGGGTGTGGGGGTCGGTAAAAAAGAATCGCCCCTCCCCCCCATTGTTTTTTCTTTGGGCAACGATCCTTGAATCGCCAAGTTGAAACGGTGGTTTGAATCGCCAAGTTGAAACGGTGGTTTGAATCGCCAAGTCGGGCTATTTTGGCCTAGCGAATCGCCTAGTGTAAGCCCTAAAGCTAAGCCATTTGACTGTAAGATCGAACTTAGGATATGAGGTTTTGGGCAATCGATTAAAGAATCCGATCAAACCCAAATTATAAACTATTAAGAGAAATATCAGTAAAAATGACCCCGTAAACTTAAATTTAAGAAAATAAATAGTAAAATAGAAGACTATAAAATTTTCAAATTTTAAGCATAATAATTGCTAATTACCGAAAAGGCGAAAAGTTTAATCAAATAACTAATAAATTATTAGAGATAGATTATATGTATACTAAAAATTTTAGAATAACCAAAATAATAATTAGGAATGTTCACATGTACCCCACATGTATTTACGTGTAGATAAAAATATGCGAAATTACCTAAATTGGCCAAAAACTAAGCAAATAATTAAAGAAAATTATAAATTAATTATGAAAAAATCAGAAAAAAATCAGAAAATGATAAGATGATCCAAATCAGGTCATAGCATGTCAGGATGTGCAAAAGAAAAATCAACCAATAAAAATTAGACAACATGAAAGCAAAAAATCAAGGATAATGGGCAAAGTCTTGTCAAATTAATACATAATAATTACAAAAATCGTCTATAAATATCAAGAAAAATTCAAAAGCTCATTTGGACAGATACAAATCAGAGAAAATTAGATAGAGGCAAAAATTGAGAGAAAAATTCGGTTTAGAAAAAACTGTGCAATTAGGGCTTTCAAAGGGAACCCACACCAGACGAGTAGCTGGGAGTGGACGGCCACCACCACCATACGGTGGTGGCAGCGCCCAGGCTGGTCGACAACGCCACGGTGTTCGGCGGTGGCCGGAGCCACCTAAATCGGTGAGTTCAATTTCCAGCCCGATTCTTGTGTAATTTTGTAAAAATAGTAAATATTCTTAGAAAATTATGAATTTTGTTATTCTGAAATATTTTTATATGTAGTTTGTAGGAAAAATATTATTTTGATAAAAATATGTCTCGTGATATAGAATCCTTAAGAAATCATACAAAACTGAGCATGTTTCGGTTTAGAAATAAATGACCTTAGGAGTGTAGTTTCAAGCCCAAAATTTTTATGTAGATTACTTAGATGATATAGAACAGTGCTATGAAGCCCGTTTTCAAAAATTAATTTTCAAAATTTTTAGATAATTTTTAGGCCCTAAAATGAGGTATAAAATGGGTAATTTAGGGTTAATTAAGTAAATAAATGATTAATTACTGATTTGGTAAATAATTATATGTTTTAAGATGTTGAAATCTGATGGAGTATGATACTTGTAGCATTTAGGGTGTTAGATGTAATTATTAGATTAATTATGTAGTAAATGATTAATAAGGAAAAATAGTTAACTTTAAGTTAATTTTGTAAATTAGGGAAATTAAGAGTAAAATCTGATTTAGGATGAATTTAGACATTTTGAAATGATAATTGATGTTTAGAGATAGTAATTAAAGTGATAGAAATATTAGAAATGCATTATGTACATAATAGGCAATAATGCATAACATGTAATTTTTAAAAATATAATAAATAGAAAATATTATAATAAAAATTGATATTTTGAGAATAATAAAAATGTACAATAAATCTGATAGGAAACTTGAATTTATTTAATTATATGAAAAATATAAAAGTTTCTCACATTAGGAGTGAATTCGGTACACTAATATGGATTTAAATGTATTAGGTAAAATAAATATCGACTAGGGGTAATGATGGTATTTAAGAGATCGGGAAGTAATGTGATTAATTTCACATTATGGGTTGAAACGGATTTCTAGTGTTGGAATCTAAAACATTATTTAGAAATCGAACTAAAAACCTAATTTAGAAATCGATGCGAAAACCGAACTCGAACCTGAACCTAACCCCAAACCTGGAATAATTGTAAAAGACTTAATACCTAGATAATTAGGCATATTACACCTTAAACAAAACCTAACAATAAGCGTTATAGGATAAAACGAACCTATAATAATTATATGAAAAGATGAAATCACGTTTGTGTTATAAGGATGATTGGCAATGGTCTGAGCAAATCGGATCTCGAGTGAGTGAGCGAGGAGTCGAGGTAAGTTGGGATTAATATGCTGTTGTATTTTGGAGGCTTAAGATTATGCTTGGTTGTGCTTGTTAGATAGTTGAATGTGTGTATGTGCTTGATTATACGTGGTGCTTGATTATGGGTGATGCTATGATTCTGTTTGTTGTTCTGGTATATATTGTATGATTTGTATGTAATGATTGATCACCCTAAACTGGACTTAATCAAATATACGACCAGTAATCATAATTTGACATGCATGGCAACCCGTTAGGGGAACTTAGGACTCTCCAGCCAAATACCGACCCCTTCAGAAGGGATAGCGCAGGGTTGCAAAATGGTCCCTTCTTCATCCTCAGTCTAACTAAGTGACAGGAGAGGAGGTCGCGGCAAGGGTGAAGACAGAGGTTCGAAGGTAGTCGCGGGAGGAGCAAGATCTCCATTACACAAGCCTGGGTTTGGTCGTGAGCTGTTGCATTAACGGCAACTCCTCAACTCGGATTAGAGCGGGCGCAATTTCTCTAATCTCACGACGGGCCAGACAACGTCGTGCGATGGCATTTGCTTACACATGCATTGCACCTAATAAGTGATTGGAAACCTTGTTGTGTTTATAGTATAGTTTTAAGTCCTTCGTCCTAACTTACTGAGCTATGATTGCTCACATCCCTATAGACGTCGTGCAGGTGCTGGCTAAGAAGCGGCAAATCACTACTCTGAAGCTAGCAACTGCTGGATCCTGGGGAGTGAGGAAAAATATTTGAAGAACAAATATATATTCTTAAGGTCTAAGTTTTTATCTTAGAATTATTTATTCATTTTTTAATGATGTAATAATTGCATTATAGTATATATATATATAGATTTTCTCACTTTCTTAGGTAAATGCTTTATCTAAATTACAAACTGTTTACTTCAAAGCGGATTAGTCATGGACGCCTTGTGTAGATCAGGTCTAAGATAGCGGTTGTAAGGCCAACTTCTATTTTAGGATGGTTTACACGGCAGGGCTGTTACGACTCTACCGCTTCGGGGCGTGGCACCTAGGCCCTCAAGGCCTGACGATTCGGTTCGGCCACTACTAAGTTGGGTTGGTTTACAGTTTGGAACTAGCCTTTACTCGAGTCTATTTAGACTTTCTATAAAGTCTAAGTCCAATAGTCTACTCTAAACTTAATTATAGTGTCAAATCTCTTTTAGATAATCTTAAGTTTAAAAAGATTACTCTCCAAAATCTTATTACCTTAATTTGAAGAATCAAAACCAAATCATTACCTTAGGTTAAGGCCCAAAAATCAAATTTAGCAGTCTATAGCAATCACTTTTATGCCATTTAATAAACTATGAATATCAACTCTTTGATCTAAGAAAACAATGAATTATCTTTGACTCATTATTATTCTTTCTACATTTTATATCATATCAAATAATCATATTATTTATAATCTCAATTAGGAATATGTTTAAGGGCATTGATGTTTAATAATCCATGTCTAGGATACAAAAATACCTCGAGTCTAGGTATTATTTATTCTCATTTATATAGATGAAGAATTGATAAAGTTAAACATGTAATGTTCTTTATTAGTAGGTTAAGTCTAGTGCCACCACTTGTATATCTTGGATACATTTCTTTTAATTTAGCGAGAATAATGTTTGTTATATAATGTGTTTGTCTAAATATTTATATTTTCTCTAAATATTAATCTAACAAAAAATAATTTTTACATAATAAGATATCATAAAATTTTCCCTTATAATATATTTTAATTTATCTATTGGGACTTTACTACATAACACATATGAGTAAAAGTGTGTATTTATATATATATATATATATTCAATAAATACTTATCTTTACTAATAGTATTCATAATATTGAAATTATCTTGACATACTTGTACAAATTACAATAGAAGCAAGTTTCAACCATGAGTCGTTTATATGTGTGAGTTTGTTTAGACATTATTGGTTCTAAACAATCAAGATAAATGAATTACGAAAACCGAAGTCTTATCTATTTGACTGACCATGTCACCTTACATTTATCTAGCGTGACATCTCTAATTTCTAAATTACTAAAATCGACGTATATCAATCAACCAACAACCATGCTGTCATCGAGCTATATAGTTCTTGCATATAATTTCAATGTTTTTATTTGACATTTGGACGTGCAGGTATCCACTTTTAGTGGTTGTTTGACATAAGTGACTAGGTTTGAGAGAAAAAAAAAATTTAAAATAACAGGGGGGGTTGGTCTGGTCTACGGTCCGGTAACGGGTGACCAAAGACGGCCACGGCCAGAGAAAAACGTCAAACCAGTCACGTAACAAAACTTTGAAAAACGATGTGACCTTTATTCTATTTGGGCTCAAATTACGTAAATGACCTAGGATGGTTTTAAAGCTATAACTTCATTTCTACCTTATTCTTATGTTTAAGTTTTCCTTTTTCTTTTCTAATCAGCTATCATCATAACCTATTAAAACATTATTTAATATATCTTGTTTTCTATTTATTAAATTTTGGATTTTATCATTCCGCTCTCTAAAATCGAGATTAACGGAATTTTATATAAAAAAGGTTAAAGAAGAAGGGTTTTTTTTTTCGTTAATTATGGTATAACTTATAAAGGAGTTGAATAATATTCTATCTCAATGAAAGAATAATAGTGATACTGTTAGATTATAATAAATTTGATATAAAAAAAAGTATTTGACAACATATAATATTCTTTGATTTGAATGGATTGTTTTCGATTTGCCCTTTAAAAAAAGATATAGTATATACATTTACATAAATATAGGCACAAGCCTGGAAGGAATCCTAATAATTAGAATGATAGGTGAATCCTATTTCAAGAGAATTGGAGACCCTTAAGTCATGATTTATCATCATCATGTCTCATTTTCTCACTAATAAGCTCCACGAGAAATAGTGAGTTACGTATTATAGAATCCTCCTATTACATGGAACCAATCAAAAATATACTTGAAGGCAATGTCTATATATTATTTATAAATATATATGAATTGTCTACTAAAATAAAATAAAAGTTATATACATACAAATAAAACCGAAACATGGCTAATGAAGTGGGTGCATCTAATAAATTTTTACTACGGACCTGATTTATTTATTTATTTATTTATTTACTTCTTTAATCCAATTAAAAAAAAAAAAAAAGGAAGCAGGAAACTTTGTTGTGCTGGAGTCACTGTCTTGTTGATATTTTACACTGAATCATTATAGCGTACCGGCAATTAGCAAGCGGTAAAGTACGGAATTACAGACTTCCATGATTCAGCGAATTGAATTTGCATAGTTTCGAAGGCCGGTGAAGTCGGTCTTGTCGGATGATGATGGATCTGATTTGAGTTTATCAAGACAAATAACTTATTTATATATGAATAAAGAAAGAATATATTTCTAAATTTTGGTTAATGTTTTACGATTTTATTTTTTATTTTGATAAGATTGGTTATATTTATTATTTTGTTATTAATTTTTATATTTTTAAATTTAAATAATTAAATTTATAATTTATTTAATATTTTAAATTTAAAAATAATCAAATTAAAGATATTATATTAATTCCATAATAAAAATATTAGAATAATCCATTCTCTCTCTCTCTTTTAATTCTAATTCCTAGTTGTCATTTCATTAACTTTCGCTGAATATTCCGTTAAAAATTCGCATGAACCACCTTTTGACTGGCTAAAGCTAATTAATGCAAGGATTAGTAAATATTCCCTCTGTTACTAAAAGCCGCGACTCATGGGAATTCAAGGAAAAACATAGACTTCATCGGATTGTCTCTGGTTCTATAGGTTAGCGAGGTGGGGATCTTATAGACTTTTATAGACCCGTGGAAATCCTAAGGAATTCCATAAATTCATATAAGGTTATGGATTTATATTTTCAAAATGACTCATGAGAGCATCTATAAATGCACAATAAGAAAAAGAAATAAAATTCTCTCATGTGGTACATGGATTTTGAGATTTGATTTCACGAAATGAGCATGGGTTATTTTATATTGGTGGTGGATAGAAGTTTAAATGAATCAAGCTATTTCGTAAATTATTCAAGATTTTTTAAGTCTTTTAGAAAGTGGACCAAATGAAATCAGTTCGTTTAACTTATACATTAAAAATGAACTAATTTACATTGATCGATTTAATACATTTATATTTTTGGTTTTTAAATTAAAACCGTTTAACTTACATAGTTAAGATCAAGATCTTTTGATCCTTTAAAAAATGACTAAATGAACGCAATTTATTTAATCTATGAACCAAAATGAGCCAACTCAGTTATCCATTTATTCCACTTCACATCTCTATTTTATACATTGGCTTTCAAGATTAAGCCTATAAGATTAGCGCTAATGACTAACTAAAAACTTGAGCCTTTAGCCCATATTGGCCAGCCTAAGCTCAGGTCGTCCAATGTAGCCTCAGGTTAGCTAAGCTTAATTTTTTATTCAAATAAAAATAGGTGAGAAAGTTTGATGGAAAAGGCTAAGCTAAAGGCTCATAACTTCCTAGGATTCTCTTCATCGAACTCGATGACAAGATCTTGGAGTATCAATTACTTTTTGTATCTAGTCGAGTAAATACTGCATCAAGCTTCCTTGGTAAAAGATCAAAACTCTATTACTTTTAAGTATTAGAGTAGTTATTTCGAATGTAATTTCGGAACCTCGATAATTTTTGTTTTTTTGCCTTTTGTAGATCTTTTACCACCAAGGATCGCTCATCAATAATTTCTATTCGATTGAATGTTATATACTACACCAAATCCCTTAAATACATGGGTTGTTGCATTTTTCTGACTCTTTTTATTAAGATTTCAAAAATGGACTAACAACGATACATTATACTGTGACGGAATGAAACAAATGGAGTGTCGATAAGTGATGGAGATTGGAAAACACAAATACATAAGCTGAAGTATGTGTGGTTTGTATTTTAAAATTATACAGGAAGCTATTGTTCATACGTTACTCTTATTTTTATTTAACCCCCTGACCAACCAAATGAAGCGCCGTGAAAGCGGCTGTCATTTTCATTGCATTGCTTGCTATTACTTGTCGTAGGAAGATGAGTAGAAAATCAATTTATTAAGATCAAAAGTCCTTCTCCACCTTTTGCAAGTTAATCTAGTTTTCATTAGCTAATTAAAATAATGCATCTCTTGTAATACAATTTCATATTTACGCGCACGTATTCTACAATTTTTCTTTTTTTTTTTTTTTGTTTGTTCAACTTTACAAGACAGTTCACCGAAAATTTTTTACAATGCAGTAGATGACAAAACCGCCGCCAGAGCCTATATAATTGAATTTGCACTCTCCCAATTTAAACTTTAGTGGTTCTATCAATATCAGTATAATTTTAAAAATTTTAGTAAGAATAATTTAGAGTTTGTATTTCCTTTCAAAAGCACAGGTCTATCATTAGAATTATTTGACGGGATGATTACAGCTGTATTTTATAGATTTTTTTTTTTCAATTACATCGTAATCAAACATAATCAATCCGTTTGAAGTATTAATATACATGATACTAAATTATAAAGATCTTAATATAGTATTTATAGAATCAACTAATAAAATTAATGCAACTTCAAGTATTAGACATTGATTAACTACGGCAAGTCCAAGGAAAAAAGAGGGAGAGAGAGACTCTCCCAATCCTTTAAGGCATTATGGCATAAGCAAACCATAAAAGAATAAAGACTATTGAAATAAGATGTAATATATAAATTGGTCATAAAAGATGTATTAAAGTAGCATATAGAAATCGTTTTAAAAAATCGAAAATTTACTGTTCTCACTCGGAGGACGTGTCATATAATTATTGATACTGTATTATTTTAATATTTAGAATTATTACTAATTTCTATGAAATGCATTTTAAGGAATTATGTCTTTTAGTTATTTCTAAAATGAACTTAAATCTTCATTTTAATTTTTAATTAATACAAAAATGAATCAAGCGAGTGAAATGAAAAGAAAAAATCAACAAATATTACACATCACGTATACATACCCAGTGAACTAGTAAACCCCCTATCTTTTCTATTTCAAACGATTTCTTTTGTCGCCTTCTCTATAATTTCTTGTGAAGCCCTACTGAGAATTGAATAAACTTAGGGAAAAGTTAGTACATTGGTATGGAAGATTCTTCCAAAATTGTCATTAAGTATAATTTCTACTTCAATTGTGGAAGTTTTGTTGAAGTTATTAAAGTAGAACTAATGTTATTTTAAGGAAATGGCATGAATAGTGAATTTGTGGTACTAGTCACCTACAAATGTCGAGCTTAACGTAAGGACAATTGTAATGTCCTGAAACCCAGGGCGCCATAACTCTACTACGTATCGACCATATTGACTTGGGAGTCAAATATGCTAAGGCATACTATGATCCATGTACCTATTGTAAACCACAATTTTCAACAAATCTGCTAACTTATAATCAATAATCTCAAATATACTAATGGAGTGAGATATCAATCACTCAAACTGCACAACCAAGTGTAATAACATGATTAAAACCTACTATAACTACACAAATTAAAACACGAAAGGATTCTAGATCACAAATTGGAGTTTCATAGCTTCATTAGTAATTAAACCTATTAAACCTAGCAACATCAGTCACAGATGACTTAATAAGCACATAAGTCTCATCAATAATCAATTATAAAGAAAATAAACGTAATCTTAAGTCTGCCCTTACAATTAAACTATGATGCCCTAGCTCCATTATCAAAATAGTAATACTCTCGCTATTCATTATAGAATAAATAGTCAAGTTCGTAATCCTTAGTATAAACCTCATCGTCTACCTCATAACCTGTTCTTACAATTGAAAAATAACAATCCTTATATGATGAGCCAAAGTTTAGTACAAGCTACCATATACATGTGCACGAAATATAAGTATCAATCAAACACACGTACACAAATACTATTATTAAATGTAACAAGCAATAGTTTTAATGTTTTATTTAGGCCCATAACCATTATAGTCTTAGCGTCTTAAAACTTAGGATTACTCACGACCCTTAACACACAATATATATAGATACTACATAAGTATTGATGTTGGATACTCTCAAACACCCAAGTGCCATAAACCAACCTAAATTTAGTTGGGTCATTTTAGTACGGGACTTTATAAGGGACATCAGTGCTCAAAGATTATTAGGTGCCTCACCAGCACTACTAGACCCGACCAATGGATGGTAAAAGCCAAGCACAATCGGCAAAAGAATTTAGTTCGGTTTATATTCGCTAACCTAGCACATACATTCAATAGACACGTATCCCATACCTGGAGCTCCTATTCTAAAATGATCCAATACTATGCGTTCTCTAGTACTTATTCAAAACATAAACACTAGCTTAGAATTTAATAAATTCGTAACTCGATACTTCTTTCTTCTTGATTCCATACTCTGAGCTTTTAAATTGTACTCCATGTAACTTTTCAATATTACCCCTAATATATATACACACGACACCAACACTCATACAACTCCTAACATGTCGTCTCACACGTACATACATTATACATAGCCACTCTAATTTCATGCACACATACATACTGTACACCACCACATGACCACAACTATACTTAGCCAATCATATATACTTTACGATGCCTACACATACTACACCTGAAATACATAGTCACACATAAGATAGGGTACACATGTACTACATATCCCAACACCACTCTACGACACCATCAAGATGTAATCTACATCATAACTGCACTATCATTACCATACTAACAACAACAACACCTCCAATCCAAAACTCAAAAGAACCCTAAAAACATAAATTAAAAAAGGAAAAATGGAGATAGAAGGAAGTCTTACTTGAATGTAGAGGAAAGATTGATTCTTGATCAATTTTTAATGACACAAATCTTGATTAGGGATTTGGACTTGAAATGAGTATTATAGGTTCCTTAGAAAAGTATTGTAAGTTTTTGGTGAGAGGAGTTATGACAAATGTAAAGTAAGGTTAATTGATTTAGAGGGTAGTGCAAATTTTTCTCAAACCAAAATGCCTATCACATTAATGTATAATCACATGCCATATTGATATCTAGATCTTTTTCCATGACAGTTTTGCTATTTGCTCCTAGCACTTGATATTAATTTATTTATCATACCGATGTCTGAATCTTTTTTTATGACAGTTTTGCTCCTAACACTTGATATTTATTTATATGCCATACCACAATCTAGATATCAAAATCACTTATTTTCTTTAATTCCCTTAAATTAATTAATTTATTATTTTTATTTTTAACTTGGGTTTTACAGAAACACAAGAAAGTGTAGTATGATGCCTTCTTCATAAGTATTGTGATAACTTGTTTACTAGTTATAGGTTAAAGCCTTAAAAAAGATGAAATTGCTTTATATGGGAGATTGAATATTAGGCTGAATATAGATTTTGGATATAAATGTTTATGCATATATATTATATTATAATTTTCTATTTTTAGAGTTACTTGATGTTGCAAATTGAATAATTAAAAGTTGCAATTAAAAAATATGTGTAGAGTTTGGATTTGGAGAGGAATCACTTTAGGTTTTGTTTAGGATAAAATTTTGAAGTATGGTCAATCAAGGAAGAGTCTAATTAATCTCACTACAAACCTTAACTAAGCATGAGGAGTATCTCTAAGGGCTAGTTTACTATAGTCCCTTTCTTAAGGTTGATAACTTAGCTCACTTTATATGGTTAACCATCTTACATTGATGTGTTTTCCGTCAACCTTCTTAAGCATCAGATCAACAAATTTAATCCCTAAAAGATCTTAGATGATCCTATCTAAGTTATAAACACCAAATCAAGTTAAAAATCAATTCTCAAATGTATGTTTGTTAATCTATAATGAAATTAGGTGTTTAATAATTATTGTACGTGTTGTATTAGGAGTTGATGGTTTGTGTAATCAGTTTGAGTTTGATAAGCATGATTAAGGTATGTAACTACCTCATGCATTAGATGCACTTGCTACATTAGCAATCGGTGAATCCAAATATATCAAAACCTTATTTGTTTCCTAATTGTGCTCAATTGAATGCTTATTCTGGGGCAGTGGTTGATGTCACCATGTAACATTCTAAATTAATAGGTTGTTGATTGATAATTCATTGTGTTACAAGTCAGTATGCTGAGGAGAATGATGTAGTTAAGTTATAAAGGTACTATGGGATGTCTGTATGGATGGTATCCGAGGTTAGTGACATAACTTTGTCTGTGTGTGTGTGTGTTTGATGCAAGGACATGAGGTACTCTAAGTTTTAAGATGTCAAAATTGTGTCGTAGTGCTAAACCTAAATAGAGAAAAAGAACCTATATGGATGTATTATGTTGATTTGAGTTGAACTCATGTGAGCTACTCATTGATGTACTACTTTATGATGTTTCTATATGTGAAATTGATAAATTCCAATAATTCATGGTGCTTAGCGAGTTCTTGAACTTTTGAATACCCATATTGTACCAAGGCCTTGTGGCCCAATTAGTAGGAACACCATTCTCCTTTAGGGATGGGGCAGGCTCGAATTCCCCTCCTCTAATTGTATAATATATAGTTGGCTAAGAAAAACAAAAATTTACCTATATTGCGATGTGGATGTATGAAAAATTTGCTGTACATAAGATTTTCAAACTTTAGGTTCCTTTATATATTTTTTTTTGTCACTAAATTTTTAGTTTCTAACTTGAAGTTTTTATTTGTTGTCCATATCTTAGTTCACTACCACCTCCATGCCTAAATGGTTGAATATCCAATAATTTGAGGGCATTGCTTCTTTATTTTTGTTGTGAAAAAAAAAAGAAAAATACCAGGAACTAATAATGGGTTGAAATTATTGCCTTGCTGCATTCTGAATAATGCACTTTTGATAAAATAAGAAACTATATTAGGACTACTAATTTTTTATGTTTCTCTCTTACATGGGTACATGTGCCTTAGCTGTATTTGGGGCTCTTACACATTAGCATTTTGCCAAACTTTTTAATACATTGATTGAGGTAGTAAAAAGGTAGAGATTACATTTAGAAAGATTCTCTTTTAAAAGAAAATTGAATTTAGCCATACATTGGATAAGATAAAATTATCAATACGTATTCAGATATTGCTTAGGTAAGTATTTTGTTATTTTTTTTTTAAATTCTTATCCATCTTTTCGAAATCATATGTTTAGGAATTTTATTTTTGTTTTTAATTGATTGGTGTAAGGGTTAAACATAGTTAGGCAACATCAAAGCAATATATCAAATGTGTGAATTTTAATTGTTCAATTCTTAACTTATCGTTGAATATATTTTATTAAAGTTACTCAATATATGGTTTTTGTATCATGTGTATAACAATTTTATGATTTTATAACAATTTTATTTTAATGGTCTAAAATGAAAAGATTAGAAAAATAATTTAGCATGACTCAATTAAGAGTTGAACACCCCCCAATTTTTCATATGTTATAATTCAATATGTTGCATATATAAGAACCTTTCAAATTATTATTATTTTGGCCAATTAGAGTGGTTGCATGTTTGATATTGATTATGTATTTGCATAATATTTCAAAAGAAGATAAAGTAAAATATATATATATATATATCTTGTAGAATTTACACAGGGTATAAAGTGATTCTAAGGAGTCATAGGATAGGTTTTAGATACAAAAATTTAGAACTTATACTTATAGGATAAATTATAGGAAAGCATTATATGAAACCATCTTGCAACCACTCACCCCTAATGTATATTATGTAATGCGGAGTCTAACTAGCAGATATAGTGATGAATAATAATATAGGTGGAGATATAATGACTATATAGTTATGTAAGAAAATATTAAATGTTCTGTTAGTGATGCTCATTAAAATAACTTTCACCTTTTCATTTACCTACTTTTTCATAAATTATATAATTAAGATTGAAAAACGTGAAATGTTTCTTTTACAATATATTAAAGAAACATAATACATCAAAAAGTAATACTAATGGAAAAGTCTTAAGGGAGTTTGATAAGAACCAAGCTATTAGGCTTTTAACTTACAGTCAAGCTCGAGGACTAGAGAAACTAATGGGGTGAATCATCCTACTCCAGTTGACTTCTACCGAGGCCGAGTTACTCCTTACTATTGATTAACTCTCTATGCTGTATCGAATGACCGTTCATCTTTTAGAAATTATGTGCCGAATGGAAGAATACCTTGACAACAGCTAAACTTTACACACCTGCTTGGTCCTGTCCGACCTGAACCCTTACTCGGCAACATTTCTATCGAAAGGCCCAAAGATCCCACGCGTCAACCATTCCTATTTGGATGAGTCCATATGTACTAGACACCCTTACTCGGCCACCCAACTAGCTTGTATTGCTTTGCTTACATGCTCCAATAGCACCACCAATACATTGTTGCCATGTGTTCGGGACTACTTGTAAAATCTGTTATTATAATTATTGTTTTTCCGTAAATATTCATTTTTACCTATTGTATGCTTTGTACGTTATTTCTTTTGGACAATACCATTTTTGTCTTTTCCTTTTTAAGTATGTTGTCCTAAATTCTTAAGTATAAATAGCTCTTATACGTGTAGCCGTAAAGGATCAGATCATCATTAATACATTGCATATTTTTCTTTCGTAAATATTATTTGTTTACTCTCATTTTACTCTTATTCTAACCCTTAAGCAATGTTAGGTGACGAGTAACCTCACCGGACCAACTCGTGTGTCATATCGAGCTATGCCGTGAGTTTTTGAAAGTTCCATTAGTGTGTGGTATCCCTTGGAGTTGTTAGTGAGTTTTGCTTACTTTTTCCTCATATTTTGTCCTTCCTGGGTGTTTTCCTTTACCTTTTTTCAAGTTTCAACAAGCTTGAACATATCCCTACAACCAACCTTGTCTGTTCTTAGCTTTGATCCGCATCATCTTGATATTAGAGCAAAGGTTTCGTTTGGATTGTAGTAGTTTGTTCTTGAAGTTCCCTATTTATACCCTGTTTTTACATGTGTGAAATAGAGCAATTCTATATTAATTTAGCTATTGTGTTTATTGGTTAATAAGCTTTCGGTTTGAAGAAAGTGTTTGTCGTGTAATTTTGAGAAAAAGTGTTAGCTATAGCATTGAATCAATGAGTTTGAGATTTGAATCTTTTGGAGAAAATAATAGACTTGAGCGTTAATGCCGGTGCTAGGGATGACAATAGTGGTGTTGTCCACCATGGCTAACAATCTCAAGATACTCTAAGAAGTACAGATGAAAGACTTAATGAGGTAGCCAACCTCTTAGTGGACTTAACCTAAGCTGTTCATGTATTGGCTTATCAACCTTCTGAAGTCGTACATAATACCCTAGAAACTGCTTGACTGCTAGAGGTTAAAATTTGGCTTGATAAGTTCAAGGCAGAGGAATAGGTGAATGAGTGAGAAGAAGGATTGACTTAAGAGATTTGGATAATGAAGACAAAGAAGAGTATGAAGAAGAAGAACGAACTTAAGCACCCCGAACGTCTAACCATGTAAGACTTCAAATTCCAACTTTTAATGGGTTTAGAAGTGCGGATGAATATTTGGATTGGAAAGAGAAGGTAGAGTGAGTTTTTTATTATTACCAATATGAAGATCATGAGAAAGTAAGAACTGTTGTTATTGAGTTTTCCAGACATGCTACCATGTGATGGAAGAATTTTAGGTCAGGCGAAGATGAGAGGGTTATCAAGAGATTAATACTTGGCCTGAGATGAAGATAATACTTTGAAATAGGTTGGTACTGGACACTTATCTACAAGGAACTTTTACTTGACTTCAAGAGCTGAGACAATGGAGTTAAATTGTTGTTAAGTATGTTTAAGAGTTCCAAATGCTCATAATTCGTTGTGAAGTGAAGGAACCATCAGCGTGAACAATTTTTAGATTCCTTATTTGGTTAAGAAGTGATATCTGAGACATTGTAGAACTCCAACAATTCGCTACAATGGATGGGGCTATATGAATAGCCCAACGCATAGAGAGGCAGAAAAGAAACAGAATGTTGGCTTAACTTCCAACAAGTTGAATTGGTCATCCGAATCGACCTAGTCAAGGAAGTTGCTAAGCCAAATCAAGTATTGAGCCGACCCAAAAGGTGGATGTTCGAGCCGAACAAAAGGGTCGACCTAACAATGATGTACCAATGTTTGGGAGACTTCTTCTGATTGCTTGTGAAGAGCAAGCCCAAGACCTTGGCTAACTTTTGGGATAAGGCCCAGAAGTACATTAACTAGGAAGACAAAATTCGTACTAGGTGTGATACCGACCAAGAGAACTTAAGCGGAAAGTAGGATAAAGAAAAATTGTCCATGAAAGATTGCCTCAGTGGTAGATTGCTGGGTGTCGAGCCTTATTTCGTTTTTCTTAATTTATTTTATAATAAGCCTAGCTCACTTAATACAAAATACTTGATGAACCAGTTACATTGGTAACAAGTGAAATTAGGGTTTCTAAGTAGAAAAACTCTAATTTAGTCACTAATTTACAAATATTATAAAAATAATTTTTATAAAATTAAATCAGAAAAAAACTAAGTTCGGGGGTTAATCTATTAAAACTAAGTGACTACGTAAAGATTAAAAAAAAATAATGGGCTTTATTTTTATAATTTTTCTAAGAGTACTAAGATAGTACAAATATACAAAAATGTAACTAAAATAAATTTTTTATTATGAAATTTTTAAAAAAAGAAATTTTTTTTTATAAATGTCTCGAAGACATCTACGTATTCGCTGGTCGGAATCAAATCAATATAGTTCTTTTAAAAAAATTTAGTGTGTTGATTTATTTTAATTTTTGAAAACTAACTAAGTTTACATTTTTAATTTATTTGATTTTTTAAAATAAAATTCTAAAAGGGCCCTAATTTTGAAGCATTTTTATAGAAAAACCTCTAAAATGTCATAGTTTTTTTTAAAAGTTTTTTATTAATTTTATTTCTAAAAAAATAATTTTTCTCAATGAGAAATCTTAAAAAAAATAATACTAAAAAAATTTCCTATGCTACATATATATTTTTTTTCTTTCCATTCTTTAAAACAACTAACTAAACAAATCTAGACTAATAAACAAATGAGTAAATATAATAATAATAGTAATAATAATAAAATAAATAAATAAATAATAATTAAAAATGATAATAATCAAGACCAAACTTGATTTGGCTATTCTACATTTAGTGAAGCAGTGGGCGTTGAGTGCCTGTATATGTGATCGTGTTTGTATGTGTGTGGACTGTACAGTGACGTGCGAAGGTAGACAGCGGACTGTGGTGTATCATATGTGTATGATCTAAACTAGTAGTAAGCGTGCACGAGTTAGGTGTAAATGGTCTTGTTGTGTGGACGTGCAACATCATGACTAGAGTTACTATTGAAGATAGGTCGTCGAGCTGGGTTTGTGCTTATGAGTTGTTGTAGTGTAAAGGTCTAAGGCTGTTGGCTTCTATAATGAATGATATGTAGCTGCTTCATTATTGTGGATGTCCTATGCGTCGTGCCGATCGTAATGTACTACTTAATTGGTGTGTATGTGTTCGTGATAGGGGTTATGGATGTTGGGTGTTGTCTTGCTTCAATGTTCGAGTTGAGCTGTTGGTTGGATTGAGCAATTGGCGTCTGTGGATCATGAAGGGCATTAGGGACTGGTCGTAGATAGCGGCTTGGCGTATAGGTTTATGATATGGGTCGTAGTTGTGATCGATGTATGCTAATCGTGAGTGAAGCAATGTGTAAGTATTGATCAATGAAGTGGTATGCTGGCAGTTGCTTGCTATGAAGTGCAGCCGTGAGTTTGGACTATGATCAAATGATGTATGAAGTGCAGCCGTGAGTTTGGACTATGATCAAATGATGTATGAAGTGCACTGTGACGTAGACAGTATGGGTGTATGTTGTATGTTGATCAATGCATCGGGCATGTGGTTGGTCAGTATATGTTTGCATGAATGTGTTGCTCATGTGTGTGTGATCAGCATGAGTTGCCATGGGTTTAATGAAGGATGGTGATTGGATCATCGAGCAGAAGTTGTTGGGATGTACAGGAAGTGGGTTCGGTTTTGGTCTTGGGGTCATTGGTGAAGGAGTGTGGCATTGGTTCATTGAGTGAAGGTTGAAGGAAGGAAGTCATACGAAGATAGGGGTTCATCTTACATGTAGGAGTATTGACTAGAGTTAGAGGAAGGGGATATTGATTGGTGTTTGGGTTGATGGTTATGCATAGAGTTGATTCTTATTTTTAAGTGGGGCTTAATTCTTTCCTTTTATGTCGCGTAATCAATATCTATATAACTTTGTATCAAATCTTCTATATCAATTCAAATCCATATTGATAAAAATCAAATTAGATTTGAATATCTACATATCTCTATTTGTTTGGATTTAACACTATCGTATCATATTTGCATTATCTCCAATAATAATTTAACATAATTATATTAGATTTAAAAGATTTGATAAGATTTAAAATTAGATTTGAATCTCATATGCTTAACCTATTTTTGCAAATGAAAAAAAAAAAAAATGCACATGTGTGCTTGGTGAGATTCGAACTCATGACCCTAAGCCAAATCCAATATCATGTTCAAATGCTTATCCGTTAAACTGTTAGCTTGTACCTTAACATTTATTCAATTAAATCGTACTTAAGTTACATAACTCTCTAAAATAAGGCTACTTAAAATGAGTTAAAATCAAAATCCATAACCCTAAAACATTTTTACTTTCTAAAAATCTATTTTTCTAAAAAATATTTATAATTTTTCTTTTTTCCATTTTTTTTGTATTTTTATCATTTTTCAAAAATTGTTATTATTTTTAATTTTTTTTTATATTTTTGAATTAGGAGCCTTTAAAATAAAAAAATGAGGAGGTAAAAATTGAGTGTTTACACTAGGCAGATTAAAGGGGGAGAAATCTATGAAGAAGAAGCGCCGAGCCGAGCGTGACCTGTTGCTCCCTCCTATTTACACGCAACATACGCTCCTGAATAGACCCATAGCCCAGGTCTATTCTGATGTAAAGCATAGGAATTTGCTGCAAAGAGCCTAGAAAATGAAAGGGAACCCCAATCGTCAGAACTCGGATAAGTATTGTTAGTTTTACAACAATCATGGCTACACCATAGATGAATGCTTCTAGCTAAAAAACACAATTGAATACGCCATTCAATGGGACTTCTTCCCAAAGTATATGGCCTATCAGAGGAAAAACGACTGTTCTGATGATGATGGAGACAGAGCATCTTAGAGGCGATGGACCGATAACGCTTACACCAAGCAGAATAATGACCGTTGTAACGACCGTACCCCTAATAGTATCATCAATGTAATTATTGGGGGGGGGCTACATCTCGGGAGTTAGTTGAGCACTAGTAGCTCAGTTAACACTCCATTAGAGATGTTGACTGTGAGGGAGAAGAAATAGAAGTTAGAAATTTCCATCTCCCTCTCCAATGAAGACCTTAAAGGGGATGATACACCCTATCACGATGCCCTAATAATAGGGGCGAGGATCTCAAATTTTGAGGTCTTAAAGATTATAATGGACATTGGCAGTTTCACTAATATACTTCTCCTCCATACTTATGAGAGGATGAGGAAGAAGTTGCCAACAAAAATGAAGCCGTACCATCATAATCTAATTGGCTTTAATGGAAGTACGGTCTAAGATAAGGGTATCATCATGTTAGACATGGAACTTAACGATGGTGACCATGTAGCGCGACGACCTATAGAATTTGTCGTAATTAATTGCCCTTCCCCTTATAATGCACTCTTAGGAGGACAAAGTCTGAATACTTTTAGGGTGATTACATCCTCCTTCCATTTGAAAGCCACTCTCGTGAGAGTTGTACGTTAGGACCACCAGAGAAGATGGCATGTTCACTTTGGACATCGACCTGTAGGGGAAGCTGGCTAAGAGGGATGAGCCGAGAGAAAAAACATAAGAAGTCTAAATTGGGCCTAAACTCGAGTAGGCCACGAGAATTGGGATTAAGACACCAACCGAAGTGAAGGATGAGATCATTGCTCTCTTACAAGCAAATTCGGATCGGTTCACTTGGTCGATGTCAGACATTAACAGAATCTCGCCTGACCTGGCGACCCATAGCTTTAATATTGACATTATAACATTGTTTGTCAAGCATGAAAAGAGATATTTCACTCTGAAGAGGTAAGCCGCAACTGAGGAAGAAGTACAGAAGTTGCTTAAAGCCAGTTTCATGAGGGAGGAAAAGAATTCGACCTGATTAGCAAAAGTGGTGTTGGTTAAGAAGAAGAATGGGAAGTGGTGAATCTGTGTCGTTTATACTAAACTCCATAAAGCTTGTCCTAAAGAATGTTTCCCCTTTTTAAGGATTGATCAGCTCATCGATTCCACTTCGGGATACACCCCACTGAGCTTTATGGACGTCTTCTCGAGGTACAACTAGATTAAAATGGACTAAAAGGACGAAATCTATACCTCCTTTGTCACTGGTTACGGTACATATTGCTACACCATAATGTTTTTGGTTTGAAAAACGCTAAGGCCACATACCAACGAATGGTGATGAAATTATTTAAGCCTCAAATTGGGTGCAATATGGAAATGTATGTTGATGCCAACATGATCGTCATGAGCCAGAAGCTAGGTGATCATGCTAAGGATCTCTATGAAGCCTTCGACCAGATGTGCACATAAGACATGAAGCTAAACCCTTAGAAATGTGTCCTTAGGGTCAGATTTCGTAAGTTCTTTAGCTTTCTAGTAACACGGAGATATCGAGCCTAACCTTGAGAAGATTACTGCCATTAGGAGAATGAAGCCTCCAACCTCAATCTAAGAAGTATAGAAGCTTACCAGCATAGTAGCTGTATTGAACAAGTTCATCTCAAAGGGTACAGACCAATTCACTAAGTTTTTTAAAATCCTAAAAATTCCAAAAGGTTTTGAATGAACTCTGGAGTACGTAGCCACCTTTCAACAGCTCTAAGACTTCCTCACGTATCCATCGATTCTCTCCAAGCCTGTCTAAAGGGAGGACCTATTCTTGTACCTAGCCATGAGCAACCGAATGCTCTCCTCTATATTAGTTAAAGTAAATGGAAGAGAGCATAGGCCCATATACTACGTCAGTCATATACTCCATGGGCCTGAGGTCAGGTACACTTGGGTAGAAAAGTTCGCCCTAGCCGTCGTTATCACTATTAGGTGGCTAAGACCCTACTTCTAGGTACATAAGATAATTCTAATCACAAATCAACCTTTGTACACCATGTCATAGAAACTTGATGCAACTAAATGGATGATGAAGTATGCGATGGAGTTAAGTGCATACGGAATCCAACATCAACCACGAATGGCCAATAAGGCATAAGTGCTGGCCGACTTCATAGTAAAATATATAGGAGAGGAGGAAGCACCACTAGGAAATGACAAACTGATGTGGACTCTCTACATCAACGGATTATCCACCTTGAAGGTTGGAGGTATGAGTCTCGTTTTGATCGGCCCTTACAAAGTTACGATCTGTTATGCCCTTAAGTTCAGGTTTGATTCTAACAATAACGAGTTCAAATATGAGGCCCTTATTGTTGGTCTTTAGTTGGCTAAGGAGATTGGTGCTGAGCATTTATGGATTTTCTTGAACTCCATGCTTGTCATCTAATAAGTTCAAGGCAAATACGAGGCCAAGGATGACACTTTGGCAAGGTACCTTGAGAAGGTGAAAAGCCTTCTAGCTGAATTCCCTTTGTGAGACATCAAGAGGATCCCTCGACTCAAAAATTCAGTAGTAGATTAGCTATTTAGGCTTACCTCTACTAGTATACGGAAGCTCGAGGTAAAGGATAGCAAAATCTTTATATAATACCTGCTAGAAAAAAGCATAACTCTAGGCTCGACTGAAGTTTTGGAACTTACCACAATAATACTTGAGCCAAGCTGGATGGAGCTATTTGGAGCAAGGCACGCTCTTAGGCGATAGAAGAGAGGCAAAGAAGCTTCGGTACCCTGCCACAAACTACATTGGTCAACGGTGTCTTATATTACAGGGGACTCGAGGAAAAGGGCTGTGCGTTAAGGAAGAGCTGCATGCCAGAGTGTGCAGTAATCATATCCAGTCCCAAGTCTTCTCCCTTTGGGCACTATGACTTGGGTATTATTAACTTACCATGAGGTAGGATGCAAAAGCCTAGCTTAAAAGTGCTTGCAGTACTAAAAGTACATGTCGATTAGTCATGCACCTAGCATTAGCCTCTAGCTCCTAATTAGCCTATGGCCGTTTGTACAGTGGGGTATTAATATTCTTGATGCCTTCTCGAAAGCTTTGGGAGAACGGTAGTTCATAATTGTTGCTATTGACTACTTCATGAAGTGGGTGAAAGCCGAAGCGGTAGCAAAGATCATGGAGAGAAGTGTTGAATTTTTCTAAGAAATAATATTCTCTCCCGATTCGAGATCCCCTATTTTCTCATTATGGACAATAGGCGACAATTTGATAACCCTAAGTTCTATGAGTTCTACATTAAGCATCACATCACCCTGCATTTCACTTCGATGGCCCACCTTCAATTGAATGGACGGGTCGAGGTAACTAATCAGATTATCTTGGATAGCCCAAAAAAGTGCTTAGACCAACTTAAGATACCTAGGGTCGATGAACTGCCTAATTTCCTGTAGGGGTATAAGACCACCCATCGTACTTTTACAGGTGAAACCCCTTTTCGCTTAGCCTTGGGGTAGAAAGTAGTCCTCTCAATTGAACTTGAGCTTCCTAATATCGAGACTCAAAGTTTCAACGTCGTCCTTAATGAGTCATTATTGCAAGCAAGCATCGATATTATTGAGGAAATTAGAGACCTTGCCGCGGCTTGGGTAACTGTATATTAGCATTGGGCAACCCGATACTACGATTAGAAGGTCAGGCATAAAGAGTTCAAGGTTGGCGACCTAGTGTACCAAAAGCTAGAAGCTATAGATTTGCAAGAAGGGCAAGGTAAGTTGGCCCTTAATTAGGAAGATCTTGTCAGATTCAGGGAAAGATTAGGCAAAGTGTACAAACTAGAAAGACTGGATGGCAATCTTATCCTATGCACATGGAATGCCAATAACCTTCGGCTTTATTTCGATTAATGTATTGTCGTGTAGATCTTTCTAAAATAAAGAAATAAAGAATTTTCTCCATAATTTGTTGTCTACACCCCTCTCTCTTTCTATTGCCACTTGAGCCCTTGAAGGGTGAACGAACCACTTATTGGGCATGTTGGAACACCATTGAGCTAATACCCTTAGGTAATCTCGGTAAGAGGAAATACCCCTTGCATAGAGGAACTCTCACGCATCGTGTAGGTCGAAATGCCACTGACCTGACCCCTTCAAGTAACCTCGACTAGGGTAAACACTCTTTACACAGAGGAACTCTCATCTTTTGAGCAGGCTGAAAGGCTATCTACCTAACCTCTTTTGGTAATCTTGGCTAGGGGAAACACCCTTTATATAGAGGAACCCCCACCTATTAGACAGGTTGGAATGCTACCATTTGACCCCTTCTGGTAACCTTGGCAACAAGAAACACTCCTTACACAAAGGAATTTATACGTGAATATATTCAAAGGAAAAATAAGAAAAAGCGAGTGTATAAGAGGAAGGCAAGTAAGAGATTTCATTCATTGATTGTAAAACTACACAGTTAAGGCTGGCATCTTAGCCTGACAAACATATATTTAAAAAAAAAAAGAAGAAGACAAAAACAAATACACTATCGCCTTGGATCAGTTAACTCTGATAACTTAGAAAAATCCAATGCCTTCATCTGCTCAGAGTGTTGATTTGACAATGCATCTTGATGAGGTTAGCTTGGTGCGGCAACATGGGTGAGAGGTTACTGATAAGGGTCGACAAAAGGATCGCCCTGATCTTATCCTTATAAATGGCAACCTCTGGGGCGACCTCCTTGTCGATTGCTAGGGCAGAAGTGGATGTGGAAGCACCTTGCCTTGCCCTAACAGTAGAAGGGGTACTTGGGACAACATAAGTTGCTTGAGTAACCTCCCTCTTACGCGTTAGGGCTTCCCTCTTCTTATTAAAGGTTAGGGAATCTAGGAAGTCAAGGAAACTCAGATCAATGTCTGGATAATGGAAGAGCACCTCCTTCCTTAAATAACAGGTCGAGTTGATAGTTAGGTCTTCTAGCTCATCCAACTACCCTTCAATCTTCCAATAGTTGGCGATGGCCTTTTTCACGGTTGCATCGCTAAGGACCTCTCCACTCTCTATTTTAGAGATGATTTCCTTCATCTCCGAAACCTTCCCCTGTAGATCTTGGACTTGCCGCTTTAACCCAACCTTTAAATCGACCAGCTCTAACGAAATGGCCTGAACATTTTTGCACTCAGATGCCTTTGCTAGCTCAGTTTGCAGCCTGGTGATCGACGCCTTTAGCTCAACGTTCTCTTTCTCAACTTAGACCTTGGCCTCCCTCTTCTCATCCAGCTGCTGAGAGAGATGAGCCTTGGTCCTCTGTTAATCTTCTAACTAAGCCTTTAGGTCATTGGCTTTCTTCATCTCCTTCTTAGCCTTATCCATCTCTCTCTCTACATCATTCCGCTGTGCCTGAAGCCTCGCTACTTGATCGCAAGAGCGATGCAAGTGCTAGTTAGCTTTGGAGAATTTTTCCAAGTATTTATTAGTAGAAGTCTCTACCTCTAGTGGAAGCTTCTCATTGCAGCACAATGCTTCCCTAAAGCCCTTTATCTCTTTCTAGGTAGCATCATATTTATTGAGTTGAATTGACACCTAGTCATGGTACTTCAAAGAAACACCAACTACAATTAATACAATGAGAAATGAAGCACATCAACGTAGAAGTAATATACTTACTTGATGCATAAGTGTGCTTAAGTGGCTTGCCATATCTATGTGGTCATCTTCACCTTCCTTAGATATCCCCTCGAGGACAGCCTAATCATTGGGAATATAAGACCCTATGGAGGCCTAGTCGTTGAGTATTAAGTGCCATAGCATGAGATAATTAGCATGGACTTCCCACTTCGTCCTCAAATGCTTCTACTGAGCTCTCTTCATTTCTAACTCGAGAGCCCCTTTTAGGAGCTCTTCATTTTATGAGACGTATGGTACCTCTTGGAATGAGTCTGACTCGATCCCTAGCAACCTAAAATTGTTAAGGACGTAAAAAAATTCGTCTTCTATGTCGTTAACAGACTAATGGGGATGAGTTGTTAGCCATTCGTTCCATTTCTCCCGGCTTAGAGGTACTCTCACCAGGGGTCTCTATTTCTTGGCTCTAGGCCTTGACTCCCCGGCTGTTTTAGGAGCCTTCCTTTTTTGCCCAACAACTTAAGGTAGGACGGCCACTTTGACCATCTCGTCTACCCTCACACCTAGAGGGGAAAGTATTTGAATATCGGGCCCCTTTGCATCGGTACCCTTGTCTCCTATGAGAATAGGTTTGATGGAGGGGACAAAGGTAGGGGCAGGCAAAGTTACGCCTAAAGGCTTTGCATCTAGTGGCTCATCCTAGATTCCAATGGGAATCTCCTATGGAATAGCCTTTGGTTACACCCTGCTAGTCTCCTTAGCCCCTGGCTTTGCCCGCATTACCTTACCTTTTGTCTCAGATGCCTTGGTCCTTGCCTATTGGCAGCTCATCAGTTTGTTAATGGATAGACAGGGAAGCTTCATAGCTAAATTTTTGCCTGTAAGAAATTGAATTCAAATAGTGAGTAAAAAAGAAAAAGAAGGCAAAACCAAAAGAAGCAATCATTACCATTCGTTGACTCTGTTGTGACTGATACGGAAAAGGAAGATCCCCCATTTTATAGAGATATCAAACGAAGCATCCCTATACTAGCACAATAGATGAAGGTATTCACAAAAGGAACGAACTTGTACCTTTGGCCAATTTCTTCATCATAGCCTTATTTATGCTGGAGAAGAGCTTGGAGATTGGATACCGGAAGTATCTCTCTACGGTCTCCGTAACATTTATCTCTTGGCTATGTTTGAGCGTTATGAAGGCCTGGATCTCTTAAGTGGTAGGACCAAGCCCGTTTTCACCTTTAGTTTGGACCATCCTAATCCATCGCATATAAAAGTCTGCTTCCTCGGGTAGTGCAACTACTACATACTTATCTTGCTAGCCCTTTACTAAGTTTATGAGGTTGTAGAACAACTTCTTTCCTTGGTGTGGCTAGAGTTATGGTCACCCTTTGATGCTCTTCTACATTTAGAAATGACAAAAGAGCTTAGGAGTAACCCTTACAATTAGGTACTCATAGAGCACTTGGAAAGTCTTTAGCGCCTTCCACCTATTGGGAGGGACTTGTGACGGATTACACTAGTGGTAATTGAAGAATTCCTTTTCAAACTAACTTGGAGGAAGGTGTTGCCTAAACTCTAGGCACTTCTTAAACACCATGAAGTGCCTCCTTGATAACAAAGCCACCTGTTCGTCCCTACTCAATAACCTTATTTGCCATCCAAGGATTGCCTCAATAACAAAGTTACTTATAATCTGACTAGGGGCGGATTATTTGCTCTTGCTCACTTAGCCGCTAAACCCTTTGCTTGTTTCAAAAGCATCGAATAAATCCTTGGTAGGAGGCAGGTGGTGTATATATATACATTCGTTGGGATGGCATTGATAATCTTGACCTTATCTAATGCCTTTATGGCTATCCTAGTAGGTTCATCAAGTTGTGCTAATGACGAGACTTTGTCCTCTCTTGTTGCGTAAGGGTTACTTCTTGTTGATTCGGAGTGAGTAAGGCTGAACCATGACGAGTCACAACCTACCTCACCTGTGTTTGTTGATATGATTGCAAAGGTTAATGAACAAAAAGGGAGTTAGAAAAGCTTTAGAAGGAAGTTTGATGTAGCGCAAGAAAGTAGAATTTGCAGTAGTAGAATAGAATGATTGTAGAAAAGTGGTCTCTTATTGTGACCTTCCTATTTATAGGCTAAGCACTTAGGAAACCATATAGGCGTTATCAAGATTTGTATAAGCACAAATTCCTTAGAATGCTGCTGAGTAGATACATGAAGTGAGTTTTGATTGGACAATCCCCTTCAAAAGGGAAAACGCATTTAGCTGTACACTAGTTTGCTATGATAAGATACTTATCACATCACATTAAATGCATAGAGAAACGAGTGCGCTTGGTTTAGAATTTGAAACCAGAATTTTCTCCACGATCCCTCTAACTTCCACTTGGTCAGCATGATAGAGGTATGGCCTAATCGCACCTATTTAGTCCATGACAAGTGCTGTTTGGCCTAATCAGTTCGTAGCTTCGAATCACTTGCCCTGGTGAGATCTAAAGGTGTCCTACTTTAACACCCTAACTGATTCTTCAACACTTCGCTTCGACATAGTTACTAACTACCTTGATCCTTCTCACCCTAGACATCTTCGACTTGGGTATTCACTCCCTTAGACATCTTTACCTTAGCTTGCTGTTAGGTCGAACCTATACCCTTACCATGCTGGCATTGTAGCACCTGTTTAAGCTCTTTTGAGTCAGACTAGTCACACGCTTGAGCATCTTACATATCCCTTCTCCTTACCTTAGTAATGAGTTTGCGCCGAGGGGGAGGGGGTGTACAAGTGTTAACAAGGCCCTTTAGATATGCCCACTCAAGTCCATCTAAATCTGACGGAACTTATTTACTACAGTGGGTTGAAGCCTTGAGCCTTAATTGATCGAGTCTAAGGAGATTCTCAAAAGTTGTGAGATAAGGATGAGAGACCAAATTAATATCCACTTCCGGTTAAAGTAGGATAAGTTAAACACTTTGTCTCTACTCTCCCATACTTGCGGGAGAAGATCTCTTCTATCAATCGTGCACCAACTGTTGGTGTCACTTCTTTATAAATACCAGTCCGTTATCTAATGGTTGGCTTTCTTCACTTTGTATATTAAGCTTGCATATTACTTCCAAAAATCCTTTACTCTCCAAGAATTCACTGCTAATTTAATTATTGGAGTGATCACGTCAAATAACCTTTCGACATTCCCTCATAGTATTTTGTTTTGCAGACTTACTATGTGCATAACTCAATTACTACTAACAAATCTTTGAAGATGACAAAGATATAGCATGAAAACACTTTCGAAAGGGTACAAGTTAAGGATTGGTTTTCTATTTTAATTTATCCTCAAAGTTTGAGGACTGATACATCTGAATTCTTATTTTGTCTTTCATTTCTTCTTTTATATATGTTTGTAGTTTTATTTATCTCTTTCCTCTGTCTTCTTCACTTATATATCCTTTTCATTACATTTTGTATATGTTATTGTGATAATTGTATACTAACGTTGCAAAGTAAGTTAACCACAATTGTTGGAATTTATGATACTTCATAAGTTTGACAATTATTTCACAATATACATATTCTTGCACCATTTTTCCAATAGATGCACGACTTTTAAATATTATACTGCTTTCACGTATATCTCCAATTGAAGAGACTTATTGTTATTATTAAACTCATAAAAAGATATATATTGTCAAACGACCAAGCATTTTATGTGGTTTTTTTTTCTAAAAAACATCTTATATGGCTACATAATCGTTTTATGCTTTTAATTAACATTTTCGTTAATTTAATATTCATACATATATAGTGGATATGGTGTCCACTATTACTTTTAAAAAGAATCAATTGTTACCGTAAAAAAGAAACAAAAGCATACTCTGTTTATTATTTTTTGAGAATCGTATTAGAAGAAGGGGAAAAAAAAAAAAAAGATTAGCAATTATATGACATTGATACTTGATATTGTACAAATAAGTCTTAATTTAAAAAAAAAACACCTCACCAACATTTTTATAGTATAGTGATACGAAACGGGTAAGGCATTTCCCTCGCGTTATTATCACTAACAAAGGTAGGAAAAAGCTTCCACTTCTATTCTGAGATAATTCATAAGCCATAAAAGAAGGTGTCTTTTTCTCACCAAAAAAATCCTTTTGTCCTTTTTAGTTGGAGAAAGAGAAACGTACGCAAGGGCAAGGAGAGGGGCAAACCTGTCATTTTACTTACAGAAAGTAGGAAAAAGCAAAAGAAAACGTTTGTTCTGTGGACTTGTTTTACTTACCACACTATATTACTATAACTCCCCACAAGTTCAGTTCCCCTTCTCCTCTCTTATCTTTCCTCTTTCATTGCAGATTTGGTGTTGGTGGGCTGTCCTCTCCCCTTTCTCTCTCATCAAGTCTCTTCATTTTATCGCTCTGCAAAGTACATTTCTTTTTATGGGTCTCTCTTACTTTCTTCCTATATTTAAAACCCATTAAAGCATTTCTAAATCTTTGTGCTTACATATCTTTAGATAGTTAGGGAGGACATTCTTAGAGAGAGGTAAGATGGGGGAGAAGTCTGAAGTATTGGAGGCAGTGCTCAAGGAAGTTGTGGATTTGGTAATAGATCTGATGCAATTTTTGACTCTTTTGTTAACTTTAATGTTTATATTGTTGTGTTTTTGTTGAATTGAGTCGGCAAAATGAGTGAAAGTATGGATTTTGACACATGGGATTGTATTGTTTTTGTGTTTTGTTCTGTTTTTAGGAAAATATACCTATTGAGGAAGTTCTTGAGAATCTGAGATGTAGTAAAGATGGTTTAACGACTGAAGCTGCTCAGGAGAGGCTGACCATTTTTGGACAAAACAAGCTTGAAGAGAAGAAGGTAAGGAAATTTGGGCTGTTTTTCTTTTCTTTTCTTTCCTTTCCTTTCCTTTCCTTACCTTTTTTTTTTTCATTTACATTTAAAGTTTCATTCTTTTCAAGGATTTGAGTTGTCAATTTTACTGTGTTTTAATATCTGGGAATTTTTGTTTTCAGGAGAGTAAATTTTTGAAATTCTTGGGGTTTATGTGGAATCCTCTCTCATGGGTCATGGAAGCTGCTGCTGTTATGGCCATTGCACTTGCCAATGGAGGAGTGAGTAATTTCACCTTTTCGTTATTTATAAATATTTATAAATATAAAAATATAGATCTTGGGATAATTTTTATGCAATTTGTATGACTTTGTTGTTGGTAACCATTCAGGGAAAGCCCCCGGATTGGCAGGATTTCGTTGGTATTATTACTCTGCTTCTTATCAACTCCACTATTAGCTTTATAGAGGAAAACAATGCAGGGAATGCTGCGGCTGCTCTCATGGCTCGATTAGCGCCAAAAGCCAAAGTAATTGTTTCAGATTTATGCA
This sequence comes from Lumnitzera racemosa, assembly GCA_024138005.1. NCBI lineage: Eukaryota > Viridiplantae > Streptophyta > Magnoliopsida > Myrtales > Combretaceae > Lumnitzera > Lumnitzera racemosa. The sequence continues at coordinate 6,074,240 of JAMXBC010000004.1, forward strand.
ACTAGTTTAATAATTTTCATTAGATGTTGATGTAATTGAATTTTGAGATTCTTCTGCAAGCTTGTTTTTGCATCTTCATTTCTTTGTTATGCAAATTGTATAGGTTCTTCGAGATGGTAGGTGGAGCGAGCAAGATGCAGCAGTATTAGTTCCTGGTGATATTATTAGTATTAAACTTGGTGATATTATCCCAGCTGATGCTCGTCTACTTGAAGGAGATCCTCTGAAAATTGACCAGGTGCATTCTTTGCTTTCTGACGGTTGTGGATTGAAAATTATGTGCAACAATCTCCAAATTGCTTGTATTATATCGGAATGTTTTTGGATTCTGCAGTCTGCTCTCACTGGTGAATCCCTCCCTGTGACTAAAGGCCCTGGAGATGGTGTCTATTCTGGTTCCACCTGTAAACAAGGAGAAATTGATGCAGTTGTTATCGCCACAGGTGTTCACACCTTCTTCGGGAAGGCTGCTCACCTTGTTGATACCACTAATCAAGTTGGTCATTTCCAAAAGGCAAGTAGATAGAAATATCATGCCCTCCTTAACAGAATTGAATTGTTAATGTATTGATTTTCGACTGGCTAGAATTGTGCTTTATCCTGATTTTATTTGTCCATTGTCCTACGTTGGGTTATTTTACAGGTCTTGACAGCTATTGGTAACTTCTGCATATGTTCGATTGCGGTGGGTATGATTATTGAAATCATTGTGATGTATCCTATCCAAGACCGGGAATATCGTCCAGGAATTGACAACCTTCTTGTGCTGCTCATTGGAGGAATTCCAATTGCTATGCCTACAGTTCTGTCTGTCACCATGGCTATTGGTTCTCACAGATTATCTCAGCAGGTTTGTCTGTTCTGTTGTTTGAGATATATGTCTACATCTTATTGGTGGTTTTTGCTGAGTATGTACCGTTAACTACAGGGAGCTATCACGAAGAGAATGACAGCAATTGAAGAGATGGCTGGCATGGATGTTCTCTGCAGTGATAAGACTGGGACATTGACTTTGAACAAGCTTACTGTTGACAAAAATCTGATTGAGGTGGGATTTTGGCGATTCTGTTGCTTGTTCTATCATCTTCTATTTGCTTCTTCTGAAATCTTAGTTTTTCTGTACATTTTGTTCCCAGGTATTTGCAAAGGGAGTGGATGCTGATATGGTTGTTCTCATGGCAGCTCGGGCTTCCAGAATAGAGAACCAGGATGCCATAGATACTGCTATAGTTGGAATGTTGGCTGATCCTAAGGAGGTTGCTATCTACCAGCATTCTTGCATGTATTTAAATTTCCATTATTTTAATGCTGTGCTCAATTAATTACCCCCCCCCCCCAAAAAAAAAGGAAAAAAGCTGTGCTCAATTCATTTCCTTTGTACGTGTCTTTATTATTATCAGGCCCGTGCTGGTATTCAGGAAGTACACTTCCTTCCCTTCAATCCCACTGATAAGAGAACTGCCTTGACTTATCTTGATAGTCATGGAAAAATGCACAGGGTTAGCAAAGGTGCACCAGAGCAGGTAAAATAATTTGTCTTACATCTCTTATCAGTTATCTGATAGAAATCTATATCTATCCTTTACAAACTATAAAACCTCTGCAGATCCTAAATCTTGCGCATAACAAGTCAGAAATTGAGCGTCGTGTGCATGCTATTATTGATAAGTTTGCGGAACGTGGGTTGAGGTCTCTTGCTGTGGCATATCAGGTGGCTGTCATTTATTTTTCCTTATCATTTGGAAACTCATGCAATTGCTTATTTATGTTGTTGATGATTTCCTTGGATGTCCATGCTATAGGAAGTACCTGAAGGAAGAAAAGAAAGTCCTGGAGGCCCATGGCAATTCATTGGCCTCATGCCTCTTTTTGACCCACCAAGACATGATAGTGCAGAGACTATAAGGAGGGCTTTAAATCTTGGAGTCAATGTGAAGATGATTACTGGTTAGTTTGCCTTTTGTTTTTATTTTGTTTCCCCCCATCCCCCCTCTTTTTCTGCACTGCAGCCTAACTGCCAGGCTCTTAGACCACAAATTGCATAGAGGATAATCGTATTTTGACATGGTTTGATTGAAGGATATATAGAGACAACAATTTTTTTTCCTTAGAATGTATGAAGTAGTTGAATTTATTTCTTTTTATCGTGGAATAATCTGCAGCGACAAACAAAATTGAGAAGACATGAGCGAAAGCCTTATGTATGTTGTAATTTGCAAATCAAATATGTATCATAGATAACCACAGATGGAAGAGGTTTTGTTTAGTAACAGGAAGTAATATGAAATTTTGTTTCAAATTTATTTCAAAACTTGTGTATACATGCATAGACATCTCATCAACACCTCATAGTACAGCAATGTATAGAGGTAGAAAATGGTAAAAGCAGAAAATAAGATGGAACAAAAAGCCAAAAATTGTAAATAATTATTTGCAACTTTTTTGGTTTTGGGGTTAGGGGATAAAATAAATATTTCTGCTTTTATTGTTTTTTGCTTCTGTGTGGTGCTATTCTATGAAGTACTGGTGAGATGTCTTCACATAATCACATGTATGCGCAAGTTTTGAGATAAATTTGGTACCGAATTATATTACTTCTTGCTACTGAATGCAATCTCTTCCATCGGTATTTGTCCATGATGCTTATTTTGATGTGCAAATCATCAAATACAAAAGGCTTTTTGCCCATGTTTTATCAATATTGTTTGTCACTACAAATTTCTTTCATGATAAGGTAAGTGAAATTAACTACTTCACACAATCTAGAAAAAATTGTCATCTCTAGATATGTGCTTGAAGTGTACAGGTCAAAGTAAAGATTATCCTCTATGCATGTTGTTGTCTTAGAGTTTTGGCAGTTAGGCTGACTATCTGGTCTCAGGCTAGAGTGCCTCTTTTTAGTAACTCCTGTAAGTTCATCCTAGTGTTGTAGATGGCCATTATAAGGTCATCGATGTTTAAGTTAAACCTTTGTGTCGTGTTTGGATGGTCAAAACCTGTTCTACGTGCATGATGTTTCATGTTTCTTTACCTGCAACTATCTTTTGGCATTTGCTCTGTGCCTGTCTTACTTACTGGTGTTACTTTTCCAGGGGATCAACTGGCAATTGGGAAAGAAACCGGACGTCGCTTGGGAATGGGAACGAACATGTATCCTTCATCTGCTTTGCTAGGACAGGACAAAGATGAATCTATTGCTGCATTACCAATTGATGAGCTCATAGAACAGGCAGATGGTTTTGCTGGAGTCTTCCCAGGTACTTTTCATGAGTGCTCTCTCTCTATCTATCTGTGGCACACATATGCCTGCACTGCATGAGACACATATTTGTTTGGGCTACTGCAATGTCTTGTTTCAAGATCTTCTTTGGCAGTTATTTAGCTGTTTCTTTTTCATCCTTTTTTAATAATTACAGAACACAAGTACGAAATTGTGAAAAGATTGCAAGCAAGAAAACACATCTGTGGGATGACTGGAGATGGAGTAAACGATGCACCTGCTCTCAAGAAGGCCGACATTGGTATCGCTGTTGCTGATGCAACTGATGCAGCTCGCAGTGCTTCTGACATTGTTCTGACTGAACCCGGTCTTAGTGTTATTATTAGTGCTGTCCTGACTAGCCGAGCAATTTTCCAGAGGATGAAAAACTACACAGTAAGCAATGAGTCAATAAATGATACTAAAATGTTTGCAAACATGGATGCCATAATTGGATGCATTAGATTAAAATTCTTCTGAGCGCTAGAACAGTTGGTCCTTGTTCTAAAATTATCGCAATGATCTCTTTTTTCTTTGCAGATATATGCAGTTTCCATCACCATACGTATTGTCGTAAGTCTCACTATCCTTTTCTTTTTCTTTTTGTTGCCAAATAAGAGATTTATTTAATTTTGTTTCATTCATAAACTACCCTGTGTTTCTTTTCAAATTATATAAACCCCTGGCCACTGCCCTTTGTTGCTCTATCACAGCTTGGTTTCATGCTGCTGGCTCTCATATGGAGGTTTGACTTTCCTCCTTTTATGGTGCTGATCATAGCCATCCTGAATGATGGTAAGTTCTTTGTTTGGATGAAATTTATTATTTTTGCAGAACTACATCTAGCTGTTGTCATCTTGCTATCACAAACTCTATATGATCAAGGGACTGTACAGTCAAGGGGCGATTTGCTTTTGCATCTCCAGCCCATAGAGATTCTTTGCAGTTTCTTTCATAAGCTTTATCATATTATTTTTCCATAGAGGGGATTTTTGCTCTGTTTTGTTTTATCTTTTACCTTTCTGAATGATTTATCTCTCCTTGAATATTAGGTACTATTATGACAATTTCAAAGGATAGGGTGAAACCATCTCCTTTACCAGACAGCTGGAAGCTGGCAGAAATTTTTGCTACTGGAATTATTCTTGGCAGTTATTTGGCCATAATGACTGTTATATTCTTTTGGGCAGCATACAAGACAGATTTCTTCCCGGTAATTGATTTTTCAATTAATAAGCTATGAAGTAGTTTTAACAATAGATCTATTTCTGCAAATGTTACAGTACGTTAGATTTCTAGAAGACTAACATGGGGAAAAAATATATGTGCATTTGATGTGGCATTACTTCTAACACTTGAATTGTATATTCACTTGTCAATAACTCTCCAGAGGATATTTGGGGTTGCTACACTTGAGAAGACCGCCCATGATGACTTCAGAAAGCTTGCTTCTGCAGTATACCTGCAAGTGAGCACCATCAGTCAAGCACTTATCTTTGTGACACGATCCCGAGGATGGTCTTATGTAGAGCGTCCTGGGTTGTTGCTTGTATCGGCTTTTGTAATTGCACAACTTGTAAGCTCAGACCATACTTTTTTGGATATATTATTTCGGTTCATAATAGTATCTAAGTTTTCTAGCTTGTTTGGCCAGATTGCTACTCTGATTGCTGTTTATGCAAACTGGAGCTTTGCTGCAATTGAAGGAATCGGATGGGGTTGGGCTGGTGTAATCTGGCTTTACAACATTATTTTCTACATCCCTCTTGATTTCGTAAAGTTCTTCATTCGCTATGCATTGAGTGGGAAGGCCTGGGATCTTGTCATTGAGAAAAGGGTAAGGAGTTTACATTCAAATAGTCTTTGATTCATATTTTTATCAGTAATCACTTTTATATTCATGGTGGGCTTGAATTTTTACAGATTGCATTTACAAGGCAAAAGGACTTTGGAAAGGAACAGCGTGAGCTCCAATGGGCGCATGCACAGAGAACTTTGCATGGGCTACAACCGCCCGACACCAAGTTCACTGAGCGATCTCATGTTACAGAGCTTAATCACATTGCTGAAGAAGCTAAACGAAGAGCTGAAATTGCAAGGTAGGTGAAACCTGTAGATAAATTTGTTAAGAAATCATAACTCATGCCACAAAAGCCACCCTTTGGGTATCATTGAACCATCCAACGCTTCTGAAATTGCCCAAGATTGAACCACAATCCTTGGCTTTACTGTTTTCGATCGAACGTCAAACATGCTTAACTTTCACTAATTTTTTCTGCTTCATGGCCTGTTTGCAGGTTGAGGGAACTCCACACGCTGAAGGGTCATGTAGAATCAGTGGTAAAATTGAAAGGTCTTGACATAGAGACAATTCAGCAAGCATACACCGTTTGAGGAAGAAATGAGAAGTCATTTCCTGGGCTTTTTGAGCTTTTTCTAAAGTTCTGAGGTTAAAATCACATGTAATTATTGCTTTGTGAGTCGAGTTATATTGTGTAGTATGTTTTTTAGCTGGTTCCTATTATCATGATGTATTTTAGTAAAAACTAGGTACTAAATACAATGCCCCCAGATGGGTTAATAAACTCTTTCTTGCTATTTTGAGAGGCATTATGGATATCTATCTTTTCTCAATATCATGAGTTGCCCATATATATATATATATATATTTACTCGCGCGGGACAAGTACTTCGGATAATCGTATTTTAGTTGAACAAAATGACATTATTAAGGGAGTTGATGACATCGTTGGTGTCATATGTGGCAGAGCCGCCAAGGAAGGGGCCAAGATCGACAAGTAGAGGTTGATGGAGACAGTAGCGAGTTATTAGTCATTGTGGTTGATGGCTTGTAATGGTCTTATCACGGTATATTTCCCATGATTCACATGGTTTTCTTAAGAATGTCATATGGGCTTGTCACATCCATCAAATAGAATAAAAATAAAATAAAATAAAATGATACGTGTATATATGTATGTATAAAGAAAATGCCGTGGTAATGACTCGTAATGGTTTTACCAGTATATTTTGTTTATCACATGATTCGCATGGTTTTCTTTAGAATGTCCTATTGGCTCGTCATATCGGTCAAATGGAATAAAAGAACTATGATGTATATATATATATATATATATATATATATATATATATATATATATATATGTATGTATGTATGTATGTATTCGATATGTATAAAGTAGATAGAGGTTAATGATTGCTTTCTCATTTAGGATTGCAATTTTTTTCATGGAATTCAAGGAAGAAAGAGGTGGTGGCCCATTCCATAGTAGAAGCAGGGTATATATCTACAGCAATAGCTGCAAACCAACAAATTTGATAAAGGAAATTGTTGACAGATTTTGGGGTAAAGTTAAGACAATGCTACTTTTAAGCTCGTTAAAAACAAGTTAGCCTTTGTTATTGCAAAGACCTTTGTTTAACATACAATAACCAAAAACATAAATATGAAGTTTCATGCACTCAAAGGAGCTGTGAAGTTTCATGCACTCAAAGGAGCTGAGAAGAACAATGAAGTCAATATGGTGCGTTGTTGTTTGGAAGTTCATATTACTAACATACTTACACAAGCACATTCCAATGCTAAGTGGGAAGAGTTGAGGCTTGGAGTCTTTAAGAAAATTTTTAGGAGTGTTCGAATTTAATGTCACATTTGATATACAAAAATGATTTTGAATAGAATAAAATAGAATAGAATCATAAGCACAATGATAAATACTTTTCTATATTTGAAAATATCTATGAAATGAAATAAAATTAAATATGGATGTAGAAATAATTACAAAAAATATTTTTAATTATTGAATATCATAATTAAATTGAAAGTTAATTAATTTGATTAATAATAATAAACGTGGGACGAATAGAATCGTTAATTTTACTTTCTTGAAGACGGAATTAAATTCCTTTGTAAAATAAGTAATTTTAGTTTCTAAATGGGTTTTTAAACATGAGAAAGGGAATGAAATATAAAATCATGATTCTATTTTGACCTATTCTGATGTATCAACATGGCATAATATTTTTTTAAGATGTGTTAGTGGTTTTTCTAGATTATGGATTGGTAGGTGTAATAGTTGATAGATGTTTTAAGTAGAACAAATGCTAAGATTGTTATCACTACTACTAACAACCTTATCAGAAAGATTTAAAACTTTAAAGCTTAAAACCCCGAACTTAATTTTGTATAATGGTACATCTAAGTCACAACTGACCCACAGCATCACATATCGCCCACATCACCCTCCCCAAAAGCAAAAAGCAACTCTAGCCCGGTTCCTTGAGTTCAAATCCGAACGAGGAAGTGGATGATTCATGCCATAATAATGGCCCATTAATGCTAGAATGGAAGGAAAGTTGGGTGTAAGAAGAGCATGGTCCACAGCGACATAACCCACCGCATGCACAGGCTGCAACGCACAAGACAGACAGGAGTAAATGTCTCATCTGCAAAATCATTCAGAGACGCCCTTGGAAAGTCCATCCGCATGCCAGATGCATATGAACAGCACTTTTTCAACACCTAGGGTATGGTGGAAGAAGACACGGATGATGATCACCAAACCGAGCAAATTGTCCAAGATGAGAATAGCCCCTTTGAACGAACAGTCTGTTTCTCCAAACAGGAAAAAAATAAAATTGTACCACGCATGGAAATTGTCTCTGATCATTAAAATCTATGGTACATCCTTGAGGTCATAATATTCTTGTACGATAATTGAGAATCTTATGGCATTTTCCATAAGATTATACTATTACAAATAATGGCCATTGCTATTACACTGTGAGCTTTACATGTGAAGAGGATCTTAAACGTGTTATTAAAGAAGATCCATCGTTAATCAATGGCCATTTCCTAGCTATAAGAAAATGGCGGCCAAACTTCAAAGCTTCTGAAGCAACCTTTGACTCGGTTGCAGTACGGATTCGCATTGGAGAGCTGCCTTTAGAATTATATGAGATCGATGAACTTCAAAAAATTGGACAAGGAATAGGTCCAGTTCTTCGTATAGACACGATCACAATCAATATAGAAAGAGGAATGTTTGCACGCCTATATGCACAAGTAAATTTCAATAAACCTTTGGTCCATACAATCAAAATAGAAAACAAGAAATACAATAAGCTTGTTCTTGATATTAGACAAGCATACTTATCAAATTTGTAATAAGCGGATTAAGTTCAAGTATTGATTCCTCAAGGACTTTGATTATTAATATTCGTTAGATCTTTATTATCTAACCTACAAATTTGAGTTTGAAGATTTGAAAAATCTAAAACTAATTATAGCAATTACTAAATTAAAAACTAATGAAGAATTATTCAAGAACTTAGTAAGAAATCAACAAGAGTGTAAATTATTTCAAGATTCAAAAAATCGTATCTAAATCTTTACTTCCCTTAGACTTAATATGTGAATTCCATTAAAGATAATTTATTATTTAATCTTTCTTGACCGAGAGAATTCTCTACTAAAATCAATTACTTTCTCAAGTCATTTAACCATAATCCTAAAATCACATATTAGAATTTTTTCTCAATATTATGACCTAATATTGTATTATTGAACAACGAATTTTCTACACTTTAATTCAAACTTTCGGAAGGATCTTTTGAATTATCTCTAGTCTTACAACAATTTTCATCAACTATGTTTAGATTTAATTTTATAAGAAATCTGTTGATTCTCTTATAAGATATCAGATTCTAGATTATTACACAAAAAAATAACAATTTAGATCATGAAGCATATATAATTGAACCAAGAAAAGACTAAAGAGTTAAATTAATCAAATAATAATCATATTACATGAGTATATTTAGGTTCTATAAGACCTAGATAGCAAAGATCTACTCTTCATACATCGTAAAATACGAATATAAAATCAAAGTATAGAAAGAATTAGTCATAGGAGTCATGAAATTCACAAAAAGTTGAATCTTGAAGTCTTCTCTTTTCCTCGATCTCTTGAATGTCCTATACTTGAAAAACTCTCAAAAATATGTACCTAAAAAGATTTCTCTTAAAACAGTTGGAAAAGACATAATTGGGGGCATGATCGTGTCCCTTAGTTGTGTCCTTAACTGTGATTCACATTTTGCTTCTCTCTCTCTCTCTCTCTCTCTCTTTTTTCAAAACTGGAAACGATGCTACTAAGGACATGGTCATATCCTTTGGTTGCATACTGGGTTGTGATACTTGAAAATAAGCTCCAAAATTCCTTGGAAATGATATAGTCATATTGTTCAGTTGTGTTGATTTTTAAACCTTTATAACTTTACTCATTTTAACTTTGAATTAAGTAAAACTTGTTTCTATTTTATTGTTTTCTCACATAGATCGTTTTAAAACGTAGAAAATAAAATTTTACTCAATTAAGTATCATTATTTAAAAATAAACTTAAATATCAAAGGAAAATCATAAAAAATCACTGTATAAAATATATGCAAAAAAGAACCTATCAAACTTCCCTACACTTAAGAATTTGCTTATCCTCAAGTAAATAGATCAAAGAAAAATCAAGACAAGATTTCTTAAGTAAAAAACTATTTCTAGTTAGGAAATCGGCTAAATTTTACACTTAACTTGAAAAAAGGTTCAATTTGCAACTCTAGTTAATTTTCTTTAAATAACTTCCTTAACTCATATACTCAATTATTTCCTCAAATGTAAAGTACTAGAGTTCACAAGCTAATCTACATAAATTAAACTTTATCCAGATCATTTAATCAATGATTCTCGTACTCAGGATGAGATTTAATATCTCACTAATAAGGAAAAAGTCATAAAAATTTTAACCTACTTAACTAAAATGTGTACAACTCTCTCTTCAATCTCATTAAGTGCTATAATTCAGAGTAAACACATACTACATCCACTTATTTTCTGATCATCTCCTTAATACATGCTTTAGTTGGGAAGGTTTCAAATTCATTGAATTATATTATTAATTAAGCATATTATTTAAGGACGATTGTATTAGTAGAGGAAAAGGATCTTACTCTTCTGACGGATTAAGATTGATTCATATTAACTTAGCCCTCATATTGGTAGTAAGAAAAAACCTTACTTTTCTGAGAGATCAAGGTTGATCCATATAAATTATTCTTTAAGTTTACTTTAGCATTGGCAGTGGAATTCAATCTTATTCTTCTAACGGACCAAGGAGAATTCTTACCAATTTTTCCTTTTTGTTTATTGATTATTCATGCATTTAATATCACTATTTACATCCAACTATTTCAAGTTTTCATGGGTTTCTCAAAGGATAAATTTCATCTATTTATTTACTAAGAATTATAGGGATATAAATCATTTAAGAGGAAAGTATACATAAAAGTAAGTTTCAAAAGTAAGTGTGACTAACTCTTAACTAGTGATGTTGCTCTAATTCCCAAGTCCTTAAAATCTTAGGCTAAATAATTGGTAACTTTACTTTACATAGATTTTACCTATCAACTTTGGCATTATGTAACTCATTCATTAAAGATCAAGTATTAGTCATGTTCATTACAATTAATTGGAAGTTATCAATTTTCAAATAATTGTAAGTCAATTAAAACAATAAAATTATGTTAAATGTGAAATTTGGTCTTTTAAGTTATAAAAGTTTCTATATCCCCTTTCCTATACTTAAAACCGTACATTGTCCTTGATGTACAAATTAAGTTACATAAAAATATAGCAATAAAAACAATGATTAGTAAAAGGATATAGAAATGGGGGAAAAAAAACTAATACCCCCTTGCAAATTGAGTAATCTTAACTACACAAGAGCCATAAGTTATGAAGTAATCCATATTAAATTGGCAAACTTAAAAACTGAACATTGTCGTCTAAAAAACTTCGACCTTCCTTTCTAGCATGGATAAGCAACCAACATTGTCATTCTATTAAGAAAACAAAGAAAGTAATAAAAGAGAAAAGCTAAATAAAGGAAACAAAAGCATAAACAAATAAAAGAGTTTAACAAAGTAAAATTAAGTCTCATAAACCAAAGTACAACATAAGCTATATTATAAAAACAACCATGTCTCCTTAATCATTATCATCATCCATCAAATCTTCATTGTCTTCCTCAAATTCCTCATCTTCATCATTTGCCTCATCATCGACTTTTTTAGCTTAACTTTCCTCTTGAGCTTTTTCCTCTTTTAAACTTTCTTCTTGAGCTTCTTCCTCTTATTAATCTTCTTTCTCCTATTGATCTTCTTCCTTTATGGTTGACTCTTGAATGGCTTTTTCTTTTGAAGATGTAGAAGGGTCCACTTCAAAAACATTGGGAACTTTCAAATTATTCATTCCAGCACATTGCAAAAGAATCACGTGATGCAATTTTACTTAATCATTATCTTGCCCATCTGATACTCCATCCACCTGTTGGATACTTATATATTTCAATGTTTCTTCAATCCAATCAAACCGAGTACCTATCCCTTGGCTTGCCTTAGAACTTGCTTCCTTATGACTTTCAACAGTATCCAATTTAAAGTGCATATTCCTGAGAGTTTCTCTTTTTAACGGCTTTGTCTCCCCTACCATTGTTAATTCTAGCATTCATTTGTTGAGAACACTCTATCTAGTTGCCAGAGGAGTAAGGTTTACATCATATTTGCTTATGCATATGAATATTCTATGCTTGCTTCATTAAGTATAGAGCTATCAACATGGCTAAGTTAATTGGATATTTCTCCACCATACTATATAAAGCCATGAGCTCAACCCTATTAACTACACTTGTATTCTTACCCTAATCTGCTATGGAATGCGGCATAACTTAATAGATTATTCGATATTTAAGACGATAGAGACGAGAACCCTTGCTCGATTTGGTTGCATACTCAAACCTTACAGTAATCTTTGTAATCTTTCGCCAATAGCGCCAAGGGGCAACATCATATGTAATGTGACATGGAAGTTCCATGAATTCATGTGTTTGAATATAGTCGGTATCATATAAACCCAAGCAAACGCCAAACTTTGCAATGATTATTGAGTAAGGCTTATTAGTCATCTTGAACTTAAGCTTTCTTTGGGGATGAGAAATACCAATCGGTTTTTCTAGCTCAATAGTACATAGGAATTCCAACATCAATTCGTAGTAGATCGATGCTTGAAATGTAAAAAATTTTGCTTACGATCTAATTGCTAACAACTCATGCACTAGCTCTAAAAAATTCATTTGGGCAACAACATCCCAATCTAAGTAAAGCGCCTGACCAATTGTACACGATTGAATTTGAGTAAAGCAGTCTTAGTAGTGAACCACAACATGAGATGCACTAGACCATTGAGTGCAACTAGTGGTCTTAGCGATGGAAGAGGTTATGAGGATGATGCCATGACTTTGTTTTTGGGCCTTACTTTTTGGTTTTTGCCTCGGTGCCATATCTTACGTGAAAAAGAAGCTAATTAGAATCAAGAAATGATCTACGATGTGTTCCCTACACTTAGAATAACAAACAATGTAAAAACTACGCGTAATTGTGGACGAAAGCATAATAAAAATCTTTAAGGCATTTTAGCAAACACATGGTGGGCATGCCATATTCTTTAAGATTTTGATGAAGTAGTCACATAATCACACAATCTTGTATTATACAAAAAAATCTAAGCATGACAAATAGATAATTCTTACAGTTTCAAGCATCCAAGGCGTAAAATCTTGAAATTAATTCAAACCCTAACTAATTGAGTTATGAGAACCAACACCATGTGTAGAAAAATTAACCCCCTAACACGAAAGAGAAAATTATACACGCCCTAACGCGCATTATAATTTATACGATTGTGTCAATAATCATGTCTTTTAAAATCTAAGTTTAGTGTCTAATTCAAGAACATGGTCGTGTTCATTATGTACATCACTATCGAAATACTAAAACAAACAATATCCATCATAACCTACACTAACTAAACAAAATCGTGCAAAAGTCCCAAGAAAAAGTGAAATCCAAATGACTTCTTCCATGAAAAATTCAAGAAAAATGAGAGATATTAAAAACTTATTGGAGTACTTGAAGTGAATTGCACTTGGGGAAGCTTGCATCGGTTTAAGTGATAGATTGTGAATCAAAGATAGTTATGAGTGTGTTTTTTTGTGTTTGGGGTAAGTGAAAGGGTAGATGGGAGGAATAAGTCATGTGTGTGTTTGTGTAAAAGAAGAAGTGAGGGAAAAAAACTTGTTAGGTGCACACTATATGGTAGGCATGACACGACTTGACTTGAGACACAATTGTATTTCGTGGTCGTGTATCTTACTGTGAAGTACCCAAATAAGCATCCTTGGAACAACATGGTTCGAGACACAATTGCGTCTTGTGACCGTATACTCTATTGTGATGCGCAGGTAAAGGGTGCTTAGAATTGATACAGTCCAAGATACGACCATGTCTTTAGACTATGTAGTAAACTGTTTTACTTTTTTTATTTAAAAAGAAGAACAAAATATTGAAACCTAAATTTAGAGAATTAATTTAATCAAAATAAAATAAAAAATGGAACTAAAAGTGCAAATATTAAGATAACTAATGACTTAAAAATTCCTAAGTACAATAATAAGAAATTAAAATCATGAAATCAAACGAATAACTTGGGTTGCCTCTTAAGAGCACTATTTAACATCGAAAGCTTGACGAAATGAGAAAAATGAACTTACTTGTAGATAGCATCGATGAGTTACAACTCCTCGAGTTCATGGCTTGTGAGCTCTCCACCTACATAAAGCTTTAAATGTTGACCATTACCATTTTCAAAATGTATGACTTCAATTGCACCATTTGTGTGATCATGAAAGGGCCAAACCACCCGGACTCAAACTTTTTAAGGAATAAATGGAGTCGAGAATCATATAGGAGGACTTAGCCCCCTTCTTGAAAGGTTCGTCTTCCCCTTATCGACTGATCATGATATCTCTTGGTCCGTTCTTTATAGATTTGGGAATTTTCATAGGCTAAATTACGCCATTTGCTAAGCTCATTTAGCTAGAGTTTCCTGTGATTACTTACAAGCTCAAAATTTGGGTCAATGGTTTTAATAACCCAAAACGCTTTGTGTTCGATCTCCACTAGGAGATGATATGTGTTTTGGTACATAAGTTTATACAGAATGGTTCTGATTGGTGTTTTATAAGCTGTCCTATGGGCTTAGAGAGCATCATATAACTTATCTGACCAATCTTTTCCGTGATGCTCTGCTATCTTTTCTTAGATTCTCTTAAATCCTTGTTGGCTACTTCTACTTGGCCACTTATCTGAGGGTGATACGGAGTTGCTATCCTGTGAGTTACATTGTAACGCTTTAACACCTTATCAAACTGAGCATTACAAAAATGTATACCCCTATGACTAATTATCACTTTAGGAGCGCTAAATTAGGAAAAGAGTTTTTTTCTTTTCAAGAATTTAGTGACTACCTTAGTATCATTATTGGGTATGGCTTGAGCCTTAACCCACTTAAAAATGTAATCAATAGCCACTAAAATGTATTTATTCCCATTCGAGTTTGGGAATGGGCTCATAAAGTCTATGCCCTAGACGTAAAAAATTTCACATACTAAGAAGGGGTTTTGGGGTAGCTCATCCTTTCGAGAGATGTTACTTGACTTTTAATAGCTTTCACAAAGCTCAAAAAACTTCCTAGCATCCTTAAATATAGTGGGCCAATAAAATCCTACCTTTAAAACTTTGTGAGCCATATGGTTAACATTATGATATCCTCTAATTAGCTCCACATGGTAATGCTCAAGTATTTGCCATCCATCAAGGTGTGAAACACAGCTTCTAATCATGTGATTTGCATATACTCGAAAGAGATGAGGGTCCCCTTAAAAGTAGTATTTTAGGTCAGAGAAGAATTTATTCTTTTACTGATGTGAAAGCCCTTTAGGAAGAATTTTGGCAACTAAATAATTTGTAAAGTTAGCAAACCATAGAGTGTTGAAATCAACTACCTTATTGATAGCGTATAGCCATTCTTTAGGAAACTCATCATTAATCTCATGCTCTTCCAGCTTTTCTAGTTTGGACTCTCTAACCTCAATAAGTGATCTATCGCCAGGTTTTCTGCGCCCTTCTTGTCCTGAATCTTCATATCAAACTCCTGAAGGAGTAAGATCCACCTGGTTAAGTGTGGATTGGCATTTATCTTGGTTAGTAAGTACCTAAGAGTAGAGTGGTCAATATAAACAATTACTTTAGATAAGATTAAATAAGAACTGAATTTGTTGAAAGCGAAGACAAAAGTTAGCAATTCTTTTTTAGTTGTTGTATAATTTTCTTGAGCTTTAGTTAAAGTTTTACTAGTGTAATAAATAGGTTGGAATTGTTTATCCTTTCTTTGACCTAATACGACTCCCATTGCATAGTTGCTGGTATCGCACATTAACTCAAAATGGAGACTCCAGTCGAGAGCCACCATTATCGGAGCATTTGTGAGCTTATCCTTACGGGTGTTGAATGCATTCATGCATTCCTATAGGCGAATGTGCCATATAGGTATGTAAATGTGGTCTTTTCTCGATCTTTTGGTGCAATTGGTATTTGAAAATATCCTGATAAACCGTCTAATAAACAATAATACATGTGCTTGGCTAGTCTCTCTAACATCTAATCTACAAATGGAAGGGGAAAATGATCTTTTAGTATGTCATTGTTTAACTTTCGGTAATCAGTAGTTATCGTCCTCATTAGAATTAGCTTATTCTTCTCACTAAGGATGATTGTCATGTTACTTTCTTCGAGACTATTTGAACCAGACTTACTCAGGTACTGTCAGAGATAGGATATATCATCCCTACGTCCAGTAACTTAATTATCTCTGCCTTGACCACTTCTTTTATGTTCGGGTTAAGCCGTCGTTAGGGTTGCACCACTGGTTTATGATTTTGTTCCATAAAAAAATTATGGGTACAAAAAGAGGGACTTATCCCCTTTATGTCTGAAATTTTCCATGCCAATGCCCTCTTGTGCTTCCTTAAAACTTCTAAAAGTCTATCCTTTCGATCATCTCCCAAATTTAAGGCGATTATCACTGGTAACGTTGAGTCCTTTGCTAAGAATGCATATTCTAAGTAATCTGGCAAAAGCTTCAACTCAAGTATTGGTTGGTCTTCAATTGAGGGCTTTAACCTTGTTTCCCTTTCCCTCTTAATTTGTTCAAACTCGGTGCCATCTTTAGCAAATTTAGTTGCCTCTAGTTGTATGAGTACTTTATTACATTTAGGGTCATTCACTTCTTCTTCTCCTTTTAACAAATACAACTCTAATGAATCCTTTGTTAATATCTCCTACAAACAGTTAGAAACGATAGAGTTAATAGCATCTAAATGATAACAAGTGTCATCTAATTCAATAGATTTATTCATGGCTTCAAAAACCTTAAAAATTATCTTTTCATCTCCTAGCCTTAATATTAGTTTCCCTCCACTAATATCAATCGCGGCTTAAGCGGTCGCTAAAAGGGGTGTCTTAATATAAGGGGTATCTTACGATTCTCATCCATTTGTAAGATAACAATATCTATTGGAAAGATGAATTTATTAACCTGGACTAACACATCCTCAATAATTCCTCTAGGATAGGTAACTGACCTATTTGCTAATTGGAGACTTATTCATGTAGACTTAAGCTTACCTAACCCTAACCTTTTAAATAGCTTATATGGCATAAGATTAATGCTAGCCCCTAAATCTGCTAAAGTATTATCAATAATAAAATTACTAAAATGTAGGGAATAGTAAAAATCCCTGCATCCTTAAGCTTATTTGGCAACTTTTTCTACAACAAGGCTGCGAATTCTTCGTTGAGTGTCACTATTGAGATCTCTTCCAACTTCCTTTTGTTAGATGGGAAATCCTTTAAGAACTTGGCATATTTGGCATTTGTGAAAGAGCATCAACAAGTGGTAATTTTATATGTAACTATTTAAAAAGATTGAGAAATTTACCAAACTGTTGATTGTTGCACTCTTGTTTCAAGTGCTAAGGATAAAAAATTGATGTTGATATTCCTTGACTTTGAGTTGATTTGGGATCTTCTCCTCTTGTACCTTGGTAGGTTCATTAGACATTTTCTTCTCATCTTTCTTATTTTCAGCTTGCAAGTCTCTTCCACTTCAAAGAGTTATAGCCTTGACTTATTCTTTGGGATTAGTTTATGTGTTTCTGTGTAGGGATCCTTATTGTCTCTCGTTTAACATCTTAGCGATTTGGCTAATTTGATTCTCCAAGTTATGGATGGAGGCTTCTTGGTTCCTTAAAGAGGCCTTTGCTTGTTGCATTCAAGCCTTGTTAGATTGAATGTATTTTGGCAAGAGGCTTTCTAACTTCTTCTCTAAAGTAGGTAAGGTGCTGTCGGTTGTTTAAATCCAAGTAGAGGCAAATTTGATCTTTGTTGTAGCCTTACCTGCCATTGTTGGTCTTAACCTTGATTTTAACCTCCCCATAAAAAGTTAGGATGGTCTATCCACCTCGTATTGTAGGTATTGTTGTAAGGATTATATTAGAATCTTATAGGTTTCCTTAGAAAATCAACCTGCTATATCTGCTTACAACTTATAATCCCATCTTAGTTGAAGTTGTTAGGGTTGAATTGTGGTTGTTACAAATCGGTCGAGAGGAATTTAATCTTCTTACTTAACATCTCTACTTAAGTGGCTAAAGATTATATAGCAATGAGTTCAAATATGTCGGTGACTTTTTGCTTCCTTATGGGGTTCTCTTACTGATAATTATGCATAGCCATACCTTCTATAAAAGCATGAACTTCCTTGGGTGGCTTGGTATTGAGTATACCTTCGGCTGCTGTGTTTACCATTTGCCTTGTAGAAGGATTAAGACCCTTGTAGAAGGTTTGCATTTCCATCTAAAGAGGGAGGTTATGGTATAGACATCATGAAGTCCTTAAAGCGCTCCTATGTGTAGTATAAGGTCTTACCCTCTATCTGGGAAAAAGAAGAGATATCGGCTCTGAGCTTTACAGTTTTAGTAGGTGAAAAATACTTCTCCAAGAATTTTTCGACCATTGTTTAGCTTGGCCACATAAAGAAAAAGGAAAGAGGTGTAACTGGATAGCATCATCGGTCGTCCTGTTAATCTTGAAAGTATCACATATTTCCAAAAGACTAGAAATATGTGCATTAGGATCTTCGTCTTACAGGCCGTCAAATTGTATAAATTGCTGCACCATCTGAATAAATATTCAGCTTGATCTTGAAGTTATTGGCTACAATAGTTGGTTGGTTAATGCAAGACTGGGTCTCGGTTAATGATAACCGGGAGTAGTTTGACATGGTCCGATTTTGTTCCTCGTTGTTGGCTATAATGTCGTCGAGTAACCTATTGTGATTATGTTCTTGCTTTATCACTTGATCCTTTATTTCACCCTCTAACAATTTAACTTTATCTTTTAACCTAATAGGAGATCCTTGATTAAACGCCTCTATTGTTTCTTTAATTGGTAATTGCCTCAAATTACGTAAAGTTATCCTCTCAATCTCATGATTGATTTTAATCAAATCCTTTGATAAGCTTTTTGTCATGCACTACACTAAAGAGAAAAAAAAATTTAGTTAATATCTCATCAAGAAAACAAAAGAATTCAAGAAAAAGAAAAGATAAAAAAAAATGGTTAGATTAATAAATCTACTAGCTTTCTTAATATCAAAACTCCTTGGCAACGGCGTAAAAAACTTGATATTAGATTAGCGCACCTATCAAAATTGTAATAAGTGGATTAAGTCCAAGTATCGATCCCTTAAAGACTTTGATTATTAATACTCATTAGATCTTTATTATCTAACCTACAAGTTTGAGTTTGAGGATTTAAAGAATCTAAAACTAATTGCAGCAATTACTAAATTAACAACTAATGAAAAACTATGCAAGAACTTAGCAAGAAAGCAATAAAAGTGTAAACTATTTCAAGATTCAAAAAACCGTATCGAGATCTTTATTTCCTCTAGACCTAACATGTGAATTTCATTAAAGATAATTTATTCTTTAATCTTTTTTAACTAGGAGAATTCTCTACTAAAGTTAATCACTTTCTCAAACCAATTAACCTAAACCCTAAAATTACCTATTAAAATCTCTTCTCAATAGTATGACTTAATATTGCATTATTGAACAATGAATTATCTATACTTTAATTTAAATTTTAGAAGAATCTTGCAAATTATCTCTAATCTTGTAACAACTATCATTAACTATGCCTGGATGTAATCTTAAAAGAAATATCGCAATTCTTTTATAAGATATTAAAATTTAGATTACTACCCACAAAAATAGAAATCTAGATCATGAAGCATACATAGTTGATCCAAGAAGGGGCTAAAGAATTAAATTAATTAAATAATAATCATGTCACATAAGTAGATATAGGTTTTATAAAACCTAGATATCAAAGATGTACTCTCTATACATCATAAAATAAGAATCTAAAATCAAAGTATAGAAAGAATTAGAAGTAGGAGCATGAAATCCATAAAAAGTTGAATCTTGAAGTCTTCTCTTTTCTTTGCTCTCTTGAATGTTCTTTGCTTAAAAAACTCTAAAAGTTTCACGCCTAAAAAGTTCTCTCTTGAAACAAACCATAGTAAGGCTTTATATATGAAGTGATTAAAAAAAATAAAAAATAGGTTGGTTGAAATAAACACGATCTGGGACACCATCATATCTCCTGGTTGTGTCCTTGACTATGATTCAAGTTTTGCTTCTCTTTTCTTTTCTTTTTTTTTTTTTAAATTGGAAATGACACTACTAAGGACATGGTTATATCATTTGGTTGTGTACTGGGTTGTGATACTTAAACAAGAGCTCCAAATTTGTTTGGAAACGGCATAGTCATGTCGTTCGGTTATTTTGATCTTCAAATTTTTATAACTTACTTATTTTAACTCCAAATTAAGTGAAATTTGTTTTTATCTTCTCATTTCTTACATAGATCGTTTCAAAACCTAAAAAAAAAAAAATTACTCTATTTAGTATTATTATCTAAAAATAAACTCAAATATCAATGGAAAATCACTATATAAAATATATGCAAATAAGAACCCATCACCCCCATGGAGCAAATAAGGATGACAACCCAGAATGTAATCATGACAATATTCACATGGACCCAAGAGGCAAATAATGCTACTAATAGTGAGCTAGTTTCTAGAGATAAGGTCTCTAATCATAAAGAATCACCAAAGGAAGATAATACTTATAGAGAATGGATATTAATGAAGCTATGAACCAAAAATTTAAATAAAATTAAACAAAAACAAAGGAAGGAAACATTACCTGAAGCTCAATACTAGAGGAGCAATCATGACAAAGAGGAAAAACCAAATCAGGAAAGATCATTGCAAATCTAAGAAGAAGGCTTGAAATCTGCAAGAGAGTTAACAAAAGGAAGTTAGATTAATGACGTAGGTTCAAGTCAATCACCAACAATGGCAACATAATGGAAAGAACAAAAATAAACCAAGAATCACTATAAAATAAAAGGGCCTTACTGGTTCCAAGTGTAACATACAACTTCACTCTAGAACTTTACATCAAATAACCTTATTCAAATCAAATGAAAAGCAAGGAATGTTGTACATGGATCAAAGACTAATGCTACTCTTTAAGGTGAAAATTCATTACCTTGAGTTAGATCTTCCATAGATGACCTCAAGATTCCGGATTTTTAATGTACCCTTGGAGCATGGATGGATAAGAATAGTCACCAACCTTAGCAAACTAGTGATTGCGGACAACGACCTCCTCTTGACCAACTAAAATCTGATTACAAGAATGGAACTTACGGAGTCAAATGGGATAGTCTTAGTCAGCAGAGCTAGAGTAAGGGTGGAAACCATGAGAGAATGTCAATAGAGCTAGAGTAAGGGTAGAAATCACGAGAGAATTTTACTTAATAGTGGTAGCCCCAACCAATGTAGTGGATTTCACACCATAACACATCATAAACTTTTGGGAAACCACTTGCTAGATAGTTGCAACCATGGTGGCTAAGCAACCATAAGTGGTAATCCTAATAAACCCAGTGCTAATTGCATATGTCTTGAAAAGGAACAGATCTTACCCTTTAATCTTCCAAAACAGAGAGGAGTACATGGCTTGGTTGACAACTTTTCTCTCACTATGACAAAGGTCGATGGAGATTAGAAGGGTATCCAATGGAATTAGTACTCACTTCTACAGATTGATTGTAATGGAGAGGGACCTAGATGTTTCCCAATTCACCATCATAAGACCAACTAAGTTGCTAGCACGAGATATAAGGGGCACAAATGTGTAAGGGAAAGTTGAAGTTATAAGAAGTGTAGTTATAGAGCATCAACTTGATCTTCTCCTATTGCTGGAAACGAAGATAGACAAAGCCTTAGCCCAAACCTTGTATTATCAATTGCCTTATGAAGGCTTCATCTGTCTTGAAGTGAAAGGATAGAAGGGTGGTATGTTGATGCTATGGAGCTCAATATGCTAGATGTCACTATCATGAAACAAACTGACCAAGATATTTATGCCATGATCTAAGTAAGTAACATTAACTATTACTGGTTCTTTACTGCAATGTATGTAAGTCTAAATCTTAATATGAGGAAACATCTATGGAATAATTTAAAGATGTATGCTTAGGAAATAGAAGTAAGACCTTCGTGATTGCTTGGTGATTTCAATGAAATCCTAAATGAACATGAGAAATAGGGAGGGAGAGGACTAGACTATAATTGTGCCTACCTATTTCGAGAGTGCCTATCAGACTGTAGACTTATAGGTTTAGTATACATAGGCCTAGATTCACTTGGTTGAATCATAGAGAGTTGTGAAAGCTAGTCCAGATGAGAATTAATATAGGTCTAGCAAATTATGCCTAAAGAAGTTTATTTCCCCAAGTGACCATTTTCTACTTGTAGAAACGGTCCTTTGATCATAGGCCAAGAAAGAAGCCATTTAAATTTTAACCATTTTGGCTTGCACATCCTTCCTTTCCTCAGATAGTTGAAAAAGCCTGGAAAGACACAAACCAAAATTATATACAGGCCATACAAGAGTTCAAAGAGATAGTAACACAGTGGAATAAGGAACACTTTGGGCACATAGAAAAAAAAAAAAAGAATTCTTGAGAGACTAAAAGGGATAGAATAAGCATTATGCTTGCATCCAAATGGGCAACTCATAAACCTAGAAAAAGAGGTAAGAAGTCAGTTAGCAGTTTAGTTGCATAAAGCGGAGATTTTATGGAAGATGAAATATAGAATAAATTGGTTAAATTAAGGTGATCAAAACACCAAATTTTTCCACACATTAGTGCTAAAATGAAGAAGTAAAATGAAAATTGTATGGCTTAAAGATGCATTAGGGAATTAGGTAACTGAGCCTCAACAGATTGAAATGATGATTAGAGATCACTTTAAAAAACTCCTCCATATGAGTAAGGACTATGTCCTTTGGCCATAAAAAAATTTCAACTTCTTGAAATCTTCAATTAAGCCAAACTTCTATGCATCACTTGAGAGGCCACTTTTGAGGAAGAGATTTTAAGTGTCTTAAGTTCCATGGGACCTTACAAAGTCCCTGGAAAAGATGGACTATACTGTTAATCCATCAAAGTGCTTCAGAGTAAGATAAAAGACTCTATCCTAAACGAAGTGCATAAGTTATTCAAGTGGGAACTAATCCCAGAAGAGATAAATGAAACCATCCTAGTACTCATGCTTAAAAAGAGAGGAGCAAATGAGTTGAGCCAATTTCAACCTATCAGCTTATGTAAAACAATCTATAGGCTAATCACAAAGATCTTGGTTAGAAGGCTCAAACCTTTATTAGAAAAGATAATTCACCCATGTCAAACTAGTTTCCTTCCAAATCGAAAAGTAGCGGATCATGTTAATCTCCTTAATGAACTATTGCATAGCAGTAATAAAGAGGAAGGGAGAATAGGGTGAATGTGTTTGAAAATAGACTTAGAAAAAGCTTTTGACAAGGTTGAATGGGACTTCATCTATTTGACTCTTAAGGCGCTGAATATCCCAACTCAAGTCATCAAAATTGTTATGAATTGCATAACATCACCAACTTTTGAAGTTCTTGGTAATGGAACACCAATTGAAGTTTTTGAATCAAAGTTGTGGAATAAGACAAGAGGATCTGATTCCCCCCTATCTATTCATTATGGAGATGGAGATGCTTAGTTGTATGATTGAACGAGAGATTCAAATAGGCAATTAGGATCCCCTAAAACTAAAAGGCTTGAGTCTAACCTTCTCCTACCTATTCTTTGCTGGTGACATTATTTTGATGGTAAGAGTAACCCTTAACTTTGTGGAAGCCATAGCAAAAACGCTCCAAAGCTTTCAAGGATTCTTAAGGCTTAAATATATTCTCAAAGTCTAAGATAATGTTTTCAAAGATGGTGGATGCCTAGAAAAAACAAGTTATCAATAGCACTGTTGGGCTAAAAGAAACATCCACATTTGGCTCATATTTAGGATACCTGATAGAGAAAGGGTTAAAACCTAAGAAAAACCAATTTAGAAGCCTTATTGACAATATCATAAGAAGATTGAATGGATGGAAGGGGAAGCTTCTATCAATGGCTAGAAGGGTATTGCTAGCAAAGACAACTATGTAAAGTATAACCACATGGTATATGTAGTTTCTTAACATCCCAAGGGCAATATTAAAGGAGATGGACCAAATTACAAGGAAATTTGTTTGGTGTAGGGGATGGTAAGAAAAAAATTCATTGGTCAAACTAGATAGCTGTTATTACTTTGAAAGAAAAGGGTAGCCTAAGATCGGATAACTTTACCAAAAGGGATCAAGTGTAGTAAACAAAAAGAAGCTTAGAGTTTCAAAGCCAATCCATAAGTTGGGCATTATTATGCAAAGAAAAATATACTAGAGATATATCAGAGGAGAGAGATTACTACAATCATACCCTCCCTCAAGCCTTTGGATAGAAATGTGCCAAAAACAAAATTGTCTCTTTGAAAATAAATCCTTTATTGTAGGCAAGGGAGAGAGGATAAAATTCTGGAGTGATGATTGGTTAGGGAAAGGAAAATTACAGCATATATATTATGGACCACATAAGCAAATTGCTCTTAAGAAAACTATGAGAGAATGTAATATGAATGAAACCACATGGAGAGAGAGTGCTATTAGGTACCTAGTGTAAGATTGGATTTGAACAAATAATGGCCTAATCGTCATATCAAACACTGGAGAGGATGAGGCCTATTTCTTGATGCGAGGCAAGCCATCTATCAAATTATAGTAAAGCGGATATGAGTCCGAATATCGATTCATTAGAGACCTTGAATACTATTACTAACCTTAGTTGTATTATTTAACTGAATAAATTCAATTTCAAGGACTCAATTCTTTAAATTAAAATTGTAGCAACTAATTAATTTAATAATTAATCAAGAAAGGAAACTATTAAAAATTAACTTTAAGACTCAACGACGAACCTAGATCTTAATTCCCTAGATCTATTCATGCAACTTTCCTTAAAGATAATCTAATTCAATTTTTAATTTTTCTTGATTGAGAGAACTCTTTTTTAAAGTTAATAACTTTTTCAAGCTTATTAACCATAATCTTTAGATTACCTAATAGAATCTTTTCCCTATAGCATAATATAATATCGCATTAACACACAACAGATTCTCTTAAAAATAATATTAAAGATAACATTATTGATCTAGAAGAATCTTGTAATTTATCTCTAACATTGCATAAACTCTCATCAACTATGTTAGATATAATTATGCAAGAAATCTCTCGATCTTTTTATATAATATTAAATTTAAATTAATAATTTGCAAAATTATCAATCTAAAATATGCAAGCATACATAATTGATTCTAAAAGAATGAAGATCTTCATTAGCTCTAAATAAAACCAAACGTCACATGCGAGATCTAGGTTATACAAGACTTAGATATAAAAAGTTTTACTCTATACTCATGATAAAAGAATGATCTTTAACAAAAATTAAAGAAAAGTAGAAGAAATAGAATATGAGTTTGACAAAACGGTTCTTAAATCTTAAGATCTTGATGTGTTGATGCATTACACTCTTTCGAGTGTTTTATTCTTGAAAATCTCTCAAAAAGTTATGCCAAAAGTTTTCTTGTGAAAACTTTAAAGAGACTTTATATAGATGTTGTAAAAGATATGGCTATTGTAGAACATATGACTTGGGACACGATCGTGTCCCTTAGTTGTGTACTTGGTTGCGATCGGCTCTTCTCTCTCTCTCTCAATATTTAAATTTGGAAACGACATGACCAAGGGTATGATTGCGTCCTTGAGTTGTATAATTGGCTGTATTAAATGAAAATTTGGTCTAAAATTACTTGAAAACGATACAATGCCCTTGAGTTGTATAATTGGTTGTATTAAATGAAAATTTGGTCCAAAATTACTTGAAAACGATACAACTATTTAATTCAATTGTGTTGATTTTTAAATCTTCATAACTTACTCATTTTAGTTTTGAATTGAGTGAAGCTTATTTTTATCCTTCCTCTTGTTTTCTTGCGTAGATTGTTTCAAAACGTAAAAAACAAAATTTTACTCAATTAAATACTATTATTTAAAAATAAACTCAAATTTCAAGAAAAAATTGTGAAAAATCACTGGAGCTTATCACTTTTCTATGGGATCAATGCAAAATATTAAACAAAATGAAATCTATAGAAAAATCTTAGGGAAGGAGGAATCAATAGTAGATACCTCTTGGATATGCAACACATCTGTGCTACCGAAGGTAAGGCTCTTCTTATGGAGAGCTTGTCGAGAGGAATTACCCACCACTTCAAACTTAAGGAAAAGACTCCATACATCAATGCAAGCTGTGTTTACTGTGGAGACTGAGGAAACAGTAGACCACGCACTCCGTTCTTGTCCACAAATCGAGCAACTTTGAAGTACAATTTGGCTAAGCAATAGACAAGTGATATCACATATTGCTAAGAGATTGGGTTAAAGAATTGCAGCGTGAAAAAAAGAGGATCTTAGAAAGCATGCCATGGGGAGTCTCCTTTGCTTTTGCCCTCTAGCTAATATAGAAAATGAGAAATGAAACGCTGCATCAAGGACAGATGAGGGCAACCGCCTTTCCAGCATCTGGAAAAATATGTGCAAAGAATATTGGTTAATTAAGTGGATCAATTACACAACTAAGAGACTACAATACCAAGGGCTCAGGTGGATACAACCAGGGGAGGGATGGACAAAGCTTAATACAGATGCTTCGATGACTGGTCTGAAAGAGGAAGCTACAGTTTAGGGGGTAATAAGAGATGAGGAAGGTCGATAAATTATGGGTTTTGCAAGGAGAGTGGGAACGATGAATATCATAAAAGCTTAGTTGTGGGGATTATATTGGGAAGTTTCCTATTGCCAAAAACTGGGCATAAAAAAGACAGATATTGCCATGGATGCCAAAATAGCGGTTCAACTCATCAAAAACTACCCTAACAGTCTTAACTCATTTTCTCATGTTGTTTTTTTTTTTTTTTTTTTTTTCCCCCGCAGGGAAAATCTATCCTCCTTTGAGGACTACGAATTAAATTTCACTCCATGGGATGTTAACCAGATAGCGAATAGACTGGCGGCAAGGATCAGGGCTTTTGATAACACGGAGGAGATTATACTTTTTGTTCCTCTCCTGGCCTAATTTTGAGTTTGTATATAGATGTCTCCTGTCCAGTTGCAAGGGAAGTGTCGAATATTTTGCATCTGCCGAATCCCAGTTAGCAGGATCCGAACTACGTTGTTGAGGTTATGAATATGCATGGCTGCGTCTGTTCTCTTGTTTGTTGTGTCTATTACTATGTTTCCATATGTCCGTCTGTTGGCGTTACTATAGTACGTAAGAGCCTGAGTCTTAGTTGCATGGTTTTATGGTTGGGGTCGTTTGAATTGTCCTAGCGGGTCTCTGTTGGAATGTATCCATGTAACTTGATGCTTTAAGTTAGTGAATTCCCGTATTTGATTCCCAAAAAAAAAAAAAAAAAGAAAAGTGAAACAACCTTATCAGAAGTGGTTTTAAATGTCTTTCTATGTGCAAAATTCTAGGGAATTTCAGAAAATTAATTTCCTTCACATGCGTTCGCAAAAGCCAGTCCGGATCACGTATTCAAAGTTGAGAAAATGCTGAGACATGGCCCATAGTAGAAAACAACATTACCTAAAACATACTGAACCGAACCTTGGCAAAACTCATACTAATCTCTTCATTCTTTGCTTATTTGTGTTTGTAAATTTTTGCTAATCGTGCCATTCGATTGGACAAATAATATTACGGGGGTGGGGGAAGGGGGGGAATTTGGGAATGAGCAAAAGGCTTGATACACAAAAGTTGGCTTAAGCTTCCTCGGAGGAAATTTTCCTTTCTTCTTATCATGTCTGTATGTGAAAAATCGAGCTTTCGTCCAAAGAACACCATACGATTAAAGTGAATGTTCTTTTCCAAATGATTTAGAAAAATCAAAAGCAAGAATCAGAACTATGTTTTCTACTCATTACACTAATAAATCTCTAAAGTGGGTACAAAAATGTAAACTGTGTCCTTCCATGAGTCTGTTTCTCTATGAAACTATGGTAATATCGAATCCGCGGTTTTCTCCGATTCTTTGTTTTCTGTATCTGTTCTAAGGGAATTAGCAGATGCTCCTTTATACTGGTACCATCTGGCACAAATTAGAAAGTACACTAAATTCACAAGATTTAGTCCAGCAACTAGGTAATAGAAGTAATCTAGTCTTCCTTTGTTTAGATCTTCCCGTAACCAGCCTCCTTCCGCGTCCCTGCTGGTTGTTCTGTGAACTATAGAGATCAAAAGAGTACTCAAGTAACTCGAACCCGCCATTCCGCAATAGTAGAGAGACCCTGCAATGCTTCTCATGTTCTCAGGAAACTGCTTGTAGTAAAACTCAACCTGGCCAATTGATGCAAATGCTTCTGCTAGGCCCGTCAAAAAGAACTGTGGAATCAACCACAAGGCTGACATTGATGAAATCTCCCCTCTTCTAGGACAGATTCCTAGGTTTGGCTTGGTTAGGGCAATCGTCCTGCGTCGTTCCTCAACAATCCCGGAGACGATCATTGCGATTATGCAGAGAAAAAAGCCAGTGCCCATCCTTTGGAGGACGGTGATGCCACCTTCTTTCCCGGTGATCTGACGGAGAAATGGGACGATCACTCGATCATAAATAGGTATAAAGAAAGTGAGGCTCAACATCAAGAAAACAACATAGGAAGCTGCAGGGATGTTGAAATTGGTGTCGCCAAGGCGGCGATCTGCTTGGGTGGCCTGGAAAATGGCATAGGTTTGCTGTTGAACTATAGTTAAATAGTATACAATGGCCGCTAACCAAATTGGAAGCACTCTAATTATACATTTGACTTCTTCCACTTGCTGCAGACTGCAGAGCCCCCATGGATTAGCCGGTGACCCGTCGGGATTCACGTGATCTTTAGGTGTCTTAATTGCTGCTTTGTTGAGAAACCTGATGCCAAATATCAGTTTAATCTAATATTATCCTTACAAAGAACTTACTATACGATCTCTAGCATAAATCGTCGATTCATTAAAGTACCTGAATTGATCCGTGTATTCGAGCTTGGAATTAATAGACTTGGCAGGTATGTAATTG
This sequence comes from Lumnitzera racemosa, assembly GCA_024138005.1. NCBI lineage: Eukaryota > Viridiplantae > Streptophyta > Magnoliopsida > Myrtales > Combretaceae > Lumnitzera > Lumnitzera racemosa. Next base: position 6,103,187 of record JAMXBC010000004.1, read on the forward strand.
AAGAGGGAGAGCCAAGGTTGATCTGATGCCTTCAGCTTGCTCTTCTTGATTGAAACTACAATAACTCGTACTACACTTGTCATTGGACTCCCTTGAGCCTTTACTTTCACGTATATCTTCGACCCCGCAAGGAAGAACAAAGATGATACGAGCATCAAGATCGCTGGAATTTCCAATCCAATTGCCCAGCTCACGTTCGATTGTATGTAGACGATAAGCGTCAGAGAAACCATCTGCGCGAAAACGAAGGTGAAGAAGTACCAGTTGAAAAAACTGTCGACCCCTTTCTTTCCCGATTCCGTATGTGGATTGAACTGATCGGCTCCAAATGCGAAATTGCAAGGGCGAACTCCAGCAGCTCCAATGATCAGGAGACCAAAAGCTAGTAGCAGAACTGTCATTTGCCCTGACGTTGGTTCGACACATGTGGTGTTGTCTCCACAGGAGGGAGGATGTAACCATTTGATGCCTGCCGTCAATTGTATCGTTTGTAATCCCTTTTCATAAAAAAAAAAAAAGCATTTAGGGATGAATGTGTAGCGTAGCAGGTACTTTTCACATAGGTTGCTCATCCACATGATCCAAGAATTGCAAGTTATATCCATGCTATGCTTATAGCTAAAAGATTTACATCATGCTAGATTTTGGTTGTGTGTAGCAACCAAATAACCAAGACCTAGAGTGCCTTTTTTACAATTGTTCTGAAGGAAATTTCTCATTGAGTTGTGGGCTTATGCTAAGACGAACAAACCTCAGTTCCAAGAAATAATATTTTCTGGTAAAACATTCACTAAATTCTTAAACTATCTAAAAAAAGGGGAAAAAAAACCATTATATTTGGTATTAATGCAAAATTTTCAATATTTCTCGAAAGTTTTGCAGATATTGACGAAAAATCTAGACTAGTGCCCAATTTTGGATATTATGTTAAAAATTGACAGTTATAGGTAAAACATTACAAAATTAAAGACATATAGGAATTATTTTTTAAAGAAAAGAAAAGAAAAATAAGGGGCACCATGATTCAACAATTTCTTATACACAAGTGCGAAACTACTGCTAGTATGTCTAAATTTACACATCCCCAGTAAGCACTCTCTGGGATATACTGATATACATCAACAGGAGACAGAAAAGAAAAAGAAAAATTGAAAAAAAAAAAGAAAAAGAGGAAGAAGGAAGGAATAAGTACCAGGAAAGAGGCAACTGTACAGACAGCTAGAGTCCTGAAGCGACCAAAGTAGGTATCACTCAAGAAAGCTCCAATCAAGGTAGAGAAGTTGGTGGTGCCGTTGAAGATGTTAATGATGTTTGTAGCTGTATAACTCTTTAAATTGAACACAGTTGTGAGATATATCAAAAGGTTGGTTAAGGTTCCAATTGCTCCAAGCTTCTCAAAAGTCTCGTTTCCTGGGAACCATTACATAAATTCGAGCAATTGAAAAACAGCATGCACTAGAACAAATTCCTATTTACAAAAACACGACCCGTGAGCACGAACTGCGAACGTACGTAAAACTCACCAATAATAAATGGCATGGCCTTCCATCCTCTGTAGTTGATCTTGGGCTCATCGATTTGGATCTCTTTTCCATGGACCCCAACAACATCGTTTCCATTAGGCTTATGTTCATGTGCTATAACATCACCTTTCTCAGTGTCGTCCTCCTCGATGGTTTTGGTTCCATACATATCCGGACTCTCTTTCTCAGTAATATTAGTTTTCTTCTGGAAAGTCTGCGCAATGTTATTCTCCATGTGATCGGCTACCTCTAACTCCTGTCGGGTACCGACTACTGGTTTTTATAAAGTATGTAGATCTCAATTATTAATGTCAGTCTGGAAGCGAGAATCAGGAATTTGAGCGAACAATTTTGACTTTGTGGTGGAAACTTTACACATTGTGTTTTACTAACTTTAGCTACAATACAACCGTGTAAATTTACCACTTCCATTGTTTATTGTTTTTCCTTTTATTTTTTATTTATTTTTCATCTCTAATTCATTCCGTCGACTTTCTTTTCTTCAGTGTTTTAAAAAAAAAAAAAAAAATGCAAGCATAGTGTTGGAGATTACATGTTCTATAAGAAAAGAAAATGTAGTGAAAGATGAAAAGTTTCCTTCTCCCTTTAAATCTTTTTTTTTTTTTTACTTGCTTTTCATAAAAAAAAAAAAATGTAATTAACATCAAGGTTAGAAAAAATTTTCATTTAGTCCTTGAACAAGTGATGTAAATATGCATCTCAAGGCGACTCTTAACCTTTTAGGGGAAATTATATTTGGCAAAATTATAAAAATATAGTATATCTTCACATACCCACGATCTTTATATGTGACAATTTGTTATCATAATTACTTTAATAAAATTGTTTTGTTAAATGTATTTAATCAAATAATATAGCAAAAAATAAAAGAAAAAGAAAAATATCAAGAGATTAACCAAATGAAAGTTAGGAAGAAAATTTTAAAGGGTGCTCAACCTTATAAAGTGAGCATAGCACGACTTCTTAAGATAGTGATGACTTACCCTCAAGCCTTAAGATTGGGCCAAATAAGTTTCATTATGATGGGTTTATGTGCTACCCAATAATAGTGGTATAACTCTTGGTGCATGATTTCCCCTCCCCTCAAAAAGTAAAGAAAGAAAAAAAGAAAAAAGAAAAAAACCATAAATCAAAGTTGGATTGTTTAGCTTTATCATGACTCAATGATTTTTCTTTTCCTTTTTTATTAGTTTTCATTGCTGTGGATTGATATAACTTGTTGTACTTAAAACCTACCTGGTAAGCATTCCCTTACCTTAAGGTGGCTATCTAAGTCCCCAAGTTCTTTTTTTTTTTATTATCCCTACAATTTATTCTTTTTCATTTTTTGTATTTTCTTAATTTTTATTATACCAATTGAATTTTTTACTAGTATTTTATTATTAAATTAATTGTTATGGACAGATTAGAAGTTGAGGTATCTTATTAACTTGTACTAATAGATAGCAATGAAACTAAACAAAGTTCTTCATAATTTCTATACACTTATATTTTTTAAAGCATATAATTACTATTAAAAAGTATAATTTCCTTTTTAGGTTTTTAGTAAGTATACTTTTAATTGGATCCTTTGACAAATTATTAAATATGTTGTAATTATTAATCATTGTGAGTGGGAACGGATTTAAAACTTTTTCTTTATCTATATCTTATCCATCCTTTATTAGTATTCATTTTATGTTTAATTTATTTGAAATCTAACTTTTAGAAGGTATTCTTATTAGATCCTTACTGATAAAGAGATTTAAGCATTCTAGGACTGATGGATGGGTAGACAGGACTTTAAGACCTAGAGGTTAGCTTGTATAATCAACACATATCTAAGTAGGAGTTGGGGGGTTATTTTAGCATTGTCACTCCAATACTCAAGTCAGTTTTAAGGGATAAGAAGGAATTGTAATGATAGGAATCAACTTCTTAGATTAGTCATACGCAGTAGGACTCACACGGAGAATACTAGCTTGAAACCTCATTCAAGTTGAGGATTCCTATTTCGATCTCCATCTTTTACACTACTGCTAACTTGAGTGTCTAGCTTTCATAAGTACCAACACAGTTTCCAAGTTGCTAAGTAGCCGTGTCGACCTACCAAGCATGTGTGTCAACCATTTGCAACCATACCTATTGTTGAGCTTTTACCATGATTTAGGCTTCTCTCGAGCCAAATAACACCAGACCTTTATCCAAGTCGAGATGTTGAGACAACTAACCTATGGAGGATCAATATGCTTTTCAATACCCAAGCTCTGACCTAAAGCAAATCAGGTTAGCTCTGACTGCTAATTTTCTTCTAACCTTGTCTAAGTAGAATACTATAACTGCCAAGCGGCTTTAAGATTCATTTCAGCTTAACTAACCGCATTACAAGCTTCCAGGTGCCTCTTAATACGTGTCTTCTATAATGATTCCTTACTTTATTGTACAATGTATCATTTGTCATTTTTACCCCTTTTAATAATGTTTGAGGAATCTTTTGTACATTGTCCTTTTTGTCTTTTCCTTATTTAGTATAATCTTAGTTAAGGTCATACTAATGCCTTACTTCCTTGTATACGGGCAACACATTTTCAATATTGATTATTACAAGTTTGTTTTTTGAGCAACCCTAGTGTTCTTGTTTTTCTGTTAACTCTTATTTATCCTCTTTAATAAGGAGTAGGCGAATGCCCTATAGTTTAGATTGGTGAGTCACATCTAGTAAATTACAGGTTGAGTAGGATCAATTAGTGTGTCATATCTGATTAGGAGCTACTTAGATTTGTTAACCTTTTGTATTTCCTTTTTTGTTCCCATTCTTTGTGATGCTTTTTGGTGTATATGACCTGGAGAATCATTAGCTTTACTAGTATTAGAGTACAGTTCCGAGAGAGAGTGTGTAAAGTTGCAGTGAAGTTTTAGTTCGTGTTTGCTATTAATGGTTGTTGCATTTCTTCTGTAGCTACTACAGTGTGTTTGAGTGATGTAAGTTTGGAATTGTGAATTGTAAAGTGGAGGTTTGTAGATTGGTAAGTATAGTTCCTTTTGTTATTCTATTTTTCACTACGAAAATAGAGCAAGTTCATTTTTGTTGCATTCAAGTGACTGTTGGGTGTTGAAATTGTTAGAGTATGTTAGTAAGGTTCTAGGTGATAAATAGAAGTATTTATTGTGTACCATGTTATCCACTTATTCAAGAAAGTATTACATTATGTCGAATTTGAACATTGAAGGTATTATTAGAGACTTGAGTAGCGTTGCTCATGTTGGCTATGGTCAAAATGATAGTAATACTCTTGGGTTAGTTGATGACAACCTTGATAGACTCATAAAACTTGTTGAGAGTTTGGTTACTGTAATGAAAGCCAATATGTAGCAACCATAGGGTATACCTCATCTAACCTACTTATGAATGTTCTTAAGAGACCATATGGCCAAGGTGGCTGAGCTAGTTACTCAGTTCAACCCCATTGAGTTGGTGGAATTGTAGACCGAGTTGCTAGACAAGGGATGGAGTTAGAAGAGATTGAAGATGTGAATTTAGGGGATGATGGAGAAGAAGAAGAAGAGATTGAATATTACTAGGCACAAGAATGAGGATACCGAGCTCCTCGAGGACTTGGTAATATCAAGGTCTAAATCCTAACCTTCAGTAGAAGTGGAGATGTAAATGAATATTTAAAATGGGAAGAGAGGGTAGACAAGGTATATGATTGTTATGTGTATATAAATGCAGTTAAGGTTTAACTTGTTGTACTTAAATTTTCTAGATAGATTACCATGTGATTGAAAATTTTTAATGTAACTAGAACAAGAGATGAAAGGCAAGGTATGCGAACTTAGGAAGGTATGAAGAGATTATTGAGGGGAAGATTCGCACTCAATACTTACTTGTAGGATACATTTGTAAAGTTGTAGGAATTTCGCCAAGGAAGTCGATTTATTGATGACTATGTGAGAGAATTTCAGATGTTGATGATTCGAGTAGACATGGATGAACCAGGCACTCGCATAGTGTTGAGGTTCATTTCCAGACTCAAATATGACATTTGCAATGTTGTAGAAGTATAGAGGTTCTATACACTGGATAAGGCCATTAAAGTAGCATAGAGGGTTGAAAAGTAGAGAAGAAATATTCCGAGCAGACTTAAGTTGAGCTTTTGTCGAGCTTTTGTCGAGCTCTTGCTCCTTACTAACCTACTTATGTTGAGCCAAGGGAAAATATGACTGACTTGATGATAGCTGAGTAGGCCAAAAGAGCCAAGTTAAAGATAAGCTGACCCCTAGGACATGAGAAAGGACATACCTTTAGACTAAAGACCAGTAAGGTGAAATGCTTCAAATGCTTCAAATGCTTGGGTTTTAGACAAATGGTTACTGAGTGTCCAAACCAATGTGCCATGGTGTTCTAAGGAGATGAATTGGATAGCACTGATAAGAGTGAGCCAAGGGAGGAGAAAAATGATGGAAGAGTTGAAGTTGAGGAGGAAAAGGAGACCTGTGTCTATGTTGACCAAGGAGAAGCGATGATATTAGTACTAAGACGAATGCTAAGCTCCTTGTCGAGCTTTGAATAGGACTAAAGAGAAAATTTGTTCCACACCAAGTGTACTATTAAGGGATAGATGCACACCATCATTGTAGATGGAGGGAGTTGTACCAACATGGTTGCACAGTTCTTTGTGTAGAGGTTAGGACTACCGACCTCTAAGTACCCTAAACCTTATAAGCTACATTGGCTTTACGATAAGGGTACCATGTACGTTATTGAACAAGTATTTGTACCTTTTAGTGTTAGAAATGTGTATAGGGATGAAATGGTATGTAATGTCGTCCTCTTAGGAGCTTCACATTTGTTACTTGAACGACCTTGGTTATTTGATAGACATGTTACTCATGATAGATGTAAGAACACCTATGCCTTTATCAAGGATGGAAAGAAGATTATGCTGTAACCCACAACACCAACTTAGGTAAATGAGACCCATAATTAGCTTACCCGACCTAGCAAGAAGAAAACCTTAGTGATGAGCTGGAGAAAGCTCTAAGCTATTGATAAGGCCGAAGAGCCTATGTTTTAATTGATCGGAAGATTGTTAGAGATGAGAAATTTGGAAGATGTTCTTGATGAGATTGGAGGATTGATCGATGAATTTTCTAACCTGATCCTCGAAGAGTTGCCTAAAGGACTACCCTAATCTGAGGCATAGAACATTGTATTGATCTGCAGCCCTATCGAACTGACCCACTTATAGAATGAATCCTAAGCAGGTTGCTGAGCTGAAAAGGTAAGTTGATGAGTTGATAAAACGAGGTTATGTGAGGAAGAGTATAAGTACTTGTGCTATATTAGCTGTAAGCCCTAAATATAAGCTTTATAATTGTAGGATTAGGCTTAGCACGTAACGTTTATGGTGATCGGCTAAATGATACGATCAAACCTAAATTGTAAAACAAAATTAGAAATATTAGTAAAAGTAAACCTGTAAGTTTGAATTTAAGAAAATAAGTAATAAAATAAGAGAATATAAAATTTTCAAATTTTAAGTATATTACTCGTTATTTATCGGAAATGCATAACATGCATTGTAATAACTAATGAATAGCTAGAAATAAATTATACGTATGCTAAAAATCATAGAATAATCTAAATAATATTTAGGAGTATTTACTTATACTCCATATGTATTTACATGTAGGTAAAAATACGCAAAATTACCTAAATGTCCTGAAAGTTGCTAGAAAATTGCTAAATAATTAAAGAAAATTATAAAAAAAAATTAAAGAAAATTATTAAAAAAAATTAGAAAAGTTGAGATCAAGCTAGATTTGGTTCGTGGCAGCTAGGGAAAAGAAGAGAAAATTTAGACTAATAAAAATCAAATTCTAATAAAAATAGAAGAGGATAAGCCATTGTCTTGTATAATTAACGCACTAAAATTTGCTTTATAACTCTATAAATAGCAAGAGAATTATAGGAGCTCATTTGGTTTGTTGGGAGTTAAAAAAAAATAGAGAGCATTGAAATTTGCGAGAGATAAATTAAGTTACAAAAAAATTACCTAAATCTATGTAATTAGAATAATTAGGCCAAACCCATACACCACCACCACTTGGAACCGAATCACCACCATTACTTGGAACCGAACCACCACCATCACTTGGAACCGAACCATCACCATCACTACCCCACTTCAAACCAACCACTTGAACAAGCCAACACACCCTGAACTGGTGTTAGTGGTCGAAAGCTCAAGAACTAGGTGAGTCCTAATATTCATCTAATTTTGCAAAATTTAGTAAAATTATTAATTTTACCTAGAAAATTATGAATTTTGTTATTATGATTTTTTATTGTATGTAGATTTAGGAAAAAATATTAATTAAGTTTAATCACGTTTGTAAATATAAGGTTCTTAAGAAATTGAACAAAATCAAGTATGTTTAAAATTAAAAATAAATAGGCTTAAGAGTGTAGTTTGGAGCTCAAATTTTTTTTGTAAACTATTAAGGTAATAGAGAATAGTGTTATGAAGCCATTTTTTCAAAATTAATTTTCAAAATTTTTAAGTAATTTTTAGCCCTAAAATGATGAGAAAAATGAGTAATTTTAGACTAATTAAGTAATTAAACAACTAACGACTAATTTAGAAGGTAATTAGATGTTTAAAGATGTTAATATTTGATGTGGTAACATAATCTTAGCATTTGGAGTATTAATTGAAATTTATATGAGAATTCTGTAGTAATTGGGAGTAATTTAGTAATATGTGAAATTAGAATTTTAATAAATATAAAATAATAGGTTAAATTAGATAATATAATAATAATATCAGTACATATTAAATTTGGTACAAAAAATTAATTTTAGGTAATTATACTAAAAATGTAAAATTTTCTTACATCGAAAGTAAATCCGGTACATTAATCAGGATTTGAATATACCGAGTGGGTTAAAATACCAAATTAAGATCTAACATGATATTAGGATACTCAAACATGATGTGATTAATTTCACATTAGGTTTCGAGACATAATTTTAGGATTTACTTGTAGTTGGAATCGATTTAAAGCAAGAATTGGAATCAGATTTAAAAACCAAACCCCAAACTAATATAGAACGAACGTTAATAAATAATAGGTACATGAGGAAAATTTAATTAAATCATAACCTAGAATATGTATCATCAAAGTATAAGTAATGAAAAATGTATTTATATCATATGATCCACAAAGACAAGCTAACCTGCTGAGCAACTGAGAATTTCAGGTCAGTTGGGTTTAATACTTCATCGTATTTTGGAGTACTATTTTTGAGTACTCGAAGATTTAGGTTTGTGTATAATTGTGATTATAAGTAGTCTTATGCATGTGCTTGTGTATCTGTTTTCGTGTTGAAATCTGTGTTATGTTTGATGACTATTGTAATTGGAGTAGTGTGAAATTGTCTGGTCACCTTAAACCAAATTTAATCCAAAGTAACCTAAATACCCTAAAAAGATATGCATTGTAGCCCTTTAAGGGATCATTAGGATTCTCTAACCAAATACTGATACTTTTGAAAAAGATAACGTTAGATAGCAAATTAGTCTTTTCCTTATCCTTAACTGAACTGAGTGACAAGAGAGAAGGTCGTGGTGAGGATGAGGGCATTGATTCGAAGGATAGTCTTAGTAGGAGCAGTGTCTCTATTGCACAAACTTAGGTTTAGTTATGAGCTACTGCATAACATGAAAACTCCTCAACCTAGATTGGAGCGAGTGAAATTAGTCTGATTTCGCAACTGACTGGACTACGTTATGTGATGACACTTGCTTATTGCATTGTATGAAAATAATTTGCTTGATAATCTTGTTTGTGCTTGTATACATTCATGAGTCTTCAATTTTACTTACTAAGTTGTAGTTACTCATACCTACATAGATTCTTTTGCAGGTCTTGACTTTTGATTATTCTAACTATTATGCTGTGTTACAACTATCTAAAGGTTAGTTCTCTTTTGAAGCTCTAGGGAGTGAGGATCAACCGGTCAATATTTAAGTTTTATTTAAGGTCTTACTAGTATCTTTAGGATAAAGAATTGATATATGATATCTAAATTATCTGGCTGTTATGTTATGATGTAAAATCTCCTGGGAATTTTACGATAATGTAAATGTAATTATATATATTTGTAAACGATAGTTTTAACTTTCATGTAAATTTTAGCTAAATTCTTAAATGAACTGTTTACTTCAAAGTGAGGAGTCGTTGACGCCTTGTATAGATCATATCTACGATAGGCACTGTGAGGTCAATTCCTGTTATAAATTGGTTTACACGGTGGGACTATTGTAACTCTGTGACTTTAGGGCATCACATTAGCTCTACCTGTCCTAAAGAAGGATGGTTCGTGGCACATGTACATTGATAGCGGAGTTATAAACTATACTATAATCAAGTACAAATACCCAATACTGAAGCTTGATGACATATTGGATAAGCTTCATTGTGCCAATATATTCTTAAAGATTGATTTGTGAAGTGGCTACCACCAAATTCACATGAGGCCTAGTGATGAATGGAAGATTGCTTTCAAGACGAGGCATGGTCTTTATGGTTGGTTATGCCATTCGGACTTACAAATGGCAGAGCACATTTATGTGACTTACAAACCATGTGATGCATCCTTTGATTGAACAATGTGTGGTTGTGTACTTTGACGATATATTATATACAATATTGACTTAAACAACCATGTTCGATATCTCTTAGCTATTTTTGACATTTTATGAGTTAAGAAGTTGTATAGGAACCTAAAGAAGTGCATGTTTTGTCAAAGTGAAGTTGTCTTTCTTAGGTATGTAGTGTTTGGAGATAGAATTCGAGCAAATGAGGAAAAGGTTTGAGTTATCTTAGAATGGGTAATGCTGAACAATATTAATGAAGTACGATGTTTTCATGGCCTTGCTTTTTTCTATAGAAGTTTCATTAAAAAACGTCAGTACAATTGTAGCTCCCTTGACCAGGTTGACAAAGAAGAATGATGGATTCTACTAGAATGATAGAGCTGAGCAAAGCTTTAGGGAAATCAAGAAGAAGTTTACTACTGCCCCTATCCTGGCTCTGTCGGATTTTGATAAGTTGTTTAAATTGTAATGCGATGTGTTAGGCATTAGTATTGGTACAATCTTGATGCAGGAACATCAACCAGTTGCTTACCATAGTAAGAAGCTCAATGGTGCCGCATTGAACTGTTTTGTGTACGAGAAAGTGTTGTATTCTCTTTTCCGAGCTCAAACTGTTTGGCAACACTATTTGTTACCTTGAAAGTTTGTAATCTATATAGATCATGAATCATTGATGAATATTGATAGTCAGAACAAGCTTTCAAAGAGGCAAGTTTCTTGTGTGATCTGATACAAGAAGGGAAGTGCTAACATAATCACGGATGTCTTGTTACGTTGGCAAATCTTGCTAACCATCCTACAGATGAAATTATTGAGGTTTTCACTTATCACCAAATAGTATTCTTATAACCCCTATTTTGGTCTTATACTTGAGCAATGTAGAGAAGAAGTTGCTGTTAGAGGATATTACCTCAAAGATAGCTATCTATTTAAGGAAAGAAGGTTATGTATACCGAGTTGTTCTACATGTGAGTTGTTGTTGAGGGAAGCTCATAGTGGTAGAGTATCTAGTCATTTTGGAGATACCAAAATAGCCGATCTATTGAAAGAGAACTTTTACTGGCTTGGTGTGGCCAAGTACAATCATAAGGTAGTCAATAGTTGTTAAGTGTGCAAGAGGGCTAAGGGAAAGAGAGAGTCATATGGAGAGTATATGCCCTTACCTACACTACCCTTACCTTAAGCCAACCTAAACATGGACTTTGTCTTAAGGTTACCCTGGACATCTAGAGGAAAAGATTCGATCCTTGTTATAATGGACCGCTTCAGTAAAATGATACATTATCCCATGTTATCAAACTAATGATGATTTATATATTGCTAATTTGTTTTTATAGGAAGTTGTCCGACTGCATAGAGTGCCAAAGATCATTATCTCAGATTGGGAGACAAAATTCTTAAGCTATTTTTGGAAGATATTTTGGAGGAGGCTTAGAACAAAACTTATGTTTAGCTTTAGTAGCTACCTTCAAACTAATGGCCAGATTGAAGTAGTGAATAGGACTCTAAGCAATTTATTTTGAGCTATTGTGAGACAGAATTTAAAGGATTGGAATTTTTGTTTACCAATTGTAGAGTTTTCATACAATTGAATTGTCCATAATATTGCTAGGAAAACTCTTTTTGAGGTTGTTTATGGCCTCAATCCTACTATTTCCCTAAACTTGATCGGTACCCTCATAGTTGCTGAAGAAAGTCAATCTAGAGTTGCCCAAGCCCAAGAATTACAAGAGACGGTAAAAGATCGGTAGTTGTGGCTACCAAACCATTTCTTTTAAATCAGGTGACTTAGTATGGATTAACCTTAGCCGAGAAAGGTTTCCACACTTGAGACAAAGTAAGCTATCTCCTTGTGTTAATGGTCCATTAAAATTCTTGAAGAAAATCAACTGCAACAGCTACTAAATTGAATTACGTAAACTATGGTGTATCTTCTACCTTTAATGTGTCTGAGCTTAATAGTAATCAAGCTACTAAACTCTTGACTCGAGCTTGAGCTCAAGGATTGAAAAGCATAGCTAAGTAAGTTCTCTCTTTACGCCTTACAATTGAGGAATTCGAGTTGCTATAGTCTCTTGACTTAATACCTTGGCTAGCCGAATCTTTTTGTACTTATCGAATGTCTCCAGTTGTTGACCCGAAATACACCCAAACATTAATTTGGCTAAATCGACCATCTACTCAGTCGAATTGAACTCAAGTTATATTGAGTACGTCCGAGCTGAATTCACCTCGGAGGTGTTACCTACTTAACTTAGCATAGCTGATCTACCACCTCTGCTTAAGACCTCAGCTTGATAACCACCAACCTGATCTTATAGATTGTCTTTTCTGCTAGAAAGTCACCCATTCGCAAAAAGCTACGTGTTCAAGCAATCACATGACAAAATCCTTTATATAAGATACCTATTTTTGCTATATTTTCAATTATACCCTTTGGAAATTCCTTGTATCATACTTATTTTAGACATTATCCTTTTAGTCTTTTCCATTTTAGGTAGGATACCTTAACTTTCGAGTATAAATACCCACTATACATGTAGCCGTACAATAGTCATACATTAGATATTGAATATACACTTCTCTTTCTGTAAGCATTGTTCTCTAATGTTTACTCTATTCTTATCTTAACCCATAAGTAAACCTACCTGATGGAAACCCCACTGGACCATCTCGTGCATCATATCAAGTTATGTCATAAGTCTTCGGTAATTCCATTAGTGTGTTATATCCTTTGGAGCAAATCGAAGGTTAGCTTGTTTAGTTTCTTTATTGTTCGTGTAAGCATTTTCACCCTTCTTTTTAAGCTTTCCACAAGCTTCGACCTACCCTTTCAATTGGCCATGTCAATCCTTGGACTGGTTTGTATCATCTTAGTATTAGAGTGGAGGTATGTTTGGGTAAGTTATATTTGAGTTTTTGTAAAGTAGTAGTTACTGTAGTAGTATGTTGAAGTTATGTAAAGATTTACTGGAAGTGTTTCAGTAAGTAGAATGAATAGTAGTTTTAATACGATTTGGGGCACCAACCTAACTAAATATTAGAGTCCAACTCATCTACTCCTCACCTAGATATCTTATTTGATCACTTATTCTTACTTATGTTATTTAGACTTCTTATTTCTTGTATTTTTCCTAAATTGCCCTCATGTTTATTTTGTATTTACGAGAATGCCACTAAGGCATTCTTTTAGTCTATTTATTTACAAGTTTGCTACTCTATATAAATCGAATACATGTATAGAGTTATAGATAGATTTTAACATATTAATAAAAAACTCTTGAGATTTTCCTCTTGGAAAACCCTTATTTACCTACTCTTATCAATCTTTTTAGCAAAGATTGTGGTGAGCAACCCTATCACTCAAACTAGTAAGTTACATCTAGTGAATCTTAGGTCATATAGGATCTTAGTGTTGTATCATATCTAGCTGGATAGCTCATAGATTCGCTAAACCTCCCCTTTATTTTCTTATTCTTGTTCGTTGTGATGCCTTTTTGTGTATATAACCCTAGCAATGCATCAACTTTACTGGGATCAAAGTACGATTTTGACGAAGGAGCGTGTTAGGTTCCTTAAAGTTTTTGTTTGTGTACTGTAGGTAGTTGTTGTGTTTCTCTTGTAGCTACCACAAAGAGTGTATTGAAGTTACTGTTTTGTATTTAGTGCTGGTACATTGGTTGGTGTTATGTCATCGAAGATTCATTTATTGGAACTTAGAGGTTGGAAGCCCTATAACCAGTCACTGAGGGTTTCGATCGGCTGAAAGATTCGATTAAGCCTAAATTATAAGTAAAGCTAGAAATATTAGTAAAATGATTTTATAAGTTTGAATTTAAGAAAATAAGCAATAAAATAAAAAAATTCCAAAATTTAAGTATATAACTCGTTATTTATTGAAAATGCGTAAAATGCATTTCGACAATTAACAAATTGCTAGAGATAAATTATATATATACTAAAAATAATAAAATAACCTAAATAATATTTAATAATATTTATTTGTATTATATATGAATTTACATGTATGTAGAAATACGCCTAATTACTTAAAATAAGCGAAATGTACTAAAATAATAATAAATAATTAAAAAATTCATAATTAATTAAGGAAAAATCAATAAAAATATAGAAAAATTCGAAAAAGTCCAGAAGTGGGGCGTAGCAATATGATATTAAAGAAAAAAAATCAACCAATTAAAATGCAACAAATAGAAATTGAAAAAAAGAAGAGATAAGATAATTGTCTTGTCTAATTAATGCACAATAATTTCCCTAAAGCTCTATAAATAGCAAGAAAATTTTAGAAGCTCATTTGGTCAGTTTGGAGATTGAGAAAAGTAGGAAGAGGCGAAATTAAGAGAAAATTTAGGGTTAGGAAAAAAATAAGAAAAAATTGTGCAATTAAGGCCATAAAGGAGAAACCACACCAAACGAGCAGCTGGGAGTAGATGGCCACCACCACTACATGGTGGTGGTAGTGCCTAGACCAGTTACAAGGCCATGGTAGCCGGCGGTGGCTGAAGCCACCCAAACCGGTGAGTCAGATTTTTAGTTCGATTTTGTGTAATTTTGTAAAAAATAGTAAATATTCTTAGAAAATTATGAATTTTGTTATTTTGAAATATTTTTGTATGTAGTTTTTAGGAAAAATATTATTTTGACAAAAATAAGTCTTGTGATATATGGTCCTTAAGAAATCATGCAAAACCGAGCATGATTAGGATTAGAAATAAATAGGCTTAGGAGTGTAGTTTGGAGCTTAAATTTTTTTCTGTAGAATTCTTAAGTGATATAGAATAGTACTATGAAGCCATTTTTTTAAATTTAATTTTTTTAATTTTTAGGTAAATTTTTTGCCCTAAAATGATAGAAAATTGGGTAATTTTAAGTTAATTAGGTGATTAAGACATTAATTATTGATTTATATAGTAATTAGAGGGTTAGAGATGTTAATCTTTGATGTGGAAACCTAATCCTAGCCTTTGGAGTGTTAAGTGTAATTAAAGAAGGAATTATGCGATAATTGTAGAAAATTAGGAATATGTAGAATTGGAAAATTAATAAATATGAAAAATTAGGTTTAATTTAATAAAATAATAATAAAAGTCAGAATATAATAAAATCTGAAACAAAAATTTAATTTTAGGTAATTGTATAAAAAATGTAATATTTTCTCACATCGGGAATAAATTCGATACTCCAATTAGGATTAGTGTGTACCGAACAGTTTAGAATACTAAATTAAGACCCAATAGGATATTAGAATACTCGAGCTTAATGTGATTAATTTCACATTAGGATTCGAGCATACATAAGATTCCAGAATCAAAACTAAAATCTAATTTAGGAACCAAACCCGAAATAGGGTAGAATAAATCATTAGTAAATAATAAGTATACATGGAAAAAAAAAATAATAAGCTAAATTATAACTTAGAAATCGAACCAGAACCTAATTTAAAAATCGATGCGGAAACTGAAATTCGTTTCAACTCATAATGTGAAATTGATCAGATTACTTCCCGATCTCCTAAATACCATCATTACCTCTAATTAGTATTTTATTCCACCCGGTATACTTAAATCCTTATTAGTGTACCGAATTTACTCTTGATGTGAGAAATTTTTACATTTTTTCTCTAATTACATAAATTCAAGTTCCCTATCAGATTTATTGTACATTTTTATTATTAACATAATATCAATTTTTATTATAATATTTTCTATTTATTATATTTCTAATAATTGTGTATTATGTATCATTACTTATTATGTACATAATACACATCTAATATTTCTATTACTCTAATTATCATCTCCTAACATCAATTGTTATTTCAAAATGTCTAAATTCATCCTAAATCAGATTTTACACTTAATTACCCTAATATACAAAATTAACTTAAAATTTACTACTTTTCCCTATTACTCATTTACTACATAATTAACTTAATAATTACATCTAATACCATAAATGCTATAAGTATCATACTTCATCAGATTTTAACATCCTAAAACATATAATTATTCACTAAATCATTAATTAACCATTTAATTACTTAATTAACTCTAAATTACCCATTTTATGCCTCATTTTGAGGCTTGAAAATTATCTAAAATTTTAGAAAATTAATTTTTGAAAACGGGCTTCATAACACTATTTTATATCATCTAAGTAGTCTACACAAAAATTTTCGGTTCAAAACTACTCCTAAGGTCATTTATTTCTAAACCGGAACATGCTCGGTTTTGCATGATTTCTTAAGGACCATATATTACGGGACATATTTTCATCAAAATAATATTTTTTATAAAAAATAAATATAAAAATATTCCAGAATAATAAGTTTCATAATTTTCTAAGAATATTTACTATTTTTACAAAATTACCAAAATCGGGCTGAAAATCGAACTCACCGATTTGGGTGGCTCCGGCCACCGTCTATGGCCATGGGTGTGTTGGCCCACCTGGGCGCTGCCACTACTGTGTAGTCGTGGTGGCCGTCCACTCCTAGCTGTTCGTCAAGTCTAGGTTCTCCTTACTAGCCCCAACTATACAGTTTTTTCTTATTTTTTTCTTAACCTTAATTTTTCTCTCAATTTCGCCTCTCCCTATTTTTCTCACTCTCCAAACTGCCCAAATGAGTTTCTGAAAATTTTGGGGTATTTATAGAGCTTTGTGGTAATTAATGTGCATTAAATTGGATAAGACATTGTCCAAATTCCTTAATTTTTTACTTTTGTGTTGCTCTAATTTAATTGGCTGATTTTTTTCTTATTTTCCCTAGCTGCCACGACAAATTCTGGATCATTCCTTACTTTTTATGATTTTTCTTTATTTTTCCTTAATTAATTATGAATTTTCTTTAATTATTTAGTATTATTTTAGCACATTTCGCGTATTTTAAGTAATTACGCGTATTTCTACATATATGTAAATTCATATATAGTACAAATAAGTATTCGTAAATATTATTTAGGTCATTTTATGATTTTTAGTATACATATAATTTATCTCTAGCGATTTGTTAATTATCGGAATGTATTTTACGCATTTTCAATAAATAACGAGTTATATACTTAAATTTTGGAATTTTCATATTTTTTATTTTATTGCTTATTTTCTTAAATTCAAACTTACGGAATCATTTTACTAATATTTCTAACTTACTTATAATTTAGACTCAATCGGATCTTTCAACTGATCGAAGCCTTGAATGACTAGTTGTAGGGCTTACACCGAGTCCTTAGCTGTATGATCTCTCATCTTCTCAATAGATGATAGACTTGTTGATGAGTGGCTTCCTTTCTTTCCCTTAGTGTTCTATCATTTGTTTGCCCTTGGCGAAAGCCATTTGGCTTTAGGTTAGAACAAGTTGGCATCTTCTTCTGAAAGGTTAGCATCGGCTTCGAATAGGTTAGCCTCGGCTTGGACGTAGTTAGAGGCTAATTCCCATTACACACTGTGCACCACTTAAACACCACTACTGGCCACCATTCCAAAATATTCCTAAACGCTATGGCATCAAGCCTACCCCCTATCTTCAATTTGAAACACACAAATCTAGCATCACCTACAAAATATTCCCTTTGAATCATGTTGAATCGCACCTGGTTGCTATCACTGAAGTGGAGTTGGAGACGACTTAACTCGACCTAGTGATTCGACTAGCGACCTGATCTAGCACTCGAACTGACTCAACCTGATCCAAACTCTGACCGGTATTCGACCTGACTCGCGCATCTAAGACCCCTTCTTGGTCCGACTCTTTTTTAGATTGATTTTTTTATTTATTTACTAGTTTATAATGTAAATGTGATCAAATAAAAAAAAGAGAAGAAAAAGCAAAAGAAAGAAAAGAAAAGAAAAGAAAAAGTAGTTTAATTAGTTATTTATTTTTAGTTTAAAAAATAAATAATAAATAAATAGATAGAAATGAAAAATATAAAAATAAAAATAAGTAAATAAGGAGATAAATAAAAAAAATTGTTCTTTTAGCACTTAGAAAATCAAAGTTTTTCAAAAATAATAAAAATAAACGAACCTTTTACAATTTAAGACATTTTAGAATTTTTCAAAAAATAAACAAAAGTCCAATTTAAGACCTTTTTGCTTAGAAATTTTCTTAAACAAACCATATTGAACTAAAAACATAAACTCGACCATTTTTTTAAATTAAAACAAAATTACCTACTAAAGTTTTCATCAAAAGAACTACGTATGTCTGATTTCAAATAGCGGATACGTAGGCACATACGGGTCAACGATAAAAAAAAAAAAACTAATTTTTCTTTTCCTAGATTACTTAAGTTGTTCAATTAGAGTAATTAATAATTAAGTTTTTATGAAATCAAAAAAAGGTGATTTTTAAGATTGAATTTAAATTTGAAAAATTAATGTTACCTATAAAGGTTTAAAAATCATAATCCTAGGAACCGAAGCTCTTGTCTTAAAACCATTTTACAAAAATCAGTTTTTATTAAAAGATTAGTGACTAAGTTATAACTAATCTATCCAATTGGTTATAACTTAATTATATTTCTTGCCTCCGGTTGGGTGGCAATTCCAATACCTTTTCAAATTGAAAAAAAAAAAACAGTTTTCTTTAAACCTTAGTCAATGATTGATATTAAACGAATAGGGTTTAGTATTGATCGATTTAAAGAAGACTTAATTTTAAAAACCGAAAAGTGAAAAAACTAGGCTCGACAGGTAATATTGGTACTTTCATTGTTTATAGATATGAGATATCCATTACATTCATAGTTTTTTATCGGATCTGAAGAGTAAAGAAAAAGTCAAAAGGGTAACAAGTAAATAACAAAGAACAATTGAAAGAAAGAAAGAAAGGAACCAACTTTATCGAATGAATTCAAATTGTTTCAAAGAAAAGGCTTAACTAATTAGACTAACTATGAAATTGAATGCTCCTAATTGATGTAATATTGCTTTTCTAAAGAGAACTATTAACAGGAACAGAAAACCAGTTATATAAGGAAACTGAGGTGTCAATATCTTTCTCCTTGACCAGACTGATGTTGCACTACTGAGCTAAAGCTTTGGATAAATTAGCTACTTTGGGTTCTTGAATGCATGCTAGTACTGGGAATGTTTGGTGGATGTCTAGAAAATCCATACAAGCATGGTACAACTAATCTCCTCTCTTCCCTTTGGTTTTGGCCTTCATTTCTTGGATTTTTCTTCAATAGGCTCATATCCAGGCCCAAATGTTCCAATCTGTTGCTTAGGTTATTCTAAGCGACCCTATGCCCCTTATCTTGATACTTCAGTCATGCTGACCTAGTAAAAAATCTGCAATCCTAGTTCCTCCAATTCTTCATTCTCGATATATGAAATAGCTGTCTCTTTGTAAATCTCGTAGTCCTGTTCCCCAAGAATAGTGACCAACTGTCCATTGGTTATGAATTTCACCCTTTGTTGTAGACTAGATGGAATTGCCTCTGCTGAGTGAATCTACGACCTTCTTGATAGAAGATTGAAGGTTTGCTGTATATCTAAGACTTGAAATGGAATAGTAAACATTTATTGACCGACCTTAACCTGCAGCCCAATTTCTCCAAGTATCTCCCTCGTTGATCCATCAAAAGCCCTTATTGAAATAGAGCTGGTCTTTATCTTGGTCAAATCTATTCCAAGCAAATTTAGTGTTGCCAGTGGACATACATTTAGTGAAGAACCATTATCAATCAATACCCGAGCAACAATTCTCCTTGCTTACTTAACTACTATGAAGAGGGGTTTTGTGAGCTAATCACCTTCTTAGCCTAGCTCATCTAGTGAAAATGAAATTTGATTCATCATAAACACTAAGTTGACTACTAATCCCAAATTTTCAGTGAAAATCCCTTCAGGTACTTTGACATCTTTTAGAATATTGATTATGGCTTTTTGGTGAGTATTGGATGACAATAGTAATCCCATTAAAGAGATTTGGGCTAGTACCTTAGCAGTTGGTCCATAATCTTGTACTCATTAGCTTTGATTATTTTCTTAGCAACATTTTGATCTTTCTCATATGTATTCTTAAAGATCTTTCAAGAAGCCTCTTCTACAGTAGTCTTCCTCTTGGCTTCTTTGCTTTGGTCATAGATTTATCCTAAGCAAGTAAGCCCTCCAACCATACATAGTAAGGACCTGGTTGTTTGATTCATTATTTGATAATCTAGAGGGGCTGCTTTGTAATTCTCTAGGGCTATGATATCTTCTTGGGTTTACCTAATTCTTCAACCTTCTCATTCTTCCCATAGTATTCAAGAACTAAAGGTTTAGGCCCCTTTCCAATCATTCTAACCATCTCAATAGTCTTCTTGGCTTCAGCAATAAGCTTATCTTTTCCCTCAAATTCGAAACCCCATATAGTGGGTGGTTTATTAGCATACATTGTAGGTGAACAAGTGTAATCAACTAAGTACTCAAATTTGCCTAATAGCTCTCCTAGGGTATCGACCGTTGAATCCTCAGCTTCATACCTTTTTTTGAGCTCCCTTTGAGTACATTTCTTTTATGGTTTTGGAACCATCATAGCCAAAATGTTAGCCTTCTTGACCTTCCCATCTTTCAACAATTGACATACTGCTGGTCTGGTCTAGGTTTTATCTCTAAGATTCATATCCTGTAAGTGTCTGACCTGCCTTAGATTCTAAGCTACCTCTTCAATAGTGATAGGAAAACTATCTAAATTAACTTCTAGTTTAGACACTTCAATGATGATGATATTGATTGATCGTCCATGGTGCAATAGAGGATTATTACTTACATTAGAAGCAAGAGTTTGAACAGAGTCCAATTACACCAACTCAGCATCAATGAGATCCTGAATCTTTTGTCTGAGTCTCTAGCATTGGTCCATAGAATGTCGTACTTGCCCCAAATGATAATCACAATGCAGCTTTGGGTTGTAGTCCCTCGATCTTTATCCCTCCTTCGATATTTCAAATGTTAAGAGATTATCTTTCCTTAGTCATGCAAGAACCTAGCTTAGAGGAATGAGAATGTAAGTAAACTATTTTCTTTGTGGGCGGTTATTTTGATTTGGATTTAGTGGGGGATTAGAATTTCTCAACATGGCTACCGGTGCTGCTGGTCTAATAAGGTTGCCAGTATTGACAACGCTAACAGTAGCTTCTTTAGCTTTGTTAGAGAATCTCATGGGAGGTGTCTTCTTCTTAGCTGCTTCAGGATTAGGAAGCCTTTCGGTAGAGACAACTTCCTCAATTCTGCACCTCAAGGCTACAATCTTTGCAAAGTTAAATATAGGATGACTTACCAAATGTTGGTAGTATGGGCTTTCAAGAGTGTTAATAAAGGCAAAGGTTAGATCCTTTTCTATTAAGGGTGGAGTCACCTTAGTTGCCATTCTTCTCCATCTTTGAGCATACTCCTTAAAGCTCTCATTGGCCTTCATGCGCAAATTGTTGAAATCCCATTTGGATGGAGCCACCTCAATATTGAACTTGTATTGGTTATAGAAAGCCTAGGTTAACTTATCCTATGTATCTATCTCGTTCAAGTTAAGTCGGGCATACCAAGTTAGGGTGGGCTTGGTTAAGCTATCTTAAAAGGTTTGGATCATCACTTTGTCATATTTCGTATACTTTCCTATCTTTTTTATGTATAGTTTGGTGTAAAGCTTCGGGCAGCTAGTTCCGTCATATTTCTTGAATTCCAAGACTTTTAACTTTTTTGGAAAGTCATCGTCTTCATACATCGGCAAATTGACCATTCGTACTTGTTCAAGCTCATTAACCATTTCTAGGGTTTTCATCTTCTCAGTCAACTTTTGCATTAACTTCATTTCCATCTCTCGGTGCTTTTCCTTAATCTCCTTCCTCCATGTCTCAGCATTAGAGACTGATTCTGCATCTTCTAGTTTAGGGGGAGGAGTTGCTTCTACATTCCGATTCGGGTTGACTTGAGATGCTTGACGATCATTGAGAATTCCAATATCTCAACCGAGAGCCTAAATTTGTTCGACCATATTGTTCATATATTCCTCTAGGGTTATAACTCTTGGGTCAGGCTCGGTTTGATTAACGTTTCCACTACTGCAAGTTGACATTATTGCCTTGGAACAAGTGAATATTGGGTTTCTAACAGAGTCTACTCGCTCGGGTGTTATTTTCAAAATCTTACAAAGACTTAAGTTTAGACATTTTTGTGAATTAAGATTTTTTCCTTTTTTTGTGTTTTATTTTTGTTGTTTTGTCATTTTTATTTTATTTTCTTTTTGTTTAAAAGGAAACTATCAAAGGTAAAAATAAATTAAAAAATGAGCAAAGGCTACGTAACCAATAAAGACATTCATTTAATGAGGTTTCTAATTTATTAATAATCATAAAATCAAGTCCAAACAATGGACTAGAAAAAAAAAAAAAAACTCCTAACTAATCTTCCTAAAAGAAAATCAAATCCTATATCTATAAAAGTCAATGGATCTGGCTACGACGAGTTTCATTAACTTCTCTCAAGAGTCTTCAGATTGTAACATCTCTTTCTCGAAACTTACTCCTCAAGAACTTGTTTTCTTTTGGCGACCTCTCATTCTCCATTTTTAATTCTTCAGCGATCTTTTCACATTCTTGGACCTAGGCTTCAACTCTGGCACGTGTGGTGTCTCAGTAAGCCTGTTCGATAGGTAAAAGATGTTCTGGCTTTGGTTCATGTTTGAATAAGTCTAAAGCTTCATAGCATACCTTTCCAGTCTTCTTTAGTTGATCATAGATAAACTGTTTGATGGTCTAATATTCCCCAACTTTACCCCTTAAAATTCTTACGTTCACTACCTTCTTGACTTCCCTTTGTTTCCACAATTTCACCAGTTTTGCTAGTCGTTGAATCAATGTAGCGGTAGGTAAGCAAGGATCTTGATAATTTAATGTAACATCTTCTAAAGAATTCGTATGTGCTATCTCTTGAAGTGGACCTAGTTATTTGGTGATACAATCTAAGAAATACCCTATACACCCATAATGCCAATGAGAGGGACCTTTGCATAATCGATGCACCTTAGAATGGCTCGAGTGTAGTTGCTCTACTTAGCTATCCACATAAAATCTCCTAGTTGCATCTTGTGTATGATTGCTACTTATCCTTTAAACTAAGCTTCTTCTAGTACTTTAAGGTAACAGGTAAAGTTGTCAATTAGGTTCATATGTGCAGTTAAGGATGCTATGAGAAGGTTCCCTCCTTATCCTTGTATGTAACTGAGAAACCATACAATAAGGATTGTAAGGTTAGCCGTGAAGTACTGATGCCCCTGCTTCCTTAAATGGATGAGTCTTTTGAATTGCTCTGCCAATAATGCCAGTATATAGTATTTGCTAGCTAAAAATTGGGTTACTAGCTCGGTTACCCTATAATGGACTTGACCATACCTGAAGGGGAATAACACTGTCTCGAATATTGCCACAATAAATCCATTTACTCTCTTCTTAGCGCATGATTCATATCTCCCACAAAAGATCTTATGATGTTTTTTTATATGCGTTTAGGCTTGAAAACCATTCTAGTAGTCTTAAGATGTTAAGGCATTTCTTGCCTTCTAAAAATAAAAATGGGGTTAAGGCGGCCTTTTTGACTCCCAACAAAGTTGTAAAGGCTTTCTTGGGCTGGACTTTGAGATCTAGAACCGTTATGCTTGCTTCGAGAGGTAGGGCATTGAGTAATTGAGAATACTCTTCCAAAGTAGGTGTTAAAACATGTAGGCCGAACTTAAAAGCTGCAGATTTTAGACCCTAATAATGGATTAAGGCTTGAATTAGTGGCCAGTGAAGCTGCATTTGCATGAGAGACACGATCAGCCCAATCTCCTTGCGAATGTAATCTTGCTTAGTGGGTGGAAACTGATTCAACCAATCTTTCAGTATACCTTTGGGGAAGGAGTACTTATGAAGTTAGACTTCATGGATGGACTCGAGATTGATGCTAACTTGACTTTCCATATCTATGTTACAAAAAACATGAAATAACGCAATTTTTTACAACGAAACTACTAAATTTACAATAAGGTCATATACGATATTAATAATTTTGCGGCTTTACGCAGCCTTTTATTCATTAAGAGAGAATAAAAAAACACATATAATACAAAAAACAAAAATAATTGCATGGAAATAAGCATCGGTATAAAAAAAATGCAGTACATACGCGTGAAATGCAAGAGGGGCTAATTAATAAATTATAGGAATTATTATGAACTCGCGGTCAAAGAATACACTTATAAAAATGAAGATCATAGACACTTATATATAAGAGTATTGATTCTTTTATTATTATTTTTTTTTAAATTAAAGCCTAATCGAATGTAGATAATATTGATTAAATTTTTCTATGATTTAAAAATAACTATCCCTTTTTTCAAAACAAAAAAAAAAAATGATCCAGGAGGGTGGGGTCTATGGGTCTTAGACTCTATAGCTTCAAGAATCTTTGGAGAAAAACCTAGTAGGCTATATCGAAGTTTGAGTGGGCTCACTATCACTGCCAGGAGAGAGTAAAGATTCTAACGACCTGAAGGTTATATAATGGTAACTCGTCCTAAGTTCCTAAGATGGCCTTGGTCCGATCATATTTAAGCATGCAAATGCTTTTTTTAAATAAAGGCTCCCCCAAATCCCAATAATAGGCCCATTAGGCGTGTTTTTTTTTTTTAAAGGCCTACATTATTAAAACCCAGTTAATACAACTATATTATAATATAAACATAAAAAGAAATAAAAAATGAAAGCTTATTAACTAATTTTTTTATTTTTACATAGTTAACCTATTAGGGTCCTTTGTAGAGTCGGCAATTCTATTAAGCCCTATTTCGATTTTCTTTTATTTAACCTATACTAAGCCTAGCCCGCTTAATACGGATTATTCAACATAAAATTAAGGGAAAATCTTTTTCTTTAAAAAAATATTTTAAAAAATTGAAGTCACCAACTAGTTAAACTAGTAAAAAATGAAATTAAGGTTTTCGGTTTAGCTACTAGTATGCAAATATTTTAAAAAATAATTTTTAAAAAATTAAACCAAAATATCTAAGATTTGTAATTAACCTATTAAGACTAAATCGCCATATAAAGATAAAAAAAAACTAATGGACTTTTATTTTTATAATTTTTCTAAAGATGTTAAGATATGTATAAATATGCAAAAATGAGATCAAAATGAATTTTTAATATTTTTAATTATGATTTTTCTAAAAAGAATTTTTTTTTTTAATTTTTATATGGTTGCCTCGGAGGTACCTCCGTACCTGCTAATCAGAATCAAATCATCATAGTTCTCTTTTTAGAAAAAAATTAATGGGTGTATCATTTAAAAAAAATAAATTGAGCTAAATTTACATTAGTTATCAATTTATTATTTTTTTAAATCTAAAAACGATTTAATTTCATAAATCTATTTTTAAAAAATCCTAATTAACTAAATATTTTTTCAAAAAACTCTAGTTAGGACTTTTTTATTTTTTTAAAAAAAAAGTGTCAAAAATTGACTTTCTAAATCTTAAATATAGGATATACTAAGATACGATCTAGATACATATCTTCTTCGAAGATATGAATCTCAGAGAAAAGATATGCAACTTTTTTCTAAAAATGCAATTTTAGGTAAAAAAAATGTAATTTAACTAAAAAAACAATGAAATTTAGTAAAAAAAATTATAATTTATCTAAAAATTGCAAAACTCATTGACTTATAGTCTATTAAAATTTGTTAAAAAAAACCTGCATTAAAAGAAACATGTTAGAAAAATAAACCAATTAATTGAAAAAAAAAAACTAACTCAAATAATTTTCCCAATTACTTAAGTGGGTCGGATTGTACACGTAAGCAGACTCGTACGATGAGCTGATTATGGACTGTGGGGATGCACCGTGAGTTGCCGTATGATCAGACGTGTATGTTATTCGCACGTATGAAGTGTTGGTTGTGTTCGTGAATTGTAGTGTAGGACGTGTGGACAGTACATAATTGGACAGTATGTATGTGAATCTGGACAGCTTATGTATGTGAATCTAGATAGTGTTTGTATGTGAACATGGTTGTGTGTGTGTGTGTGAATTCTAATCATATAAGTGAGCGTGTGTGTGTTAGTGCTGTGATGTGAGCATAAAGGGCGGTAAGTGCATGTGATTGTTGAAGTGTTTTGTGTGTGGGTAATGAGTACAAGATAGTGGGATGTACAAGTAAGCGTATAGCGTGGCGTGTCAATGAACTGTAGAGTGTTGCTAATCGGTGGATGTGAGTGATTGGTTGTACAAGAAAGTGATTGGCTGTACGTGAGTGATTGTATGTGTGCATAAGTGAATTATGTATAGGTTTGTGTATAGGGACAAACTTGTGAGCTGTATTTGATTGGTGAATAGATGTGAATTTTGTATGAAGTGAGGACAGTGAAAGGACGTAAGTGATGGTAAGAAATTATGTGTGTTTATATTATAGTGTTTGAGTGGTGTAAGGAATTGTGTATTTATACTGCAGTAAAAATTATGGAGAGATTATGAGATGTGTATGTAATGTGAATTGTGAAGAACATGTCCTTTTTAGCCCTTATTATTCACTATTTATAGGCCATCAATCTGAATCTTTTGGAATTCTTTAGATGAAGATTCAATCTTAAAAAATTTAAGATACAATAATACTTGATTTGGATTTATTAAATTCAGTGAATATTTTACCCAGTTTTTAGAAACCTTACATTTGGGCCTTCTATCTTAGATTTGATTCAATCCATCTTAATTCAGCCCAATATACATGTTAACCCATATAATAAATCCTAAGTTTGTTTAGCTCAATATAAATTAGATAAAAATCTGTTTTATATTGAACTGGACTAAAAATATTTCTAAATGAAGCCCGACTATTTAAGACTCAAAATTTATTAAATTGAATATACATCTTCAACCATTGTTTGATTCGACCCTAAACAACTCAACTCTAGTTGATACTTTATATTTTTTTTTTCAAATTTCGTTTTTTTCCTTTTTGATTTTATTTATTTTATTTTTTATTTTGTTATTTTTTTTAATCTAGCCTAATATGAAAGAACCCTAACAATGATAAAAATAAGGTGTCTATAAGATAGTTTAATATATATTATTATTTTGGAATATTAATTTTGAGTCCGATTTCACTAAAAATAAACTTAAATTAGGTAAATGACCAAATAAAATTATAAGATTCAAAATAAATATTTCCAAAATCATAAATAAGCTTTAGAAGTCATTACAAATCAGATTCATTAAAGAATTTAATTAAAAACCTATTATCTCTTTTATAGGAAAAATATGGTAGATTCAATAAAAATAATTTTAATAAATACTAAACATATAGTTTATCAAAAATTATTTTTATGTAAATTAAATATATCATATAAGGAATATGTATACCAAAAAATAGCTCAAAATAACATTATTTCGTAATTTTGAAAATTCATATAAAATTTGTTGGAGTCAGGCTTGTTTTTAAGGAACCTATATAAGCTCTTCTAATTTTAAAAATATGGTTTGATGTTATAATTCTATATGCAAAAAGACTCAGGAAAACCAAATTTTATAATTTTTGGACATCGTTTGAGATTTTTAATCAAAATAGCAACTTAGAAGAAAACAAATGTGCATTTTTGGTTCTTTGGCAATCAGAGCTCCACCAGTGGCAAGGGTAGGTCAGCCAAAATGACCACCATGTTAGACCTTAGATCCTTAATAGCCACCATGTTAGGTCTTCATTTTGTATTTGTTTACTTGTTTAACTTTAATTACATTATAATTTGTTAATTTTTGGTAAAATTGGTGTCTCTCTTCTTCTTACATCTTTGTAATTTTTTTCTGGTTTCTAATTGATTTAATGAGGTTTTGATGGAGAGTTGCTAAATTTATAGAGGTAGTTAGGGTTTTACTTTAATTTTCTAAGTGCCATGTGCCCCTTATCTATTCCTTTCTCACCTTTTAATTAACTTAATATTATTGGTTAATTTCGTTCTTCCACATCCTAGCTAACTACACCTCATTTTTGGACTTTTATTCACTTTTTCATATTTTTCTTAATTTTTATGAATTTTATTTAATTATTTAGTATTATTTTAGCATATTTCGAGTATTTTAAGTAATTTCGCGTATTTTTACCTATATTTAAATACATATATGGTATAAATAAATACTCCTAAACATTATTTAAGTTATTTTATAATTTTTAGTCTACATATAATTTATTTCTATAAATTCATTAGTTATCAAAACTCGTTTTATGTGTTTTTGATAAATAATGAGTAATATATATAATTCAAAATTAGAATAATTAATTATTTTATTATTTATTTTCTTAAATTTAAACTCATTTGGTCACTTTTACTAATATTCCTAACTTTGTTATAAATTTTGGGCTTGATCGAATAATTTATTTGATTTCCCTAAACTTTACAGATTGAAGCTTAAACACTAGATTATAGGGCTTATAATGAGGAGTTGCCACAGATTGACATCATTCTACTGATGCTTTATCTAAGGATTTACCAACATAGTGGCACCTTCGACTAAGTTTACAAAGAAGAATGTGAAATTCAAGTAGGGAGAGAAAGAGGAGAGGAGTGGAGTTGAGTTAAGTTTTGTTGAGGTAAAAACAAGGTTGACATCTGTCCTAGTCTTAGCTCTACTAAACTTTAATAAAGTGTTTAAGCTTGAATGTGATGTATCAAGTGCAACAACCTGGCTAGAACTCCTCCTACCAAAGTATTGTCTGCTTTGGCATCAAAATGCCGTACGATTTTATCTCTTAGTACAGTAGTTTCTTGAGAGATCACCTATCCTAAGATTACTGTAGCTTAAATATGCTTAACTTCGGAGTTTTGATGTACTCCAAACCATTACACTAAAAGGCGCCTCGATAATTTAAGTTCATTCTCTAAGTATGTAAGGGGTATTACAATTCATCCCCCTTACAGAACTGACGTCCTTGTCAATTTCGTTACATAGGTCCAAAATCACCACCAAGAAAGGCTCCACCCTTCTGGCTGGTGGATTACTCTGGTGCTACCTATAACGACCGTAATATCCCATAAATCAACAATCTAGACATGAACCTCTGAGTATTAGGATAAAGCCTTGTCCTTGTACGATTACAATCAATAATTGATTTAGGGCATCCGAGAAAGTAAACCAATTAGGCTCGAAACTTACAAGAAACATGATAACCTTAATTGAAGAGTCCTTGTAGGTTTGAAAATCTATAATACAATAAGAATATCAAGAATATAACCAAAATACTGAAAATTGATTTTATATGAGACCCTAAAGTCAAATTTAGGTACGATTGCCCTAAATTTAGAGCTTTCGAAAAAAGTTATCTGATTGAATTCAAATTTTACGATTGAGATAGGAAAGTTAGTTAAAGTGACTTAGTGAAGTAAGATTTTGAAAATAATTACCCGAAATCTCAATTTTTCCCTTAGAAGTATGATTACTTAATATAGTCCAAAATTACTCGAAATCCCTAAAACTAAGCTCGGAATGTTACGGGGACTTAGAAATAAGATAATTAGGTAATAAAAGAAAATAATATAACATAATATACTATATGAGTATACCCGGTATATATAATAAATATACCTATAAATTAACCTAAAATAATATAATTATGTATAGTAAGCAAGATAATCACAAAATTAAATAGGTAAAAGTATCTTAAAAATAAAGGATATGCTAGAAACATGATTATACATATATAATTACTCATTACGTATATGATATATATAGGATATATACCCGTATATTAACAAAAATCATTAAATACTAATATAAAATACCAAAATACTCTAAAATATTATCTAAAAATTATAAAAAAATATAAATGACCTAAAATATGATTGGATTAAATGTTGAGCAGCTTAAAAAGAATAAGTAGTCAAAAGTAAATTTATAAAAAATCAATACCTCTTATTATGTGTTTTTTGAGGAAAATATTAAAATAAATTACTTAATAATTAAGAAAAAAATTCAACCGACCTAAACTACTATAAATAGGATCTTAGGACTTAGATTTAACATGTTGGCAACCAAGAAAACTTTTTAAAAAATTGGAAAAAAAATTAGGAAAATTTGACAAAAATTAGCAAAAAAACAGAGCAAGAATTGAGCTTAGTTAGTTCCCCGACCATTCAATGACTTGACGTGGAGCCCTACTACCACTTAGCAGAGTCACCACCGACTAAGCTGGCCGACAACCCCTCTTCGGCCAACGATGGTCGGAGCTCTAATGAACTTAGGTTCCAAGTTTTTGCTCTCTTTTTCTCTATTTTTGAAAAATTATTAAATTAATTATGAAAAATGTAAAAAAATTAATTCCCTAGGTTATTTTATATGTACTTTCATTTATTAAATTTATTTTTACAAAATTAGGAGTATTTAATGTACTTACTTAATAAATGTACTATTCATATGAAATTTGAAATTTTAAATAAATACATTAAATGATGCATTTCTAGCTTAAAATTTTTGTGTAAGATACTTATGATATATAGATAATTTCTACATAGCCCGATTTTTTATTTAAATATTTTTAATATTTATTGTATTTTTCGACCTAAAAATAGGTTAAAATTGTAAAATAAATAGGAAATTATGAAATTAAATGATGAAATGGACATGTAATAATTTCTAGTGAATAATAATAATGTTGGGATAGGTTGAAATCAATTTGGTGCAAAAAGGATATTAATTAGGTAATTTAGGATAATTCAAGGGTAAAATCGTAAATATGAATATATAAGCGATAAATCGAAAACTTGAAACCAAGTAATAGCTGAATTCTACATATTTTTAGGAGTCTATAGAAATTTTCAGGGAATTATTTGGTAGTCCGAGTTATTTATTATGAATTTACGTAGTAAAATAGCTTAAATAACGAACCAATACCCAATTTTAGTAATAATAGGTTAAAATATGATAAATAGGTGAAGAAAAACTATCTATTTGTGTATTGGTCAGATTGGATAAAAATTATACTTTTTAATATATTTAATGATATTTTAATAACTAGATACGTTATAAAGTTATTAGAGTTAGATAATACCTATATTATGGGTTATATTGACAAATTAGGTAAAATACGGTTTAATAACATAAATTACATATAGTATGATAATATTTGATTAGATACGTATAACTATGTTAAAAACTCGAATTACTTGTTAAAAGTCATCTCTAAAAATTAATATTTGTAATACGTGTCGTTAAGCTTGTACGAGCCAAATGGTACTTTTTTTACTAAAATCGGATAAACCTAGGTAATATAACCTATATCTCTACAATATTACTAATTTACGTATTATTATAACTCTACCGTAATCCGAACGTGATTTAAATGACTAAGAGTACGTTTTGATACAATCAGAATAATATATTACATATACTAGTATAATTGTATATATTATTCATACTTAATAACTTAACTCGATCAATATAGTGAAACTATATATTATTATATAATAAAAATGATAATATACTTTATATATATATATATATATATATAGCTGCTTTAGATAAGACCATAATATTTTCATAACCATTATGAAAATTGAATTTAGGTTTTTTATATATAGGGCCTCCTAATGATCAGACCGTTGACAATACGAGTTTTTCGAAGTGAGCATTAGGACAAGTAAGTAGGATCAATGCTTTGCCGCATTTTAGGATATTATTTCCGAATATCTAGAGACTTTGGTATGTATTGGCTTATGAATGTAGTTAACTGTTTATGCGTATGCAATGCTTGTGGTTGGGTTTCGATTTGCTTTGATGGGAGTTGAGCTCCATGATATGATTGTTCTGTAAATATTATTATTGAATTGTTTGAGCTTGGTTGATTACCCTAAAATATGAACTAACTTAAACTTGGCTTAATATCTAATTTAATATGCATCGCAACCTACTAGGGGTAACGATTAGGATTTTCGAGCCAAACACGGATTCCCTTCAATGAGGATAGCTGAAATGGTTCTTTCCTTACCCTTAGCCTAACTAAGTGACAGGAGAGGAGGTCGCGGTAAAGTTGGGGACTGTGGTACGAAGGTGGTCATAGGAGGAAGGTGTTCTCTATTGCACAAGCTTCGGTTTGGTTTCGATCCATGAGTGTATGACGTCAATCTCCTCAATTCGGATTAGAGCTAGTGAAATTTATTTGATCTCACGACGAACTGGATAACGTCGTGTGATGGCATTTGCTTGTACATATATTGCATCTAACCAACTTAATTGAAAACCCCGGTTGTGATGTGCTAAATGTATACTTCATTCTCCACCCCCACTTACTGAGCAAGTTGTTGCTCATTCCACAATAGTTTGTTTTGCAGGTTCCAAATGGCTTATAAGTGCCTACCTAACACCAGAACCTTAGTAAATTAGGACGGGGAGCGAGATACAACAAGAAATGGCCGGTTATTGCCTTAAGTATTAACTTTTTATATTTTAAAGAAAACTACACAAGACTTCTCAAAGGACTTAGTAGTTTTTCAATATTTTTGTTTGTATATGAATAAACAGGTACCTGTGGGATTCACTACTACTTTTTTCATAAAGTTAAATAATAAGTTTATTAATACAAATTATTTCATAAGATTACTCTACAAGTTTATATCAAATAGGTATTGAATTGGATGCTTCAAAGGGGTAAAGTCAAGTACACCTTGTGTGTGTGAACTAGGTCTAAGATAATAGCTGTGAGGACAATTTATATCTTTGGATGGTTCACACGGTGGGACTGTTATGATTTTACCTTTTCGGGACATAACAATGACCTGGTCAGAACTCCTCCTACTAAGATATCATTGGCTTTGGCATGAAACACCACACGATTTTGTCTCTTAGTATAGCAACTTCTTGGGAGGTCATCGATCCTAGGATTGCTCTAACCCGAGTACGCTTAACTTCGGGGTTTCGATATAATCTGAACTGCTATACCAAAAGGCGCCTTGATAATTTAAGTTCATTCTCTAAGCATGCAAGGAGTATTACTTCAAATGTCGGCATCAGAGTTGTGTTAATATAAGAAGGCTAACTCGTTGCTTATCATCGTGAGA
The DNA here is from genome assembly GCA_024138005.1 of Lumnitzera racemosa. Classification (NCBI taxonomy): domain Eukaryota; kingdom Viridiplantae; phylum Streptophyta; class Magnoliopsida; order Myrtales; family Combretaceae; genus Lumnitzera; species Lumnitzera racemosa. Next base: position 6,136,459 of record JAMXBC010000004.1, read on the forward strand.
AGCTCAGAGGAGTATAATTAAACTATTCTATTTATGACAAAGAACTTTTAGTCCTAATTTGAGCTCTTCGTGTATGGCAACATTAACTTTTACTAAAGGAATTTGTCATATATACAGATTATGAGTTCTTGAGATATTTGCAAAGCTAATCAAAGCTTTCCAAATGCTAAGCTCGATGGATTGAATTTCTGAAGGGATTTAGTTTCATCATCAAATATAAGTAAGGCAATAACAATGTAGCTGTTGATGCTCTGTCAAGAAGACATGTTCTTCTCACTGAGTTGCAGACCAGATTGTTAGGGTTTGCAAGTATTAAAGAATAGTATTAGAATGATTCTCATTTTGGCCATATATATAAACGCTGTGGAGAAGGAAGAATAGTGGATGAGTACTATATGGAGGATGGTTATTTGTTTCGAGGTGGAAAATTATTCGATTAGAGAGCTACTAGTAAGGGAAGCTCACAATGGAGGACTCTTTGGGCATTTTGGAGAACATATGAGCTACGAAATGATAGGTTCTTTTAACCTAGAATGAAATGTAACGTGCATCATAAGATGGAGGGATGCACCATCTGCAGGAAAGCAAAAAGCCTAGTAGAACAAGGGAAGGCAATGCTTCTACCTGTTTCGACTAAACCGTAGGCTAACCTGAGTATGGACTTTGTCTTCGGGTTACCTTGAACTGCTCGAGGTTGAGATTCAGTAATGGTTGTTGTAGATAGTTTAGTAAAATGGCACATTTCGTGTCTTGCACAAAAACTAATGATGCTTCGACCATTGCTTCTTTGTTTTTGCATAAAGTAGTTTGCTTACACTGAATACTAAGGAGTGTGGTGTTAGACAAAGACCTAAAATTTCTAAACCATTTTTAAAGAACTCTTTAGTGTCGAATGAGAACTAAACTACTGTTTAGCACCTTTTGCCATCCCTAAACCGATAGCCAAATAAAGGTGATCAACTGTACCCTAGGATCATTGCTGTGAGCTGTAGTGGGGAAGAACTTGGCCGACTGGTACATCTGCTTGCTTGTGGTCGTATTTGCTTACAACAAGACAATCTATGCCACCATTAGGCATGCCTAATTTAAGTTTGTCTATGGTTTTAACCCCAAACTACCCCTCGATCACACCTTAATGCCACCCCTTGATTAAAGAGATCCAAAAGTAAGAACTAGAGCTAGTCCATCCAGTAGATTTACCAACAAGTCACTCAATACATTGATCGAACTGCTAGAAAACTAAAAGAAAAAGGCAAAGGAAGGAAGACCAAGCAATTTTAGCCTGATGACCAAGTATGGTTGCATCTGAGGAAGGAGAATTTCCCAAATAAGAGAAAGAACAAATTGTCTACCAAAGTTGAAGGACCATTTAGGATACTCTAGAAAATTAATGACAATGCATACTAACTAGAGCTTCTAGTAAACTTTGGAGTGTCAGACGTGTTTAATGTTACCGACCTTAGTCATTACTGACCCAAGGAGAACTTAGATGAGGATCAGCCGGATTTGATCTTAAATCCCAATAAACCAACTAGGGATGATGAGAATCAGACCATTGAACCCTTGACTCGAGCCCAAGCCTAAACTCGGAAAGTATGGCTAAGCGAGTTCTCTCCTTACCCACTATAGTTGAGGAATCCGAATTATTGCAGTCTCCCAACTTGATGCCTTAGCTTAGTCGAACCATCCTGTACTTATCGAATGTCTCCAATTTTCAACTTGAAATACACCTAGACATCAGCTCGGCTTAATCGACCATTTATTTAGTTAACTTAAACCCTAGTTATATCGAATACATCCAAGTCGAATTCACCTCAGAGGTATTACTTGCTTAGCTCAATACAGCCGATCTATCACCTCTACTTGGTACCTTATCTCGGCAGTTGCTAACATGATTGTACAGATTATCTTTTCTGCCAAAAAGTTGCCTATCAAACCACCTATCCACAAAAAGCCACATATCCGAGTAATCATATGACAGAATCCTCTGTATAAGACACCTACTTTTGCTGTATTTTCAATTATACCCTATGGATATTCCTTATATCATACTTATTTTAGACATTAACCTTTTAGTCTTTTCCATAAATGGGATGCCCTAACTTTCGGGTATAAATACCCACTATATGTATAGCAGCACAACAATCATACATCAAATATTGAGTATACACTTCTCTTTCTGTAAGCATTATTCTTCATTGTTTACGTCACTCTTATCTTAACTCTTAACTATCACTCTTATCTTAACTCTTAACTAAGGCAAGGAGGCGAGTATTCTTATCGGACTATCTTATGCATCATATCAAGTTATGTCGTGATTCTTCGGTAGTTCCATTAGTACATCATATCCTTTAGAGTGGATTGAAGATTTGCTTGTTTATTTTCTTTATTGTTCACGTGCGCATTTTTACCCTCCTTTTCGAGATTTACACAAGCTTGGATCTACCCTTACGACTAGACTTATTAGTCTTTAGACCGATTTATATCAATCTTGATTCCCCATTAACTAGAAGAAGACCTAGCCACTATTAGGATAGGACAAAAGCTAAAAATCTCTTTAGATTTGAAGAAAAATTCTTCTAATCCCCAAGTGGATGATAGGAATCAACTCCTTAGACAAAACACATGCAGTTGAGCTAATAGACTGTAAGGACTCATACAAAAATACTAGCTTGAAACCCTATTTAGGATGAGGATTCCTTTTCTGATCTGCATATTTTACACTATGCCGACTAGAGTATTAAGCTCTTATAAGTATCAACACATTTTTCGAGCTGCTAAGTAGTCGTATTGACCTGCCAAGCATGCATGCTGACCACTCGAGCAACCATACCTATTGCCGAGCTCATACTATGATCCAGGTAATTCTCGAGTCAATTAACATTAGACCTCTATCTAAGTCGAGTTGTTGAGACACCCAACTTATAGAGGATTAGCATGTTTTTATGTACCTGAGCTCTTACCTAAATCAAATCAAGTTAGCTTTGACTGTTGATTTTCTTCTGACCTTATCTGAGTAGCAGTCGTAGGATTCATTTTAGCTTAACCAATAGCATTATAAGCCTCTAGCTACCTCTTGACACTTACCTTCTAGCACGATATTTTATGTTGATTCCTTACTTTACCATATAATGTATCATTTGCTATCTTTACCCCTTTTAAGAATGTTTTAGGAATCTTTTGTACATTATCCCTTTTGTCTTTTCCTTATTCAGTGTAACCTTAGTTGAGATCATATAAATACCTCACTTCCTTATACATAAATAACATATTTTTAATATTGATTATTACAAGTTCCCTTTCATGAGCAATCCTAGTATTATCATTTTATCTATTAACTCTTATCTATTCCCTTTGCAAGGAGTAGTGGTGAGTAATCCTACGGTTTAGATTAGTGAGTTACATCTGACGAATTATAGGCTGAGTACAATCAATTGGTATGTCATATTTGATTGGTAGTTGATCAAATTTACTAACCTTTCGTTTTTCCATTTTTGTTCTCATTCGCTGCGGTGCTTTTCTGTGTGTGCAACCTCAAAGACGCATCAAGTAAGAAAGAACCAAGCTTCACAAACCTTTTATAAGAAAGGTTAGGAGAAAAGGCAAAAGTAGGATAAGGGAGTAAGGCCGAATATGTAAAAGCGAAAATCGAATAGGAGAGTAAGTACCCCATAACCTTTGATGTCCTAATTAATGCTTTTGGGACATCCCATTCAAAGCACCCTTGGATCTTGGGGTTTGTTGTACCTTCTAATAAAGGCATTGCCATGCAATTGACTCTTATGTTAATTCAATTGCATTTAATGCTTTTGGGACGCTATATAGACTTATGCATTTAATGCATCACAACATTATACAACTTACGATGAGAGTTGTGTCTAGTCGGATTATTGTGTTGCTATACCATACATCTTGACGGCTAGCAAATCATTAGGCTTTTAGGGTACCTTGCATGGTTGACTTAGATAAGGGAATTTAGGCCATTGGTTTGTTCTAGGATCAAGTTGTCACCTCCCTAATCTTGTCTTAACTGGGGCGTTGGTTTATGAGCTAGGCTTGACATTGGGGACTCGGGAGGCTTTTGTCTAAATTTGACCTTTCAACAAAAGGCTACTTGATTTGTGCATTATTTATTTCTATTTTAAGCTCGATATTTTGTAAGATTTATTTTTAATTTTTTCGGTATTTTTTTATAATTATGGTGAAGATAGCTATTAAGGATAGGAGTTGAGAAAAAAAAAATTCATGTTTTTTAATGGAAAAATATTAAAATAATTTTTGTTCATTGAAAAAATAGATTTTATTTATTTCCTTTAAGAACCCTATATAGAACAAAAGACAGTTTAAGTCTAATATTATAAAAATTTATTAGAGATTTAATTTTTTAAGAGGAACATATATGACTTTGCAATTTTATTCTTTTAATATCTTGTTATAACAATATAGAATAAATGATATTTTTCAAATATTTTATTTTTTGAGAGCAACATATATAATTTTTGGTATCTTATTACAACTATATGGACTAAATTATATCCTTTTCATTTTTTTTAAACGGTATAAAATATTATATAAAAAGAAAAGGATAGGACCTTATTAACCCCTTTTTGTTAATTGATTTTTTTTTTTCATTCTATCTTCTAGGAAAAAGCGAGGACAAATTTGCTGGTTGATGTACGGGCTCGTTTAAGTCAATCAGTATCGTAAAACTGTAGAGTAACGCGTTAGCGGACACGTTTAATGGAGTCCACACTAGGTCGTCACTGATGACATGGAAGGTCCATTTCACTGCCAGTATTTTTCAGAGTCGTTGTTGAAATGTCGTATTTTATTTAGTAAAAAACGTACTAAAAAAATAATTATGACCATAACATAAGACGAGAAGAAGCAATTACATTAGACATCTAGAATTTTATGAACCAATAGTCATCATTAATCGTGTGAAACCCACCATCTTTAGTCAACGTAAATTATAACTAGAAAGACTATCGAATATCTCGGTCGGACGGTAGTGGAAAGTAAAGAAATCAGAAAAAGGCTCCACTGACAGGAAATCCTTTTCTTTTTTCCTTCCAAACACACACCGACCGGTGTAATTTGCTTTCCCATTCCTATTAAAGATGAGGTGTGTTGACCGCAAACTCTACCGGCGATGAAGAGAGGAGTACATAGGCTGAATCCTCGAACGTCTAGGCCTTGCGAGTAAAAAGACGTATAAAAACACGTTAAAGTTTCGTCCGGCATGGATACTTTTATATTTAAATTAGGTTTTTGAAGAGAAAATAGCAAAGCAATAGTAATATGAGTCTAAGAGATTATACCAAGATTTTATCTTTTATTTATATGTGATGAGATGAGGTTGAGATATTTTAGATAAATTATACCTTCAAATGTATCTTTTTGAATTGAAATCTTCTTGATTTAAAGCCTTCTTGAGTAAGAAGGAATCTTTGATTGAGTTGATACATTTTCTATAAAGTTGAAGTGTATTTTTTATAAACATTTGCCTTAGATACAAGTGAGTTCATAAGCTATGCCAACCTAGTTGGACAACCAAGGTCACATGATTTTAGAAGAGTTGTCATCTATAATGCAGCAAATCTAGGCTAGTGGCCATGAAAAGCATGAAGTCCCTTGATAAAGATAAGAGCATTTTATCTATCATGCTGACTTTGGAGCAGGTCAGCTCAAGGCGAGTAGGTTGGTTTTTTCTTATTGAGTAGGGATCTTGAGGAGTAGATGAGCACCAAAAGCTCGACTTCAAGCAGGTCAGGCAATCCTATTGTTGACCTGGACTAAGATTAGGTCAGCTTAAGTGAACTAAGCCTATGTTGTTTTAGGCTCTAACATTGATTACAATTAGGAGCAAGGTTAGCTTAGGCTTATGAGACTTAAACTTGAAATTGCCTATCAATAAAGTGGCATCAGATGAGTAGCATAGAAACCCTTATTTCATACTATGTTTTAAATACAAATTCAAGAATTGTGGACTAAGTTGATTGGGCCTTTTAGACATAGGCTATTTAGACTTATGCTGACCTAATAAGGCTTTTGGCTTAAGATGTGCCTTTGGAAGACTTGGCTTTCTCCCTTACGGTCAACCTCAGCGTAGGCTCATCACATAGCCTACCTAACTATAATAATCACCAATGGCTAGAAGAGTTCAGATAAGGTCGGAAACTAAGTTAAACAAGTACTTTTTATATTCACAAATCATATTTGACATCATAGGTCTACTACCAATACTTGCAGATGTAGTCTCTTCCCATTAACTCCTCTCTAACTACATATGCTTCACATACTTGAACCTATATTTTGCCTGAGTACTTTTACTCTCTTCACTTATACGCCTAACTTAAACATTAGAGTGGTCATATCTGATAACACCCCTATGCTCTCTTATTGTTCTCTCTTTTGCAGTTTTATTTAGTTATACGAAATCCAATTCCATCATAAATCTCTACTACCCAATATCTTGAAACGATAGATACGAACATATTTTATAGTATAGAACCATTCTTTAGCTTACACCTTTTGCAATCTATAGGTTAAAATATTATATGGAACCTATCAATTTTTCTTCTTAGTTTTTCATTTTTCAAAAATAATATTACTGTTCATAGTTTGCCTAGATGAAGACGACGATTAGATAAATATAAATTGGATTTTATTATTCCCATGTTATTTTGGTAGGTGTATGTCGGAACAAAATTTGGTTTGCATGCCACTGCTTAAGAGATTAAGATGGGTTTTTCCTCTGAATTTATGATTTTTTTAAGCTAATGACTAGTGTCTATAGTAACATGCGCCAAAGACGTTTAATATATAGATTAATTAATGAGAAAGGGATTGAAATTGAAAGATTGAGATCTTAATTTAGGAAATTAGTTTTTCACATTTTTGTTTGTGTTGAATGTCGTATGTAGTTAAAATAGCCAAATGTTCTATTTTCATATTGATTTCAGGTTTTTTTTTTTTTTGTTTAAATTTTCCACTCGTGTAATCCATATATTTTTATCAATATAGAAGTTGCCGCTTTCCTTTTTTTTTTTTTTTTTTTCCTAGCTATGTTATAACTCAAAGGAGGGATGCAAATTTAATTTATTTGTTCGGAGATTAATATTTATATTACTTAGTTATATTTTTTTTTTCTACTCGTATTACAACTTGAAAAAGAAGAAATCTAAACCCAATTTATCAACTCAGGAAATTAATATATATACCATTAAGAGACAATGGTTTTCTCTATGCACAAGACAATACCTAATAATAAAGTTTTTCCATCTCCAATTTGGTGCTTCTATACGGACTTTTTTCGCTATTACTGTTATATACGTATGAAAATGGGGCACATGATAATCACCCTATATGCTAGTATACGACTAGCTCAATTGCAGAAAAAAACAAAGAGGGAAAAGTGAAAGACTTTGTTGGTCAATATATCATCCCATGCGAAGCAACCAAAGGTCAAACCAAATTATTTCTTTATCATTTAACGAGTGAGAAACATAAGAAAGACCTTGGACTTGTATTGCATACAATTGACACATGCTTCGATGCTTCTTCCATTGTCTGTTTGTGCTGGAACCGGCAACTTTGATAAAAGTAACATGCATAGATCGAAAAAATAATATATAAATATTAATAAAATTTTAATATATAAAATTATTATTGATAAATATTTTTTAAAAATATTTTATTATTATATATTTAAATATTATTAATACTTATATATTAATTATTAATACATATAATATATTAATATTATTAAAATTTTTTTGTTGCGCCCTGACTTATCATGTCCGTTTAGACAAAACCCTCTTTAGCATGACTAAATTTAATAGCCAACTGAAAAGAGAGAGCATGGCAAAAGTTGGGTGGTTTCATTTTAAGAATATGTAGTGCCGTAGTGGCATTGGAATTCATCATTGCGGGCTATATCTTCGTTGTGCTCAGGCATCACACAACTCATATGACGAAGTTGATGCTTTTCCAACATGTCGCTTTTGAGCCAAACGTGCACAAAATATCGAGTCCCATCGAAGCAGGGAACCTTATCGGATCGACCGAAAATTGTTTTCTTTTTTCTTTGTTTTTTTTTTTTTATGATACAATTTTGTTTAATTCCCCGTACCATTTAAAATGATTTAGTTTGTTAACTTGTGTATAGGAACAAATGGATTGTTGGTTAAGAGAAAGGGTAAAGATTTATAATTTTTGTAAATATTTTATATTATGAATTTTATTTTAATTGATCCATTTTTATGTCCCCAAAGCCTCCAAAAGGGAGGTGAATTGGTTACTTATAAAAATTTAGACTTTTCAAAATGTTATTAAAATTATCTCCTATTATTATTTTACAAGATTTGACATGAAACAATATATAAAAGTAAATTAAACACGAAAATAAAGAAAGTAGGGTTGAGAAGATCAAATTTAAGAATTATAATATTTTAACCTTATACCTACTGTGTTCTTATAACTCTACTGTTGGGACTCGGTATTCCATATCGGTATCATTTTACTATTCACTTTTCAATATTTTAATCAAACAGAAATAAAAACAATTTTTCTGTTATACCTTAAATTAGAGAGTCGTAATAGCTCCGCTGTATAAACTAATTTATACTATAGAAACTAGCCTCTTTAACTGCTAACGTAGGTATAGCCTATATAAGGCGTTCACCACTCTATTGCTTGGAAGTGTCCCACTCGGTACTTAGTAGGAGTAAACTTGTAGTGTAACTTTTAAAAATAGATTCTGAAAGATAATTTTTATAACTAAAATTTCGAGTATAATTAGAAGGTTAGATTCTTAGGGTTTACAATATATGTATACATACATTATGGGTGCAATATTTGTTAATATTAAGTCAATGTTAGTTTATTCAACTCTACACCCATTCTTAAAAATTATTAATAATTGTTAACTTATGGCTAAGCCCTTTTTATTTAACTTAAGGCTATATTTTCAACCACTTAACATCCAATTACATGATCTCCATAATCCCACATTTTATATAAATAATAAAACCATTGAAATTTCAAATTCGAATCCTACTCTCATGGCTTATTATTTCAATTATACTTGAATGATATTGAGATTTTCTTATTCTCTCAATATCTAAGTTGAAATATTCAATAGTGACATCTAATTCTAAATTTGTATACTCTTTTTTCTCAAAATAAATATGGTATTAAAAAATTTTGTGTCTCATATTTTTATTTCAGAATTGTTTTAAAGTATTTGTTTTTATATATGAAGCATAAATGCACTATTGCTAGTTATTGATAAGGTCAAATAAATGTTGTCTAACTTTAAAGGTTGCATTTGCAACTATTTAAATGAAGATCTAGGTATATCAACTAAACATATTTGCTACTTATTGTTAAGGAGATTTTAAGAGAATTTTATTTGTTTATCATTACAGGTAATAAATATTATATATTTATTAATTGTATAAAAAATGTTATCAATTTACGAAGCTTATCTTGTAACTCTGAAATATGACATAAGTACTTATACTATAGCATACGTTTAATTACATTAATGTTGTATCTTTTAAATGCGATATAGATATACTTACATCATATTTACGAGATATGAGATACATATAATTAATGTATTCGCATATCTTAAATACGAGGTAGTTACTATAAATAAAATATTAAATCACATTTAAAAAATGCAATACATTTGTTACCTTATTTTTCGAATGTGATTTAAAATTTGTATTTATATAATATTTTTCATTTAACACATATTTATGTCATTTTTTTAAATAGTAAACATGTAGTTCACCTGAGATTTTAGCCATATCAGATTGCATATAGCAGATTTTATCAATGTTTGGCTAACTTCAAAAAGAGATACTCATTATAGAATGCCCTCTCGAGCCTTGTTCTAAGAGGCCCAATGGTCCTTGTTTCTTCAATTTGACGGGCTTTGAAGAATCAATGTCAAGATATTGCTTAGCTTAGTTAATTGTGGCGCATTTGATCCAAAATTATGATAGCTTTTTGATAAGGCTGAAGGTCCATTTATATATATATATATATATATATATATTAATAAATTGACAACATAAAAAAAAAATGCATTTGCTTATTTGGCTTAAAAAAAGCATTGAGATTAAAGTTTGAGGAGTGTTAAAAACACATTTGGATAAGTATAAGAAGTGTTTCTGTACCAATATCAAATTTGAGAAGATTATTTACAACTTTTGAAGATTGTTTGCTGGTTTATCAAAATTTAGGTTTCAAAATTTCTTTTTAAGCGTTTATGAGCCAAGTATCAAAGTATGTTTAGAAGAAGTTTAGGCAAATGAAAGTGTTGTCCGCTTTATACTTCCCGTTCCAAGTGAGTTCCTTTTCTTTTATTTATTTATTTATTTTTTTATAAGAGGTTTGCTACTCCCGTTCCAAGTGAGTTCCAAGTAACTTTGCCCTAAGGTATACAACCATCCACATTAAGTTTAAAATAACCCAGTTTTAGAGTAGTCCATTATGTTGAATACAAAGTTTTCTTAGGTTTATTAATTAAAAGGGAGAATCAATTAGTACCCCTTATTTGACATCTCTTAAAAGGAGAACCGAAAATTTACAAGATCTTCAATAGCGTTGCTGGCTAAGACCTTAGGAGACCTATTTAAATTCCTATGTTTTTTCTATTGTTTCTTCGGGCCCAAATGTGACAAAGAGTAATTACGGAAGGCAAAAAAATGCAAATATGATAGAAAGCACCGCCTTTTACACCTTTAGTCTATGATGCTTTAACATGATTTTTAGACATGTTACATTTGGTAAGAGTGAAATCTAGAAATGCAATACGACAAGATTCAATACCTAGATAGCATAATCACAATGAAGAAAGATGTGGCTAGCTATCACGCAACTTGTGAACCAGCAAACAACTAGAGACCACAACGCTCCCCTAGTAACATAGAACATCTGCAATGGGAACATCTGCAAAGGAACTTTTAAATGATTAAAAATAGAGTATCAACACTATGATAAGTGATTTAAATAAAAAATGATTCTTTATATTAATCACTTGAAAGTTGAATCTTCTATTTGAACTATTTAACATAATATTAATTATCTATTTGAATCACTCAAAAGTTTTATCCTTTGTTTGAATTTAACTTTAAGCAATGATCCTATTTCAAGTGAGTCTGCTTGGATAAATCTCTAGCCACTAAAGTAAGAAAGTGTTTTGTGTGAGTAGTATGTGTAATAGACTAATGGAGTGTCTAAAAACATAAAGAGACTTAGAAACGATGTATCATTGGAGTCATCACTTGAGTTTTTATGTAGCTTTTAAGAAATAGAAACTAGTGTAAATTGAAGTGAAACTTTGTGTAATATCTTTGAATATTAGTGTATTCTTGTCGACCTAAAGAGGATTGACTCACTGAAGCAACCTTTATAGATCTTGAACTCAAATTTCTCTTCCCTTTTCTTCTACTTTGAGTATTATTCTTGTGTTTAAAAGATTCTAATTAATCAAATTAAGAAATTAATTTGATCAATAACTAAAAGGTTGATTTTACTTGAAGAACATTAAAAAGACCACTTCACCCCTCTCCCATTGCTTAATTCGGACTTTCAATAAGAATAAAAATCTGTAAGTTGCTTTTTTTTTTTCCCTCTTAATTTGGAGAATTCGTATTGGACTTTCACTCCTCTCCGCTTTCACAATTTCCTCCGCAATGGCCTAAAATTAAAATTTCATCTACAAGAAAATTATACCTTTTCTTTTCCCTTCACCTTCTCCTACATTTACTTTGTAGTTCAAACTACCATCAATACTCCCTTAAAACATAAGTTTACTCACCGAAAAAAAAAATTGAATTATATTAACGTGCTACATGAATTGATAAATAATATATAAAAATTAATAAAATTTTTATATATGGAAGCATTAGAAATACTTTAATAAAAAATATATTTCTTTATTATTATGTATTTAAATATCATTTATATTTATATATCACTTATCCATTCATATAATTTATTAGTATCATTTCATATTTTTTTGATGTGTTGTTATTCTTTTCAAATGTTATAAAAAAAAAAAATCTTGTTGAATGAAGATGTTTATAATGAACTACATTCAAGTGCTGATTATGGGAAAAATTCACGCACAAGTTCCATTACTCTTTTTGCAAGAAAAAACCACGACCATACACATAAAAAACACACATCTATATGTATTTGTCGCATTCGTTTTCTAAGCAAACCGAAGTTTCCCGTCATCGTACCCAATCCGTGGCCCGTACATTCTCGTTAGTCAAATTCTTCTTTTATTACCATCCTCAACGGCAGATGTATTACTAGTTTAAAAAAAAAAAAATGAATCTTTTTTTCCTCGTCAGGGGAAATTTTTGCTCTGTGTTGTGAAATTTAATGCACTTTGAAAGAAGGCATTCAACTATGCCAGCGAACACTTGTGCTTTTCCACTTACATTTCGGATAACTCCTAAAACGAAGTATTAACACATGTCACAGTGAGAACGCTTAGGTGGGTGTTACACATTATATGTTATATATATATATATTATATAAATATCAATAAAATATTAGCATATATAATATATATATAAATCACTAACATTAACTAATTTGAAAACTATTATTCTATTATTATACTTATTATTTTATTAATATTTATACGTTACGTATCATAACATGGAATGAATAATATTCCATGAATATTTTTTCTAGTTAATCGAGGGTTTTAAAGGATGATTGATAGACAATTGCGAATTATATTTAAATAAGTAATAGTGACATGAGTATTTTTAAGAAAATTAATTTTATTATCAACTACACGATACATTCTAATTACTAGTTTTTTTTTATGATTACAATTGGAGGAACTCCACTTTAGTATTAATTTGGTCTATTTTTCCAATAATTGCATTTTAGCAAATAACCATATGAGTTTTGCTAATTTTGCAATTAATTATCTAGTTGAAGTAGTATAAATAATCTCGAAAAGTTTGTAGCTAGCATTTATCCTTTCCAGAATAATCTCAATGAAAAAAATCTTTAAAAAAGGGCTAAATTACTTTGAGTGAAGTGTGAATCTGAAATTTGTATGAATTCCAAATTTCATATTATACAACTTTGGTACTGGTTGTTTTCGTTTGAAAATGGTACATAAAACTAAAATTTTTCGCATTGGTGATACAATAATGAACGTGCTAAATCTATCGCAGCTTCAGCTTTACACCAAAAATTTTCATTACACAAGAACCATTTCTGATTGCTTTTCATCCAAGTTAACTTTAAGACCTCCTCCATTATCACTTCCTTTGTACTTGTACCACCTTGCACATGATATGAAGTAGACCAAGTTTATTGCCTCAATTGCAGCAACCAAGTAGTAAAAGTTATCCAATTTCCCCTTATTAAGGTCCTGAGGCAACCAGTCTCCAGTTTCATCCCCGCTTTTGCTAATCCGGTGAACGATTGATATCAGGAAACTATTCAAGTAACTCGAGATCGCTACACCGACGAAAGTCAATGACCCACCTATGCTTCTCATGTTTTCAGGGAACTGCTTGTAATGGAATTCTACTTGAGCAACCAATGCAAATGCTTCAGATAGTCCTGCTAGTGATAGCTGAGGGACTAACCACATTCCTGACAATGAAGAAACCGCACCGGTCCTCGAATCGTACCCCATCGGATTAGCAATAGCCATGTTTTTCCTTCTCGTTTCCACCATGGCTGATATCAACATGGTGACTACACCCAGAAACATGCCAATGCCCATCTTTTGGAGGATAGAGATACCGCTTTCTTTACCGGTTTTCTTCCTTAGCCAGGGGACTACAATTCGGTCGTAGATGGGAATCCAGATGGACAGGGAAATCATTTGGAATATGATGTAAGAAGCAGCTGGAATCCTGAAGTTTGTATCGCCGAGACGTCGGTCGGACTGAAGTGCCTGTAATACAGCATAGGTATGTTGTTGGGCGATGACTAAGTAGTATATAATAGCTGAAAGCCATATTGGGAGGACTCTTATCAGGCATTTTACTTCTTCTACGTGCTGCAAGGTGCAGAGTCTCCATGAGTTGGCAGGTAATCCATCTTGGCTGATTTGATCTTCATTAGGGTAAAAAATTGCAGCTTTGTCAAGGCATCTGGAAAACATCAGCATAATATTCAGTAAAGAGAATTAGGAGGACTCTTATCAGGTACTTTACTGAATGTCCATAATACTTGTTAAGGGTTTAAAAAGGGGGAAAATAAATAAATAAATAAATTTTATGAAAAAAAAAAGTGTATCTTAATAAGTATTCTGAGCCACTCTTTAGTATTTTCGTGGAAAATGGAGTTATAAAATAATCAATCACCTAAATTGTTCAGTGTGAGAGAGCTTGGAGTTGATTGATGTTGGGGAAATATGATTAAATAGTGTGAGGCTTGGTTGATCCGGTAACTTCATTTTCCTCTTCTTGATTGCAGCCACTATCACCTTCACCACCCTAGTCAAGGGACTACCCTCAGGTTTCACCATCACATATATCCTGGTACCCAAGAAGAAAAATGCACATGACCACAACATAAGGAATGCAGGAATACCCAACCCTCAAGCCCAACTGACATCCGATTGAACGTAAACGATCGCCGTGAATGATACCATCACCGCAAACGTCAATGTGAAATAGTACCAATTGAAGAAGTTGCTTATTGCCATCTTGCCAGATTCAGTATTGGGATTGAATTGGTCAGCACCAAAAGCTAAGTTACATGGTCTTATACCTCCAGCTCCAATGACTAGGAAACCCAATCCACTCAAAAGAAAAGCCATTTGCCGTGCTGTTGGTCCTTGGCATGAGCCAGAATCATCTGAATTACAAGCGGGAGGATGGAGATTAGGAATCACCGCCGTCAATGTAATTATCTCCATCCCCTCCAATAGATACAAAATGAAATGTTAGCTTAAAGTGAAATTTCAATTGAAACATTGCTGGCAACTCGTTTGAAAGTTTAAACCGATGGACACGAATCCATCTTAACATTCAAAATTCAGAAAAATGTGAATTTGCATACCACAACGGAGGCAACTGAAGCAAACCCCAGTGTCTTATACCGCCCGAAGTACGTATCACATAGAAAAGCTCCGATTATGGTGGCAAAATTGGTGGTTCCATTAAAAATGCTGATGAAATTGGTAGCTGCAATACTCTTCATTCTAAATACAGTTGTAAGATAGACCAGAAGATTGGCTAAGGTTCCTACCGTTCCAAGCTTCTCAAATGTCTCATTCCCTGCGTTTGCACATAATGTTTCTCATCTAAGCATCATAGGATGAAGAGCAAACAGCATATGTACATGAGGAAAAACTTCGTTGCATTCAATGACTATTCTGCTGCAGACAATATCGCAGCGACAATTAAAAAGTTTTAGATTCTCCTACCAGGATTCAGGATGTGATTATGACAAAAGGGTTGGATAGGAATAGTAATTCCTGTTCACGTACCTATAACAAAGGTCATGGCTTTTAAACCAGGATACTTTATTTTATCAGGCTCATCATTGCTTGCGATATCTCTATGTTGTTTCTTCTCCTCCTCCATGGTTAAATGGAAGTACAACTATTGAATACTCAGAAAGTTTCCTCTCTTTTTGGGTTTTCAAAACACTACATATGTTAAATAATGGGAAAAATAATCTAAGCAGGATATGCCGATGGCCATATTATATATAACCTTTTAGGGTTACTGTATGTATCATTGTTTTCTTTATATGTATTAATGAATAATTGATAAATATTAATAATATTTGAATGTATATTAATAATAATAAATCTATATTTTTATAGATTAAAATTTTATTAATATTTATTCATATTTTTTAAAATATGTGATATATTAATACAAATATAGCTTCTTCATTTTTTTCTCCCGATTGCATATGACAATGACCTTTTTGGTCCTCACAAGTCCTCGCAAGTAAGTACAAGGGCACGCGATTGCCCATACTGACTATGTCAAGTTGATAACGTAGAGCCTAGAGGCTGTGCATATCCCATCTCTACAGTTCTTTGTCTTCGTTAGTGCAAAATGACGAAATAGAAACGTGGAACTTTATTCACGCCGAAAATAATTTAAATGATTCGAGGGTCAGTTTGAACCATTTGAGAACGTTTTAATTTATCCGGAATTTTTATTATTATACTCTTATATATCTTATATTATTTATATTTAAATTGACTTTTTACTTTCCAGTAATACTTTATTATATAATATGAAGATTTTAGAATATTATTTTCTATTTTGATTAAGCCAATCTAGTTATCTATTTTATTATTTATTTCCATCTTTTCAAATCTAAATAATTAGATTTATAGTTTATTCAATTATTTAAATTTAAAAGAGTATAAATTAAGGATAAGATGAATAGTAGGAGCAACCCTATAAAAAATAAAGATACAACTATAGAAATATCCAATATAAAAAAATGTAAGTGCTTTTACTCACTTGACAAAATGAACTTCATATGTTATTATTTCTTTTTCTCTTTTTAAAGCAATGCAGTTTGGTTTTGATAAAGTATTAACACGAACTACTTTAAATGATTTGAGATTGAAATCTATTGTAAAAGAACCAAATTTTACTTTTCCACCTAAATTTGGTCTTACAACTAAGTCTTGCTTTCTTTGAATAGTTAGAATTCTTAAAGAGTTCTATGTTAGCCGGTTATACAATTTTAAGGAGAGGAGTGTCGAACTAGATTGATTCCCCTGATTCATCCGTGTGAATTAATGCCACAAAGCTATAAAATATCCTATATATGATCCAATGTAATTAGTCAAAAAGAGCTAAAGATATGTTATTCCTCGCAAATGCAAATAATAAGCACTAGTTTCCTGAGCTTCCCTTTTTGATGGTCTTCACGATAAAAGGTCGAGTTTACAAATCTTCTACTTGCTTATGTATAGAAGAGAACTTATTTTCAAGATTACTTTTATGACATGGAATCATTCTTCGATATCTCTTATTAATTAAACTTTACATTTCATAAACTTAACTGGAAATTATAATATGTTTTATTATCATCAAAACATCAGCATTACCACTTAAAGGATGTAAATCTGTTATAGTATTTTATTCTTCATTAATCCACAAACTTTCGTAAAATTTAGGATAAAATACAAATACGCTTATATTAGCTTTATATACAGTTAGTACCTCGAGTTTCATAGAAACAAAAAAAAAAAAATGTTTTTCTTAGTTGAAAGCTGACAAACAAGACGTGTTATATTATTGTAACAGCAGCAGCAACAATGAACTCCTCTTGTAACCATTAATGATAACACAAGAACAAGACATAATCGTTAGAAGAACCTGATGCCAACGAATGATCACAACAGTTATCTTTAATCCTAGCAATATAAGGTCTCATGATCACAGAAGTTTTATATAAATTGTAAGAGAAAATTAGCATTGGGTGGTAAGATTATAGTGATTAACACCTTATCAACACTAACTAGAAACTATGGAGTTAAGTGATTAAAAAATACTCATTAATATTTGTTAATTTGATTTTTCATTAATTTTAACGTATGATATTACAAATGATATCAAATCTAACCTCTATCAATAAGTAAACGATTTGGGATTATTTTACTCAATTTAGAGAAGAGTACTAGCATGCTTTTAAAATGATCAATAGGTTAATGGTGATAATAATAAATTAAAATTACATACCGAAAAGTGGAAAAGCTTTGTACCTAATTATAAAGTCTTGTGACAGAACATAACATATTTAGTAAGGAATTGTGATACTCCATATTAAGTGAAATTTCACATGAATTATAATAGAAAATTAATATTGGTTAATAAGATTATACAATTGAATATCTTATTAATATTAATTAAAAATTATTGGGCTAAGTGATTAAAAAAGATCCATTAACATTTATTGATTTGATTATTCTCTAATTTTGGTGCAGTTATTACAATATTAATAAAAAAATATCCTGAAAATGCAAACTACATCAAATCGTTAAGTCAAATGAAAATAGATATTAGCGATCTTCCACTGTCGCACTAACTATTTCACAAACTCACATCCCTGAGTTCAATCCATAATTGATGGAAAAGACAGGTTCTTGAAGGATAAATGCCAATGACAACCATTGTCAACCATTAATTTTCTTGTTTTTTTTTTTTTTTTTTTTGGTAAGATCATATTTTTCCAAATGCAAGTTTGGCTTACTTCAAGTTCACTGACACATTTAATCAAACATATCGAGGACATAGATATCATGGCAATCTTACAAGGTCTGCACCCATAAGTAAATGAAAAAAAAATGGCTCACTGATAAATTTGAAAATCTCATCAGTAACTTTGCATGGTTCAAATTTGCAATTAATCAGAATCATCTGTTTTTGCATTGAAAAAAGGTAAGAGTTTTCAAGATGTTTAGGATTTCGGTCAGTTAGGGTGAGGGTTTGCAAGATGGTGATTTCAATTTGGCGGAATTCAACGCTGGGGTTAGGGATTTTCCATCAAATGTTTTCTGGAGGGAGGGTTTGGCCTTTTGCATTGAAGAACAGAGTGCCGAGTTTTGTTGTCTTTCAGTAAGGGGAAGGGATGGGGCAGGGCTAGGTTCGAGTTAGCTCGGGTCGGTTAGGTTAGCGGGGTGTCAATTAGAAAAATGCTTATAATTTCATTTTATAGAAAAAAAAAAGGATAAGCATCGCTGAGAATTATATATGATAAGAATTCAAACATTTTTTCTCATTAAATGACAAAATTTAAAAAAATATTATTAATTTATTTTAAATTCTTAAGAAACTTTTTAATTAAATTTTATCAATCATTATATTACCCTTTTATAGGTTCTGTGAAGTTAAAAATTTTGATGTAAGGCTAGTATATCTCCAAATAAAATTAGCACTTTTGTTATAAAAATGTAGAAGTTCCCAATATCTCAACTTTTTTATTTTTTATTTTTTATCATGGTTTTGTGTTGTAAAATTGCAAGCCTACCAATATCTCAAAACTCTGCTATCTCTTGTACTTATCATGTAAAACTAAAACTATAGGTAGTATTATATAGTGTAACTTGATTTTATAGGATAGGTTCAGCTCTCTATTCCATTATTGATTTACATTATTTTAAATCTGAACTGTTAAATTTATAATTAATTTAACAGTCTAAATTTAAAAGAATATAAATAAAATAATAGATGAAGGGTCGAATCTGTTCTATAAAGAATAAGATAGAATTATGCAAAAATATTTTTTTTTCTAAGAATCTTGCAACAAAAATTACAAGATAAATGCTCTCTAAAATCCATAGTTATCCTTTTTATTTTATTTTTTTAATTTTACATAATTTTCTTATTTTTATTACCCTCAAAATTGTTATGATTATTATTATTTTTCTGTAAATATTTCTTATTTCCACGTATATAATTGTTTCTGTTGTCAATAGTCCAACTGTCATTTTTCTGTAAGAATAGGAGGATTAATTAGTTACATCCTCTCTTATATATAAAGGGCAATGTATCAGAATCAAACACAACACTTCATTTTCATCTCTAAGTTTTAGACCTCCCCGTATGTCGGTGACAATGAGCAATTGATCACTTTCGTGCATCAATAAACAATAATTACGCCTAGCTATAACAAGATTCTTCATGGTATCAAAGTAGGTCATCTCTTAACCTCGTCAATCTTCAATTTCTAGGTTAATCATTTGGTTATGGTTACAATCAAATTGTTAGAATGAGTAATAATCTTGACCTTGCTGTCATTAATCCTTTTTATTTGTTTAGATCGAATCATCTTAGCATGAATATTGGAAATATAACTTTTAATGGTAATAATTACTTACCTTGGAGTAAATGCATGAAATCGAGATTAGGAGCCAAATCTAAATCAGGTTTTATAGATAGATCGATTCCTAAGCCCGCTGAGAATTTTGATAAACTGAATAAACGGATTACAATTAATTATATGGTCAGATGTTGGCTCATGAACTCCATGATAAGTGATTTAGCGTAAAACTTTTTATACACACAGTCGGCATTCTAGTTGTGGAAGGAAGTTAAAGAATAGCATGGCATACATAATGGTCCTTTAGTATTTCAACTTCAGCATGAAATTAGTAAACATTAGACAAGGCAATCAGGTTGTAAGTGTGAATTACACTAGGATGTGTAAATGATGGGATGAATTACAAGAGCTATATTCATTTCCTTGTTGTGAGTGTGGTAGGATGAATTACTATACTTATGCTCTTAAAGAACGAATAGTGGAATATTAGTCCCATGCTCGGTTGATCCCATTTTCGATGGGCTTAAATAATGGTTATGAGAGTGTTAAAAACCAAATATTGGCCATGGAACTTTTACCTTCAGTCAATCAAGCGTATTATTTAGTACAACAAGTGGAGAAACGAAGGCAATTTTCGAGAACCTTAAACCTGAATACTAATTCAGCAGCCTTTTATGTAAATAAGGGTAATAACTTAGATAAGAAGAAGAACAAAAAAGGTCTTATGTATGTGCATTGTAAGTAGGTGGGGCATTCTATTGATAGCTACTTTCAATTAGTTAGGTACCTTGAGTGGTATAAAGGAAAGCGAGTGTTGTCTAAGAATAAGAATGGTATAGCTATAGCATCCTTTTGCAGCATAAAGGATGGATATGGTTGCTTAGAAACTCCCTTGGATTCTGATGACAATGAAGGTATAACTTCTATCAGTAATCTTAATAAAAACATGTTTCAAGGTTGTATCGTAAGATGCTTAAGCTTATGAAGGAGAGGGACAAGGAAAATCCTACAATTGTAGCTAATGCAGTGACTCATGTAGGTATCTCCTTGTCAAACACTCTTTCATTTGTAGTTGTAGATAATGTTTTGGTTACATGGATAATAGATATTAGTGCAAGTGACCACATGACACCATTCATTGAGCTGTAGCATGACATTACACCCTTGGATAAAGAAGGTCCTATCAAAGTACATAATGGAACTATCATACATACAACAAAATCAGGATCAGTATTTAATGAACCATAAGAGTCAAACACATTCCATTCTTATACAGTATTTTCATTACATCAAAAACAAGTTTTCCATTACACCAAAAACAATGAGGATTGATAATGGTGGTGAGTTCATTTCTCATGCTTGTCAAGACTTGTTTCATAGACTTAGGATTGTTCATCAAAGGACAATTACATATACTCTACAACTAAATGGACGTGTTGAAAGGAAACATAAGCATTTATTAGACACATCAAAAGCCTTGAGGTTACATGCTAATCTTCCTAAATCTTTTTGAGGAGAGTATTTGCTAGTCTCTACCTATTTGATAAATTTGATGCCTATGGCTACTCTTTAATGACGATCTCCTTATGAAGTACTCTTTCATAAATTCGAGATTATAGCAGGTTGTGAGTTTTTGGTTGTTTGTGCTATATTGGCAATCTTTTACCCTTGAAAGATAAGTTTGATCCCCAAGGTATCAAGGGAATTTTTATTAGCTATGCTACTACTGAAAAAGGTTACAAAGTCTGTAGGTTAGACACGAAGGAAATTGTTTGTGGCAAGGATGTTGTTTTCTTGGAAGAAGATTTTCCATTCAAGAATCAATCCTCTATTGATTATGGTGTTGATTCATCCTCTTCTCTACCTTCAGTTTCTTTTCCTCTTGTCTCATTTAATTCTCCTACACCTTTTGTTCTTCCACATATCACTCAGTCGTCTTCATTAGCTAATAATACTCCAGAACAATCATCTTAGTCCCCTACTTTACGTCGTTCTAGTAGAATTTGTAAGACTCCTTAATAGTTGAATGATTTTGTTTATGCTATTAGTTCTTGTGTTGATGCTGCTGCTAGCTCTGTCTCTAATACCAAATAACCTTTGTTTAATGCTTCCATGTTTCTTAGCTTTCCACATGAACATACAGTTTCACTTACACATGTATTAGCTATTTGTGAACTAAAATATTATTCTCAAGCTATAAAATTTAAAAAGTGGAGAGATGCCATGGATAAGGAAATTTATGCTTTAGAAAGCAATGACACTTGGGACGTGACACTTTTACCTAAGGGTAAAAAGGCAGTAGGATGTAAATGAGTTTACAAGATCAAATATCAGCCTGATGGAAGTATTGAACGATATAAAGCTCGTTTAGTTACTAAAATATATACTCAGGTTGAAGGGGAAGACTATAATGAGACTTTTTCTCTAGTTGTAAAGTTAAACATGGTACGAATTCTACTTGCTATTGCTGTAACTCATTCTTGGCCGTTACACCAAATTGATGTCAATAATGCTTTCTTGCATGGACATCTTGGTGGGGAAATATATATGTTTCCTGAAGGTTACTGTAAAGCTACTAATGGACAAGTTTCTCGTCTTAAACAATCTTTATATGGGCTTAAACAAGCTTCTCGTCAGTAAAACTTGGAAATTTCATATTTCTTACTTCGTGAAGGATTTCTTCAGTCCAAACATGATTACTCTCTATTTCCTAAAGTTACAAATGAAGGATTTGTTGTTGTCCTCCTTTATGTGGACGATATGTTGTTAACAGGTTCAAATGAGGTTCTTATTTCTCATTTGAAATCCCAATTGGACACAGTGTTTACTATCAAAGACTTAGGATTGGTTTGGTACTTTCTTGGATTGGAGCTTTGCCGAACTTCTTCTAGTTGTCTTTTAAGTCAATAGAAATATGTTCTTGACTTACTTGAAGAGATTAGTTTAATAGCTGCAAAGCTAGTTCAATTTCCTTTTCCAAGTGGTTAGAAGTTAACTGTTGATATGGGCTCTTTAATTTCTAATCCTTCATATTTTCATTGACTGGTTAGAAGGCTATCTTATGTTAATCTTACTCAGCCAGATATCAGCTTTGCAGTCCATGCTTTAAGTCAACACATGTCGAAACCTTGTACTGGACACTTACAGGCACTCTTTCATGTACTAAATTACTTGAAAGGAATTGTTACCATGGGTCTTTACTATTCTGCTTCCACTAGTTTAGCTCTTCATGCTTATGCTAATTCAGACTAAGCTGTAAGCATAATTGATCGCAAATCAATCTCTGGTTATTTCTTATTTCCACATGTATAATTGTTTCTATTGTTAATAGTCTAGCTATCATTTTTCTATAGGAATAAGAGGATTAGTTAGTTACATCTTCTCTTGTATATAAAGGGCAGTGTAATAGAATCAAATACAACACTCCATTTTAATCTCTAAGTTTCGGATCTCTCTATATCTTAATGACAGTGAGTAATGGATCACTTTTGTGCATCAGTAAACAGCACTTACGCCTAGCTATAATGAGATTCTTCACAAATCTTATAAGGATACTAAAAGATTAGGAGGAATTAACTTCAGAGCACCATCCTTAATATAATTTCAAGGTTCCATCGCATCTTTTAATAGCATAAGTATCTTTTAAATGGAGGAAGAGCCACAAATAAATGCTTCCCAATCACTTGTTAAAAATTTCTTTAAAAAAAAAAAGTAATTTTTTTGTTATTCTTCAATATTGAGTATACACTCTATAAAATAAAGAAAATGTATGAAAAGGATAATGTATTTTATTTGATATATCTTAACAAGTATTCTAAACTAACCAATTCTTCTATTATAATATATAGTCTCGAAAGTTTTTGTTATCGTTACTTCTTCATTAGTAATATCTTTCAGTAACACTTTTTAATTAATTTTTATTAATTATATTTTTCATCACTTATATTTCTTCTGGTCTTTCTTTTAGCCAAATATGTATCTAAGAGATACGTGGTTTGTGCAAAATATGAAAAGAGTTGCAACTCTTATGTAACTTAATATAAAAAGATATTATACATGCATATCTAAAGAGCTATAATTTTTTTCTAAATGGCATACCATTTCATATGCAAGAAGTATAGAATGATCGTAAATAGTTATTTAAAACCAATAACTTAAATCAAATGATAATAATTATATTATATTTAAAATAATTTATGAAAACGTTACTAATATGTTATCACAATTATAATTTAAATTAAAATTCGCGATTTCTGGTCTTCCATCTACTTTTATCAATAACCTCATTAAAAGTGTGCATCTATGGTTCCAATCAAAGGCGTGTCGACTATCCGTGTAAAGTCAAAGGCGAAGTGTCGGCTCACCAATCAAACCGTAGGTGCTTGGCATCTTGTCTTCTCCCGCAGTCGTATGGTCTAGGATGCTTTGCCCAGTCTAAGCAAATCATGTTTGTCTTCTATGCATGAAACAAAGACGACCTCCCATACAAGATAAGATATAGATTTGAAGATAACTTATACCTAAATTATAAAGATTATTAAATAATAATTTAAAATAATATTCTATTTCTACTTTGAAAAAAATTATAACCTAATCTCATTATCCATAAAAAGTCTTAAAACCTTAAGTATTTTATTTTTCTATTTCTCTCTTATTTCAGTTATACATTTCTATTTTGTATCTCTCTTATTTTTTGTATTTCTCTTTTCATTTCTTTTCATTATTAACTTTTTTGTCACTACAAGAAAGATATACATACTAACTTCTCATAAATATCGAGAACTTTATTTTTTATTTCTGTATTTTAATTCACTTATCGTGCAAATCAAAATTTTAAATTTTATATACATGTATTTTCATGATAGATCTTTTCGTATTTTGTAGATTTTACAACGTTTCCTATTCTCTATAGGTCTTAGTACAAGTTATAAGGTGATTATAGAGAGTTCCGTAATAAATTCTGATTTTAAATTTTGGAAATGTTAAAAACAGCGTTTCAACACTATACCAACCCTTACCCCTGGCCCTGGCCCTGGCCCCACCCCTATTAATCCTTAGATATTCATATCTTATCTATAGTGTGTGTTCACATTTGATAGTATAGTTATTTATCAAAAATTCATATTTTAAAATAAAAATGATAAAATAAAACAATGAAGTATCATAGTTGGTTTCAACGGAAGGAATAATACTGCGGCTATTCATGGATTTTGATGAAACATGTGAAACCATTAACATGCGATTCATGAGTAAACACTAAACTTCAACTTTAGATCATTATTTTCTCCCGAAATTAGACATCGATGTTCTCGCAATTGTGCATTTATCAATTACAATAGATATAATTAACTGAATTGGTGTTCAGATTTATAGGATTATTATGCAAACTTTCTAATTTTCTTTGAATATAAAAACGTGATGTTATAAACACACTTAAGACGTGATTATAAATAACTACAGCCTTAGTACTTGATTGATGGTATGAGCCGTATGTATGTTTTATATATACATTTTTAAAAGTTATGGAGAGAAAAAGTTATATTATATGAATTTAAGAGATCTTCCTTAATTAATAGTCGTTTTAGGGAAATGTTTGGACAATTTTCCCTTCGTGTAAATATGTATATATTCATTATGCGATGCCAACCTGTGATACCGCATGTCGGGGGTTAGATATATTAGGTTAAGAAATTTCTAAATACGCATCTTATAAAAAACATGAAGCACACATTTTTTGACCCCAAGCAAAGAACATTGGTCGTATCCCTATAGAAACGAACAAAACTTTTGCTGAATATATTAGTTTTCCAGCAAGCAACTGCTTGTCTTGTCGTGACCCAATTGAAACAACAACTTGAAAAGATCGATGAATTATTGTTGATTGCAAATTCAATTACTAAACGTATTGTAGACATCTTTTGATAGTTACCATCATGACTTATTGGTGCACGACGAGGTTGCTCTAATGATAAATATTCAATCTTGATGTTAAATTTCAAACAAAGGTCCGGTCTTCATACGTTTTAATGAAAATAAAGGGAGAATTAACAAATTTGACTAATATAACTCACAATCCGATGTTCAGATTAATAAGAAACCGATTTTACTCATATAGAGTATATTAATTTGAAAAGAAATATATTGCTACAATCTATCCCCATTAGAATAGATAGGTAAGACTAATTTAGAGAAGAATATTCACTGTCATTAAACACTCGTGAAGAGTTCTTGTAAATAAAATTCAACAACTTTAAATAAATAAAGAAACAGTCCTATAATTATTAAACCCTGGACTAGTGACAGAAGAGTAAATAAGATGAAACAAAATAAAAATCGTAATAAAGCCTTGTCGTGATCACGGTTGGGTTCACCAAGGATGAACTTTGCCCATGATCCTACCTGATCACATGAATCCACGTTTCATGCATCTAACTTCGTAGTAGTGATAGCTCTTGGCTTCGTGGGCACGAACTTGGGTGTGATCCTTGCTGCTCACCCGATTTTTGTTTCTCCAATCTTCCTTCCTTTCTAAATCTATAGACCACTTCTTGGCAATTGGAAATTGTTTCTTAGAGTATGTTTATTGGTTAAGTACTTGATGAGTTGCTTAAGGTACCACATCAATACTGTAAATAGCACTCTCCTTTAAATAACTCTCCATATTATGAAAGAATATTTCATCAAAATTACTTATCAAATTTTAAATATTTTATGAGTTTTACGTTATTATTACTTTTTAAATTGATATATAATTTTCATTTAAAGTTGGTGTAAATAATTATTTTATCATTATTATATATTTTGAAAATAATATTTTATAAAAGGGGAATTAAAAGGAAAAAGAAAAAAGAAAAAAAGAGACAAATGGCCAAATATTGCCGTAGCCATGATTCCAACATGAAAGTCTGACTTTGTCTGACAAAGTAGAGAAAGGAAGTTCTTAGTTAAGCACCCGGAGATTTACAAGAACCGATTGGTGCAATTGAAATATAAAAGATATCGGGATGTTTAGACGAAGCATCCCTTACAAACTTACCCTTATGACCCAATCCCTGTCACATACTCCAGCTGATAAGCTCATGTTTGTGTCTAATATTGGTAGAACCCTTTTGATTCAATGTTTTAGAATCATTTGCCCATCATTTCAAAGTTAGAGCATTTAGATGAATAAAATATCAAGAAGATTAAAAATAATAATAATAAATACATACTATATTATACAAATAAAACATATACAGAAACAGCTAAAATATATAA
Source organism: Lumnitzera racemosa (assembly GCA_024138005.1). NCBI lineage: Eukaryota > Viridiplantae > Streptophyta > Magnoliopsida > Myrtales > Combretaceae > Lumnitzera > Lumnitzera racemosa. The sequence continues at coordinate 6,163,525 of JAMXBC010000004.1, forward strand.
ATAAGAAACAAAACAAATGGTCTTAGTGGATATCGCACTTACTTGAAACATATTTCGTATTAAAACTTGACACATGTTTCGTATTAAAACTTGAAACATATTTGGCATTGCTATCCGTCTAGACTGAGATTTCTACGTATACAGTCGATGCATTTTTCCATAGGAAAACTAAAGACAAAACACATCCGTAGATGTTTGAATGATTATGCTGGGATTTTGTTCTTTTCGAGTGGACAAAAGAGCACATGTATGCGATGATACCGGCCCAAAATTGAGTAGAAGGTGGATTCGAATGTAGTTGATCCTGTTGAAATTAAGTTATGTACCAAACTTATTCCACCACCAAAGTAGACACCCAAAAAAAGGGAAAAACCCTAACCCCAGCACGAAACCAAGCCACACTCCATCAAATGAAATTGCCATATCTAAGTATTCCTCTTTTCTACAAATGTCATTCCTTGTTCCTAACTCTAAGGTCATATTTATACATTTATAACAATTAAAGCCTTTTGCATTTTCAGTATTGTTATGATTCCATGTTACTTATTCTTTTATCATGTAAAAGCTAGAAGACAAGATTATACTGAATGTAGAGTGTGAAAAACTATATATTTGCTAGCTTATAATAGAACTTTTTTAGGTGCAAAATGGTGTATGAAAATCCAAAATCTTGATGATGTATGACAAGGTACTTTGCATATATGGATAAGTTCAATTTGTAAATAATATTTAAATCGATTTCTGGGGAAGATTCTCTCTCTCCTTTTTTTTTTTTATCTATATTAATGATCAAATGGGAAAGATTTTTCTAAATCTCTTGTTTGTAGTGTAGCTTGGGAATAGCCATCCTTTGCGCGCAACTTGCCATATAAGGGTATACTACACAAATAATAGTAAAACTTTTGCCCTTATACAAGTCGGCTTAAACTTTGGTTTCAAAGCAATTAAGCCCACATTGGCTAATCACAAAACGCACCAGCGGACTCCTAAAAGACATCGTTATTGCATCCATGTAGCAACGTGTGATGCAAGCGAATCTATTCCATTTACGTGGAAGGAAAATATTTGTGATGTCCCAAAATCGAAGGATGTAAGTAGTTTATCGATTATGAGTAGGTAAAAGCTCGAAACAATAAAATATCCACAATAAAAAAAAAACAAAAAAAACAAACGATATAACAACCACTGCACCATCTCTCAATGAAAACACCTATTTTCAATGCTTTACAACTCCAAAACCTTCAAGTAGCTAATTAGAAACTAAATTTGATAAAATCAAACTAGTGATCCGTTTATAATATAATATGTCTTGATATGCTAGTATCGAACCTGATCCCAAGATCTGAGGTCACAAATAACATTTTATGCACCTTAATAATAATAATAATAATAATAATAATAATAATAATAATAATAATACGACAAGAGATGATGAGTACATAGTTATGCTAACACACGCGTACGTCATACAAACACAATTACACAGACAACTTATAGTAATAATGCAACAACCATAATCTTATTAATTTTTGGAATTAGCCTATTCAAACATTATAGCCTTAGGTATCCAAGGTTTTGGAGTAATTCATGATCTTGCCTAATATTTATAATACTAATACATAGTATTATCAAAACCAATATTCCAAGGTAATATGGATTAGCCATTAAAATACTAGTCTAATGCACGTGTTCATAATGGCATCCCATAATATCGGTATAATCCATTTAAAAATTCTTCATAACACACTGACCCAACTCATTATATCACCAAGGTTAGCATTCCAATAATATGGAAATCAGGCATAACTAAAAGAATCTCTTCGATACAAGGTTGCTTGATTACCAATCATCTCGTCTCAATCACTGGGTGGAGCTTCTGAAATCACTGGCCACTCTGGCTCTTAGTTGAATCCTACCCAAGCACATGAAACAAACAATTTTTAAGACTTCCGTCTTCATTTAGCTCATTAAATTTCCTAAGCGTGCATAATAAGCATGAGCAGTATAAAGATGTAGCTATGTACCTGAATCTTGACTAATTGAATCCCTTAAATCACAATTAGCATTTAGTCTTGATACAATTGTTAAACATGCATATTATATAACCGTTCTCAAATGGAGCTACGATTATGACACAAGTCCTCAGATTTTGAGCAAATACCTAAGAGATTAACTTAAGATAGATGTATAGTTAAATCTAAAACTTAATTAGGATTATTATACTTTAGGTAAATTTTAACTAACGACTAACTAATAATCAATAGATTCTAACTAACAGCTTATTAATTAACAAATTCTAATTCACCCCTAACTTCTTATGCAACCCCAAACTAACGAAATCATTAATAATTGCTCTAGAATAATCTCATCTAGATAATTTCAATGTCCATTATCTAACTTTCTTACATATATTTTTTCCATCATTCCAAAGAGTCATCATAAAATGAAATATCGGGACAGAGCCATTCTCGGCTTAGCCCTTGATATCTTTCATATGAATAAATTCTTAATCCTCATGGAAAGTAAATTCTCTCAATTTACTTTCTCTATGTGTTTTTTTAATTTACTCACTTAAAATATTGCAAAGTATAATAAATGGTTGAGATAACAAGAAAGAAAATAACATTATAGTGACATCATATGATATTTTAAAATTTTAGACAATCTTAATTATTAATTTGTAAATTTAAATCCTCTCAATTTTTCATCTCTCAATTTTTCATCTCTCAATTTCCCTTTCACAAATCAATGGTTGAAATTGTCTAAAATTTTAAAATACTTTGTGATGATATCATGATATTATTTTTTTTTATTATTTTAACCGTTGATATACTTTGCAACATTTTAAAAGATATAGAGAAATTAAATTGAAAAGTTTGATTTCTGCTACATAATACCACTTAAAAGGAAATGTTTTACCACAGGCACCAAGCTACCTCCCGGCCATATGGGACTTCCCTTCTTTGGATAGACAGTTGATCTCCTTTCTTTGGTACTTCAGTTCCTCCGCCGCCCTGATGACTTCATAAATGCCAAAAGACCGAAAGTAAGATCTGTACATAACTATGAGCAATCACTTTCTAGCAAAATGTATGTAGTGCCAAATGAAAATTTATTTAGAGTGCATTATTACTACCAAAATATGCATTTTTATGCCACTTTAATAAAATATATAATCATCTATTCTCAGACAATGAACTTTTAATTATGTAATAAACGTAGAGGTGTTGGACCCCCATTCAGACTTCCATCAGCGCTACTCCACACTCTGGGATGGAAGTAATGCTACCTATTGAATCGGAAGTTCCATCCGCTCGAAATACCGAGAAGAGATGACGGAAAACCCTACAACATACTCGAATCATTGACACGGTATGCATTATTTGCACGCACGTAGAATGCCATAGATTTACTTTCATTTCCAAGTTATTATTATTGCTTTATGGAAAATAAATTGCCAATGCCCTAAATAGAAACTAAATGATAATTTTTTATCGTTCTAAGGGTATACATATACATACATACATACATATATTTATGGAGAAGGATTGTATAGGACATCTTTTTGGATCCCCCACCATTATAGCATGCTTTCCATCAGTAAACAAGTTCGTATTCCAAAAGGATGATTCTTTCATTTTGGAGTACGTGGCCAACCACTGATCTCGTAGGAAAAGCTTCTATAGTATCTGTGCATGGACGGGCACATGCTAGGTTCAGAAGTTACGTCGCCAATGCCACTAAAAAGCCTGATGCGCTCCGACAAATCGTTAAATCCGTCCAACCTAGAATGGTGGCAGCACTTGAATCAAAGCGTATCATGAGGCTAAGAAGGTGCGGTTTATCGACATGCTTCTTGTTGCAACTGAGAACATAAATTTTTTCAAATCATCATCTGCAGTGCATTATATATAATATACTTGAATTATTAATTACAGATGAGACTTGAAAACATTGGAAAACTATTTGCAAGCATTGAGCCAGGGCTGCGATTGGATACCATTGATGAGTTGTTTGATGGATTGGTTAAAGGCTTTAGAGCACATCCATTGAACATTCCTGCGATAGCTTGCCACCATGCACACAAGGTAGAGAATACTCTCAGCAGAGCTTGTAGCATTCGTCGATTGTTTAGTAACATAATGTTGTTGGCAGTGTCGCAGAAAACACGAGGCGATCTTAGAGAAGAGCTAGAGAAGAAGAAAAACAAAACAACAGAAGCTATAAATGATCCTATGGATGGGCTAATGCAAATCAAAGATGATGAAGGGAACAAGATGAGTGACCAAGAAGTGCTGGATAACATCATTAGCCTCGTCGTTGCGAGTTACGAGGCCTCTGCCGTGCCATCAATGTGGGCTGTTTACTATCTTGCAAAATACCCCCAAGTTCTCAAGAAACTCAGGGTATGCATACCAGCCTAGTTACTGCAACTTCGATAAGGTTGTTTTAGGATTTAGTTTTTAGTTACCTGTATCGATCATGGTTGGTTAGTGGTGGTAAAAGTTAGTTAATATAGTTAATGAGGGATTATCCACATATATAAACAGTAGTTAGTATGTGTAATTTGAGAGTTCTCATAATAGTGAACAATATACGAGTGAAAATTTTCATCAATTTCTCCGTTTTTTCAAGATTCTTCGAGTGTGAGGGAAACGCGAGTGAGTGATCAAAAGCCGAATCAGAACCTTAGTCATGAAGTGTACCAATGAGTTGCGATATGATATTTGGTGGTTTTAATAATAAAAAAAAAAAAAGAAAGAAAGAGGAAGAATGATACGATCATGCATCCAAATATGGGAAAAGATAGATGATGCTATACTGAAATGCAAGAATTATATTATTGTTGTTTTAGCAAGCTTCCATTAAATAGAAGTTGAAATAGATAGCCTTAATGACCGAGAATCAAGCCATGAATCAACAATACAAATCTTAACAAACTAACCACTTCCTAAAGACTAGGACAAACAAAATCATAATAGAAACATAAAACAACAGCAATCCTAAAAAGCAACTAATTAACACTTCTCCATGCTTTTGGGAGTTGCAAACTCCAAGTCTTTGCCCAAGAAGCTCGAACTTGTTTGCTAGTAAAGGCTTTGTAAAAATAACTGAAAGCAAATCTTTTGATCTGCAATAAATGAGGCTTACATCTCCTTCCTTCTGCACTTCTCTTAAAAAAAAAAAAATTTGATCTTGAAATGCTTAGTTTTTTCATGAAAAACTAGATTGTAAGAGATTGCAATTGTTGCTTGATTATCCACAAATAACTTTGTATCACTCAGTTGCTTCAAGTGTAAATCACATAACAACTTCCTTAGCCACAATGCTTAATTCACTGCTACTGTAGCAGTCGTAAATTCAGCCTTTGCAATAGATTGTGTTATTATCTCTTGTTTCTTAGAACTCCATGAGAAAACTCCTAATCCTAGACTAAAACAGTACCCAGATGTACTCTTCATGTCATCTATAGATCCACCCTAATCATTGTTAGAAAATCCTAACACCTTGAGGTTTTGACACTTCTTGAATTTTACACCAGAATCAATAGTTCCTTTGACATACTTAGTGACTCTTTTCACAGCTCTAAGTTACACTTCACTAGCACAATGCATAAAACGAGAGTGAACGCTTATAACAAAAAAGGATATCTAGCCTAGTTGCTGTTAGGTACATTAGAAAACCAACCATGCTTTTAAAATAACCTTCTTCAACTTTGTTTGTGCCATCCTCCTTTCTTAAGCTCTCCTTTGGAATCATTTAAGTATCCATTTCCTTGCAATCCTCTATGCGAAACTTCTTAAGAATTTCCTTTGCATACTTCTTTTGACAGATGAAAGCTTCATCTTTTAAATGCTTAATCTCCATTCCTAGAAAGTATGTCATTTGTCCAAGGTCTGTCATTTCAAAAATTTGCATCATTTCCCTTTTGAACTCTTCAACAAGCTTAATGTTTTCACTTATGATTAAGAGATCATTAACATAAAGAGAGATTATAAGCGAACCATCTCCTTTACATTTCACATAGAGAGCAGCCTCTGACATGGTTTTTTTAAATCCTAGGCTTGACAAATGCTTATTTATCTTGCTATACCATGCTCTAAGTGCTTGTTTCAAGCCATATAGAGCCTTCTTGAGCAAGTAGACCTTGTCTTCTTTACCTTCTTCCACGAATCCCTCAGGTTGTTCGACATAGATTTCCTCCTGCAAAATACCATTCAAGAATGCAGATTTTACATCCAATTGAAACACTTTCCACCCATTTTGCACTAACATTGCTAGTACAAGCCAAATGGTATCTAATCTAGCAACAAGAGCAATTGTATCTGAGTAATCAACTCCAAAGACTTGAGCATACCCCTTGACAACAAGCCTAGCTTTATGTTTGTTGACAGATCCATTTACATTGAGCTTGGTTCTAAACACCCATTTCACTCCAATAATTTTTCTATCCTTCGATCTATCAAGTAGCTCCTAAGTCTTGTTCTTCTTTATCATTGACAACTCTTCCTCCATTACCTTCTACCATTTTTGGTCTTTAATAGCTTCTTCATAACCAGTAGGTTCACAAATGGCCACATTGCACCTTTGATAGATATGATGGAGAGGTCTTATTCCACGAATTGGTGGATCATCTTCCAATTCTTCTTACCACTATTCTGATGGTTGCTCTTCTCTTGTTTGGAAGGAAGGACTGGATTTCTGCTTGCTCATGGATGTCTCTTTTGTCTATTCCCAGTTCCACTTCTCATCTTCATTGAAGAACACATCTCTAATGGCAATTATCTTCCTTGTTTTAGGTTGATAAACCTCATAGGCTTTGGAGGAGGAACCATAACCGACAAAGATGCCTGGTTCTGACTTCTTGTCAAGTTTATCACGCTTAACCTATGGAATGTGAGAGAAACACACATAACCAAACACTCTAAGGAAATTGAGTGAAGGTTTATAGCCGTACCATGCCTCGAATGGAGTTTTATCCTTCAATGCTTTGATGGGTAATCTGTTTTGTAAGAAAACTGCAGTACTAGCCACCTTAGCCCAAAAATATTTTGGCAACTCCTTGTCATGTAACATGCATCTGGTCATCTCCATTAGGTATCTATTTCTCCTTTCACTAACTCTGTTTTGTTGTGGATTGTAAGGTACAGTAAACTGGTGCTCTATGCCCGCTTCTTCACAAACAAGTTAAATTCTCCTAAGGTGTATTCTTTTCCATTATTTGACCTTATAACTTGAATTTTGCAGTCACTTTGATTTTCCACCATTTTCTTGAACTTTTAAAACACTCCAGCCACTTCTGACTTGAATTTTAAGAAAAAAATCCAACACATCCTTATAGAATCATCAATAAAAGCAACATAATATTGACTACCTGCTAATGATGGAGTTCTTTGAGGACCCGATACATCTGTGTGAATTAGCTGCAACTTGTGAGTGGCTCTCCACGATGACTTTAGGAATGGTTTCCAATTTTTTTTACCATATAGATAAGCATGGCAACTTAGTAAGTGATCTCCAAAGGTTAATAAGCCAACTGTGAGCTTCCTTTCCTCATGAGCTGCAATGACCAAGTCGCTTGTGCCATATCTCGGTGTTGTTAGCTTTCGTAGATTGAGAACAAAACAGAGTAAAGTGACATGTATAGTGAAGGGAGATATTTAGATATGATGACTTCATCTAATGGAGTCTGGCTTGCATTGTTGTTAGGGTTTCTCCCCTTTTTGGGGTGTCTACTTTGGTGGTGGAATGAACTTTAGTACACAATACCACTTAAGAGGAAATGTTTCACAGCAGGCACCAAGCTACCTCCTGGCCATATGGGACTTCCCTTCTTTGGGGAGATGATCTCCTTCCTCTGGTACTTCAAGTTTCTCCGCCGCCCTGACAACTTCATAAATGCCAAAAGACAGAAGTAAGATCTTTGATCAGTAGAAATCAATATGTAGCAATATTAATGTACATATATTTTGACTATAATAGCTCATCTGATAGAACCTTGTTTAACTGACTTATATGAATAAGAAAAATGTAATCATTTTAATTCAAGTCAAATTTTAACTCTTAGAAATTTGAGAGAGAAAGCAAGAAAACTTTAGAATAATAGTTCTTGAATTAGATTATAAATGAAATAATAATTCTTTGATTTCTGCAAATGTTATTTACTTTCTTGTTTAACTAATTATTCTTAATAATTGTAACTATTCACTAAATTGCCTAATTAATATTTAAAATCATAATATCATTGCGGTGTTAACATGATTCCATGTTTAGGTATGGTGATGGAGAAGGAATGTATAGGACACATCTTTTTGGAGCCCCTTCCATCATAGCTTGCTTTCCATCAATAAACAAGTTCGTATTTCAAAATGATGAAACTTTCCTCATAGATTGGCCTATTTAGTAGGAACAAGTTCTCTTGTTGCAGTGCATGGACAGGCGCATGCTCGGCTCAGAAGTTTCGTCTTGAATGCGACTAACAAGACTGATGCGCTCCGACAAATCGCTGCATTAGTCCAGCCTAGAATGGTAGCAGCACTTGAATCATGGGCGCACAAAGGAAGAATCAAAGCGTATCATGAGGCTAAGGTGTGTGGTTTATATCAATGGGCTCCTTTTATTGCAACCACTACAAAAAAATTTTCACTATATGAAATCATTATCCAGAGTGCATTATACTATACTTTAAAATTACAGGTGACATTTGAAAACATTGGAAAACTATTTGCAAGCATTAAGCCGGGGCCGCAATTGAATATCATGGATAAGCTGTTTGATGGATTGCTTAATGGCATCAGAGCATATCCGTTAAATATTCCCGGGACAGCTAATCACCATGCGCACAACGTAAGAAGAAATCTCTGCAAACATGTTGAATTAATATAAATTTGAAAGTAGTAACATAATATTTTTCGCAGTGTCGTAGAAAACTTGAGGCAATTTTTAGAGAGGAGCTAGAGAAGAAGAAAAATAGGACGACGGAAATCACAAATGATCTTATGGACGGGCTAATGCAAATGAAAGATGATGAAGGCAAGATGAGTGATCAAGAAGTGTTGGATAACATCGTCAGCCTTGTCGTTGCGGGCTACGAGTCCACTTCCATCGCATCGATGTGGGCTATTTACTATCTTGCAAAGTATCCTGATGTTCTCAAGAGGCTTAGGGTAGGGATAAAAACCTAAAAGCGGTCGATGTTTATAAAAGAAGAAAATAATTGCAAATACATTCCTAAACCACTAGTCAGATGAATAGATGCTTTAGACTTTCAAAACACGATTTTACCTTCTTATAATTTTTGAAAATATATAAATGATCTTAAGAAAATACTCAAACCCAAAAACTACGACAATTTGCTCCTTAAATTGTTGCTATTTATGGTCCTTTCAATAATGGTTTTAAAGTTTTTAACGATTTGAAGTATAAAAATATCAAACCACACTTCAATTTCTTAGAGGACTGCTCGTACTTGACCAAAGTCTTAGGTGTGTGTTTACAATTTGCCAAGAAAATGATAAATGGTGTAGCATTGCCTATTTGCTCATTGCTCACATGAGAACGTTGTCTTGTTAATCAAGGAAAAGAACATGGAGATGAGCCAAAGCAAGAAAGGCAATTTCCTGACAAGTGATGATGTATCTAAGCCGAAATATACAGCCAAGGTGTGCAATTTGGACAGTGAATTTATATAATTTTAAAAATATATTCTCCATTTTTTTTTTCCCTTTCTTTAGTATATCGAATTAAGATTGCAGGTGGTGGAAGAAACAATAAGAATGGCCAATCTTGCAGCAATAACTTTTCGACGAGTCATCAAGGATGCTAACTACAAAGGTGTGCTTTCATTATCCAATTGTTGAAAAGTACTCCATATTGTTTGCGTTAATTATAAAAACAGCTTAATAAAAATCATAGAATTGAGGATGTATGTTTTTGAATTTGGATCCGATCACCTTAACTTACCATCCTTTTAATTCTCAATTTACAAATCAATTGTTAAAATTATATAGATTTTTAAAATACCTTGTGATTTCATCACAACATTATCCTTTTTTCTATAATCTCAACCTTTAATTATATATCACAGAATCTCCATAGAGTAAATTGAAAAATATTAAGTAAAATTAAATTAAGAGGATCCAATTTTGTATGTTTCAGGCTATGTAAACTGAGGTTGAGCACTGCATACCATTAACTCCCTATTATAATTGCGTTAGCTCTTCTCATTTTTCATTTGTAATTGGAGGCAAACGTACATTATTTATATATACCGGAAGCTATGATGCTTATCATCTATTAGCACTTGGCGTACACCTTTATATTCATCATATAAAACACGATTCTGATACAAAAGTAAACAACATCCTTTACAAGCACCAGAGTTATAGCATTAATATATGATTTGCATAATCCTCCATCTATAATCAACTTGGAGTCTCAAGAGTATTCACTACATGATATTGCTTGATGATCCGACCCAAAAATGTTGCTAATGTCTAGGTATTGACGATCTACAACTATTTTATGAATATACGAGAAAAATATCATCATCTCAAGATACATCGCTCGCTTCAAATGTTGCCATTGTCTAGATACTTACGATCGTTAACTATTTTATGAACTTTTTGCATACCGTAGGGTACATAATACCAGAGAAGTGGAAAGTAATATTATGGATTCGATACCTTCACACAAATCCAGAAAACTTTGAGGATCCAATGTGCTTTAATCCAGACAGATGGAATGTAAGTACAAATATATATATATATATATATATATATATATAGATATAAGGCCGGGAACTTATGGAATGTTTGGGGGTGGATCGAGAATTTGCGCGGGAAATATGCTTGCAAGAATTCAGCTTGCGCTTCTTCTTCACCATTTATCAGTAGGATGCAGGTAAAAGCAACCATGTAGTGTAAAAACGAGGCTAGTGTTAAATGGAGTTATTACTTTCTAATCAGGGCATCCATCAGTCACTGTGTTAAGAACACAAACAAACATTGAAAAGGTTTACAAAGTACTAAATATGTACGAATATTTGCAGGTGGGAATTGGTCAATCCAGATGCAGATATTGTGTACCTTTCACATCCAATGCCTGTGGATGGAACCGAAGTTATATTCAGCAAACTATGACGCCCCTTGATATCTCTTTCACATGTTAAGCCCATTGCCTGCAAGCCATAGTCCTCGCACTATTGGGTTTTATGTTTGTAATCTACAATAATATCTATGTTTGCTTGTTTCAGTGTAAAACTATGGCAATGGACATTTCTTATGATGTATCTAGCACGAGGGAATGGGATTTGAAATGCTCATTTCCTTTTCCATGTCCATGTTTTGAAGCAATTTTAGAAGATGAAATTGTGATTCCTAAGAATCAGTAGTTTCAATTTTAAGAATAATTTGATTCCACCTCTTTGCTCTTATTAGTAAACATGTATCTAAAATTAAGTAGCCTCATTAAGGACATTTGGCTAAATACACACTTAGTTCCATTCAAAATATGCTTCATCTAAACATATTATGGGAATATAATCAAATATTCTATTTGCGTTTTCAAATGTAGGAATATTCCATTTTGATCCTATTTCCATTTCAATACAATTCATTCCATTTTATACTATTCTTATCATTAGTTAATAGATAACGACTTTTCCTAAAAGATTATTAAGAAAAACCATATTTTCTTTTGACAAAGTAATTTCTCTTCCACTTTTAATGACTTTTAGCATAGCTATAATCGCCATTATTATTTCTATCACTACAAAGTGAATTTTTCATTGGTTGTTGGATAACTCCGATAAATAAACCTACCACATAGCCTTATGGTAGCTTAGTTATCAAATCATCACTTTAATATTCATATGCAAGAATCACACACATACAACCAAAGCTACTTACACTTACACTCATGATCCTTAGTTTTTAAATAAAGAAGTTACCTTACATGTTATCTATGTGTGCCTAGCTATAGTATTCTTTCAAAATATGATGTAAATATTTAGGAATCATAATGTAAGTTAGTTGTTCATCATAATTGATCAAGGATTTAACAAGAAATCTTTCCCTAAGCTTCCTCTTAAGTTGGTGCCACACATAAAGATTTTAAAGAACACTAGGCTAAACTCAAAAGGGAGAGAGTGAGTTGAGTTCTATGACAATATGCAATTCTTTTCAATATAACCAAATAAATGTAATAATAAGAGTAATCAAAGCAATAATAACAAGTACAGAAATTAAAGGAGATAGGGATAGAGAAATTCAAACTCGGATATAACGTAGAGTTCGAACTATCCTCTAGTCTCCATAGACTCACAATGCCTCCAACAGAGAAGTTCACTTCAATTTATTAATTTCATAACTCAATGCTTTAAGAGCTACACAAGCTTACACAATCTCTTTTACACACAACTAACTCAAGTATATCACTTTCTTCACTCAAAATTACAAATGTGATGACTTTCAAGCACCACAACTATGTCTCTTTTTGTTTGATAGCAAATAAGTGTATAAGAGACCAAAAAGAAGTAAATAAGCTAAAAAATGTAAGATAATGTCTTTTAATTGCAGTAGAATATTATATCTTAAATGCCTTTAGTCAGGTTGTTGAGCTTTTATATAATTCATGGAATTCTTCCCATTACCACGCATTAAATGCTCCAACGCCTACTTAAATCAAACTTACCAATATGCAGGCTCCTTGTATGACTAGCATGCCAACTTCTTGTACTACCGGCAAGCCGGTAGCAAAATACTCTACCAGCATAAACATCGGCATGCCGACTCCTTCAAGCTAGTAAGTGTTTTTTCAGGGCTTTATACCATCAACCTAATTCTTCTTTGAGCCGTCAATCTAGTAGACCAAATATCACCTAAAAATTCTTTTAACACACAACAAACAAATATGCTTTGCAATCTAACTTCAAAATCATTTGATCACCATTTAAAAGATTAAATTTCTAATAAAGATAATTGATATATTTATTCTTTAAGCAAAGTGATCGATTTTATTCAATTACCTCAATATAAATAAATGATACTTACTTTTGTCATCCACTTGCTTAGATGAGGACAAAACTATTAAATGTCTAAGTGCTCCCCCTCAATTTATCACGAGAATTCAAAATGATCAATAATTGAATAATATTGAAAAAAAAGCTGAAAATTGATCTTTTTCGTGATAACCCAATATAATGGATATAATAAATTTGCAAATGATATAATGTATATGTTTAGGAGTTAAAAGGGAATGACCAATACCCAATTAACTTATAATTAAAAAATTAATAAACATATTCAATTTAAGCAATTTTTAACTTTTAGACTACCGACTTGAATTAACCAATTTATGACTTAAATTATTTCTCCCCCTTTGACCTCATCAAAAAGAGGATGATATAGGCAGTGAAGAGGGAAGAAGATTTAAGCTAAAAATTCAGCAAAGTTTTGGCTTATACCGGAGAATATGCCCCCTGTAAAAAGAAGATCAAAGATACACAAAGTTCAAAAAGAGCAATAAAACAGCTAGCATAGCAAAACAAGGTCAATTGAGAGCAAGAGTGCAGCAAATAGAACTTACAAAAAGGAGTCATAAACATCCAACATAAAGAGTAGGCCCATCAAAGACCAAAGTTTACAAGACAACAACAAAATGAAAGAGTAGCCAAAGACCAAGTCCCTAAATAGAAAAGAGCAAAGAAAGAATAAAAAGCGGAAGTGCAAGACTATGTGGTAGGAGAATCATCATCTTAAGCTAGAGGAGGAAAAAGGCAAGATGAGCAATGGTAGTTCAGTTGGAAATGACTATAGAGCCCCTCAAACCCACTATGTAAATGATCATTAATGTCCTCTTGGAGCTGATTATAGCGCATTTCTGAGTGTTGATAAAAAGGATGCTGAGAGGTTAAAGGAGTAGTCAAATCAAAAGAGGGGAACCCATAGTCAGCTGGAGGCTAGTGAGAAGATCCCTCAGGTAGAGGAGTAGCAACATAACTTAGAGCAGCACCAGTATGAATATTAGGACTACCTGGCTCATCAGAAGAAGTAATAGGATCCTCTAGATGGCACTCAAAGCCAAGATCAAGAAGAAGAAGGTCTTTCCTCCTAACCCAATTGTTCCCCGATTTCTTCTAATTCCCCCTACAAATGTTAGTCGACTCAAGATGCTTAACCCGAGCAACTCATAGAGGAGAAGGAAATTGGACGCCCTTTCTGATAAGTAGTTGTATAACTAAACGTCTAAAGTGGAGGAAGGCTTGAGAGGGGTTATTAGTAAGATGTTTAAAGCACTGAACTATTATACTAAAAAAATCAATTTGCTTGTTCATAAGCAAATAGTAGAGGACTTATAAATCTTGAAGGGTAACATTAGATAGTTGGCCTTGTCGAGGGTAATAACTATGGATCACATCGTAGTAAAGAATTTTGGTCCTAAGATCCAATCAGATGGCTACTAAAATTTTTACCTTGCCCCAATTTCCACCAATACCCTTATATCAGAACACTCTTTCATAGAATTTGGCCCTATAATAATTAACATTTACATTAGTTTCTTCAACAGCAATGCCAATAAGGTCATAGATATCCTCAGGAGTTATAGTGATTAAGTTACCATAAACATAAGTGTAAAGGATACGATAACGAATTTCATCACTTGGATTCATTTTTAATTTTGGCCAACCTTGATCGTTTAGAGTCTCTGACATATTACAATAAAAATATTTAAGTGCATCATCGTATACCCAGTTAAGAAGCCAAAGAATATCAAGGACATGATTAGTGATGATGCTAGGAAAAACCGCAATGCGAAACTCATCGAGCACCTCTGGGGGATAAAAGATACTAGTATCAATTTAGAGGTTAGCATACTTCTCAAATCATTGGGCATGCTAGCGTGATGGAAAGAGTTGGTGGTCATAGGTCAAGGGTGCGAGTCCAAGAGTAATGTGCAGTGCCATGAGTAGTTAAAGAGGTATAGATGTATATGGGTATGGGTAGTGAGGAGGAGAGTGGACGTTGTAGATGTAAGTAAAGGCGAATAAGATAATAGGGAAAGTGTGGGTAATGGAGGCCGGTATGATGGTAGAGGAAGGTGGACAGTGTGTAGTGGCATGATGGTTGATGGGTTTGGTTAGAAAGAGAAAGAAAAGAGAGGAAGAAGAAGAAGGAGAAGTGGGACGCAATGAGGAGAGAGAAAGTGAGTTAAGAGAGTGGGGAGTTGATTGAGGGAGAAAAAATGAATTTTAATGGAGGAAAAGAGGTGGATCAAAGAGAAGGAAAGAGGTTAAGGTTTGAAGGGGAGAAAGGGAGTTTCTTTTTTTTTTTTTGGAAGAAGATAAAAGGAGAGAGAAGGTCCGGCGCGACTTATGTCGTGCCTGGAAATTGATGAATAGCCATGCTAGTAATGTAGGGACTGGCAAGCTAGCTATGCGAACAAAATGGAAAAAAGCTTATTAACGAGAGGAATATACTAGCATGCCTGTGGTTAGGTAGACCGGCATGAGTGTTCATCAAACAGAACAGAAATGAAGTCAAAAACTAGGGCAGTATACCGACATGCTGGTGTTTAGGTGAACCAGCTTGCCAATCAAATAATTAGAACCAAAATTTTTGTGTTATCCAAGAGGGTAAACTAGTAAGCTAGTGTATTGGGTAACCGGCAAGTCGATTTTCTACAATTTTGCAGAAAAACGGTAGAGTTCTCCTTTTTGAGCAAAGTTTCCAATTCAAATTAGACTTGTAGAGATTTGATGATCATTTTAACACTTCAAACAAGTTTAGTTGAGTCTGTTAAGGCTTAGAAAAGCAAAATTTAAGCTAGATTTAAAAAAATTTATCCAAATCAAACTCTAAAACCTATGATTTGTTTAATGAGAGAAGAGTGCATATATAAGCAAGGCAAGTGAATAGCTATTGAGTTTTGGCACACTAATACTTCAAGTAACTTTCTAATACATATTTAAGAATTGTGAGAGAAAATTATAGTATTAAGAATATAAATCACAAAATCACCACATGAGTTTCTTAGGATCAAAGCTAATCATATGAATACATAGTAAACAAGTGCACATCCTTCTACAATTTTAAGATAAGTTCATTCTCCAAGTATGAAGGAAGTTATGAAGATGTACAATAACTTATGATCAAACCAAATATCACTTATATTGATCAAAATATGCTAGAAATACTCCTTATAGCATATCTAATATAGGTCTAGAGAGGTCAATTATGCATGAAATTCAATTTGTCTTAGTTTGATCACTCAAGTGTGATTTATGGATGAAAATAAACATGTGAGCCTCGGTTTTGGCCACGGAAACCAATGTATGATAAATTTATGCATATATGAACTTAGATAAGCATGAATGACTTCAAGTGTGTCCAAAACATTTTAAATGTGATATTTAATGCATCAAAGCCATATGATCACGTTTCTTATACCTCATAATGTGGCATTTTCCGATTAACTTGTTTAGCAAGTTAATTTTATTCAAAAATGCTATATTGGTTCTTATGTGTCTAACACTCATCTTGCAAGATCATTCCCAATTCTCTTCTTAGAATGCAAAATCTTTCCTTACTTAAAGGTTTAGTGAAGATATCAACTATTGGATTGCTAATGTCAGCAAATTCTAAGCAAATATTATTGTTTTGCACATGATCACAAATAAAGTGATGTTTAATTTCTATATGCTTAGTCTTAGAATGTTGAATAGGATTTTTGGTTAAATTAATAGCACTTATATTATCACGTCTTATTGGAACATTGGTAAATTTTAAGCCATAGTTAAGCAATGTTTGCTTCATCCATAATACTTAGGTACAACAACTACTGGTTACTATATATTCAGCTAAAACAGTAAAGAATGCTACTGAGATTTGTTTCTTTGAGTGCTATGATACTAATGAATTACCAATGAAATGACATGTCCCATTTGTGCTTTTTTGATCAACTTTGCAACGTAAAGTTGACGTCGGAATATCAAACAAGATCAAGTGAGGTTAACTTGGGATACCATAAGCCGATTTCAATAGTATCCGTAAGATACTTGAAAATGCATTTGACCATATTTAAGTGAAATTCTTTAAGGAAAGATTGAAATCATGCATATAGACACACATCAAACATGATATTGGGTCTAGATGCAATTAAATATAAAAGACTTCCTATCATGCCCCGATTCATCTTTTCACAAATACTTTTTCCATTCTCTTCTTTATCAAGTTTTAGAGTAGTGCTTATTGGAGTTGGCTTAGTTTTGCAATTTTCCATTTTGAACCTTTTTAAGAGTTCTTTGGTGTATTTGGCTTGTTAATGAAGGTTCCATCTTTAGTTTACTTAACCTGAAGACCTAAGAAATAGTTAAGTTCTCCCATCATACTCATTTCAAATTCATGTTTCATGCATTGGATAAACTCATTAACTAAATCCATGTGAGTAATACCAAATACAATGTCATTAACGTATACTTAAACAATTAGTATATCATTATTGTGTTGTTTAATAAATCATTGTGCCGTTTAATAAATAGTGTTGTGTCAAGTTTCCCTCTAGTGAATTCAATCTTTATCAAGAAGTTACTCAATCTTTCATACTACGCTTTAGGAGCTTGCTTTAGTCCATATAAGGTTTTATTAAGCATATATACGTAGTTTAAAATTCATTTTCCTCAAAACATGACGGTTGCTCTACATATACCTCTTCTTTGATGTAACCATTTAAAAAGGCACTTTTAACATCCATTTGATATAGTTTAAAGTCTTTATATGTGGCAAATGCTAAAAGCATTCTAATGGCTTCTAATCTAGCAATTAGAGCAACGGTCTCATCAAAATCAATTCCTTTGTCTTAGTTGTAGCCTTGTGCAACTAAACATGCCTTATTTCTTGTTACTGTTCCAATTTCATCTAACTTGTTTCGAAATACCCATTTAGTTCTAATTACCGATCTATCTTTTGGTTTAGATACCAAGTTTCATACCTCATTTCTAGTAAATTAATTTGGCTCTTCTTGCATAGCTTGAATCCAAAATTCATCTTTTAGAGCTTTATCTACATTTTTTTGTTCAAGTTAAGATAGGAACACTACATTACTTAGATTTTTAAGTGAGGCTCTAGTTTACACCCTATTGGATGGTTCTCCTATTATGAGATCCTTAGAGTAATTTTTCACAAACTTCCATTCTTTAAGTAAATCTAAGTTAGAGTTGTTAACAATTTCATCTTATGTAGAGAGTTCCTTTTCAATTGAGTTGGATTGATTCTTGTTAAGACCAAGATTGTCTAAGTGAGGACCAATGTTTTCTATTTCATCGTTAGACTCTTTATATACACAAGTATCATCAAATACAACATGAATTAACTCTTCTACAACAAGTGTTCTCTTGTTATATACTCTATAAGCTTTATTAGTTAGAAAATAACCAAGAAAAACACCTTCATCCGACTTTGAATCAAATTTTCCTAATTGTTCCTTTCCGTTATTGAGAATGTAACATCTCATTCCAAAGGGATGAAAATATGATATATTAGACCTTTGTCTTCCTAAAGCTCATAGGGGGTTTTCTTAAGAATTGGTCTAATGAAAATGCAATTTAATATGTAACAAGCCGTATTCACGGCTTCAACCCAAAAATATTTAGGTTGGTTATTGTCATAAAGCATAGTCCTAGCCATTTCTATAAGGGTCCTATTTTTCTTTCAGCAACTCCATTTTGTTGCGAAGTTCTAAGTGCCGAAAAGGTATGTTTTATTCCATTTTTATTGCAAAAATCTTCCATATCAAGATTTTCAAATTCGCGCCACCCCCCCTCCTCATGATCACTTCTTATAGAGATAATAGAAAGACTTATTTCATTTCTAACCTTCTTGCTATAGTTCAAGAATACATGATAAGTTTCATCCTTGTTAGCAAAGAAGAAGGTCCAAGTGTATCTAGTGAAATCATCAACTATAACCAAGGTGTATTTTTTCCCTCTCAAACTTAAGGTTTGGGTTAGACCAAATAAACCCATATGTAGTAGTTGGAGTGGCCTAGAAATTGAGATGAAATCTTTTGATTTGAAAGATGAATGGTTTGTTTGTCATATTGACATGTTCGACATGACCAAAACTAATCTTAGGTAATCCTTTAACAAGATTCCTTTTAGCTAGTTTTGATAAGATATGCATACTAGCATATCCTAACTTTCAATACCACAACCAACTATCAATGTTTTGAGCGAATAGATAAGTCTCAAGAGAACATGAAAATATATTGAAGTCAATTTTATAAATGTTTCCTCGTCTATACCCCTCAAAACGGATTTGGTCATTGTTAATGTTTTCAATAGAACACTTTGATGCATGAAAGATTACTTTATATCCTATGTTACACAATTGACTAATACTAAGTAAATTCTATTTTCAATTATCAACGAGTAACACATGCTTAATAGTAAGATCATTATTAATGCAAATGTTACCTTCACCAATAACATGAGCTTTTCAATTCTCTCTGAATATTACGCTTCCTCCACCCTTCAAATCTATAGATGTAAACTTGGATGCGTCTCCCATCATATGTCTTGAACAACCACTATCCAAGATCCATTTGTTGTTGCACCTTGAAGGATCTTACAAAACAAACTGTTATCTCTTTAGTACCCACTTTAGTTTGGGTCCTTTAGGGTTAGTTGTTGTAATGTAAGCTTGTCCCTTAGAGACCCAAACAATTTTACTTTTATTGCATAAGGAGAGATTGTAATGTAATGCACATGTATGTACAATATGACCATATCTCCCACAATAGTTACAAGTTTTATGTAATGCCTTAACAAAGTAGCTTTTGTATGTTCTATACACATTCTCCTTAATATAACTTATTCCAGTTTTGTCCAAGCCTAGCCTTTGTGTTCTAAAAATTTATCCAAGTTCTTTTCTCTATCTACAAAATTTGCCATTATTTTCCTTAAGTCATCTAAGCTAGTTCTTAGGATCGAGTTTTCAATTTTAAGACGACTTAGTTTCTCTACCACACCTTCATCATTTTTTGCCTCAAGTTTTAGTTCTTTTATTTCCTTTTCAAAATTCTTGATGACTTCTTTTAATTTACTATTTTCATTTATCAATTCATTATTTCTAGTACTTAGCCCTACATTTTCTTTTGTCAATCTCTCATTTTCAATTTTCAATTTTCAAATATTCATTGGCTTCTTCTAATCCTTCTTTTGCATCAACTACTTTATTGTATTCACTTTTGATAATATCAAACTCATCATTTGCTTCAACACTTTATTTTTCTTTTGCACTTTTATGAATTCTTTCAACAACTTATCATACATACTCTTAAGTTTATCAAAAGAGGAGTCATGTAAAGGAGAGTATACCCCATCATTGAGAGCTATGAAGCAAGTTTCACTATCGGAGTCACTAGAATCCTCATCACTCTAAGTAGCTATCATAACTTTCCTTTTTGACTCTTTATCGACCTTTTTAAGCAATGGAAAATATTGTTGAATATGTCCCAGCTTTTGACAATTGTAGCATTTGATAACTTCTCTCTTCTCCTTGAACTTAGAAGGTAATCCATATCCATCCTTATCTTTCTTAATCCTTTTATTGAATTTTATGAACTTTCTAAATTTCTTTGCCAACATTGCAACCTCATCATTGTCTTCACTTTCTTTATCACTTGAGTTCTCCTCCATGACTTTTAGAGCAATTGTTTTCTTTCTAGACTCCTCTCCTTGTCTCTTTACCATCTTATGTGTCTTAAGTGTTCCAAGGAGTTATTCTTTTGACATTTCATTAAGATCATGAGTTTCCTTGATAGCGATTCTTTTAGCTTTCCAATCTCTTGGCAAAGACCTAAGAATTTTGGAATTTATCTCAAGATTAGTAAATGTCTTTCCTAGAACACTTAAAGGGATAATGATATGAATGAACCTATTATACATCTCATCAATTGTTTCATTAGGATCCATCCTAAAATTTTCAAATTGTTCACATAATAAGCTTATTTTTGTATCCCTTACTCTAGTAGTTCCTTCATATGTGCTTTATAATTCATCCCATATTCCTTTGGCACTTTTACATGTATATATTCTATTGAAGTCATTTTCATTTATGGCACAATGCAAAATATTTATAGCAACTTCATTTAAATCAAGTAATTTCCAATCATCATCGAGTAATCTTTTTCTTCTTTTCCTTCTAACTTAAATGGTCATTGGTTTACTATATGCCATAGTAGTCTATTTTGTGCTTTTAAAAATATGGACATCCTACATTTCTAATATAGATAATTGCTCCGGTTAAGAGAGGAGGCCTATTGATTGCTTGTCCTTCCAAAAAGCCTAATACATTAGATGTCATAATCTTTACTTTAATATGCGATTAAGCAAGTGATTAGAGACTAACTCTGATACCAATTAAAGAACATTAGGCTAAACTTAATAGGGGAGGGGATGAATTGAGTTTTATGATAATATGCAATTGTTTTCTATATAACCAAATAAATGCAATAATAAGAGTAATCAAAGCAATAATGATAAATATAGAAATTAAAGGAGATAGGGATAGAGAAATTCAAGCCCAGATATAACATAGAGTTCGGACTACCCCTTAGTCTCCACAGACTTACAATGCTTCCAACTGAGAACTTTACTTCACTTTATTAATTTCACAACTCAATGCTCTAAGAACTACACAAGCTTACACAATCTCTTTTACACACAACTAACTCAAGTATATCACTTTCTTCACTTAAAATTACAAATATGAGGACTTTTAAGCACCACAACTATGTCTCTTTTTTGTTTGATAGCAAATAAGTGTATAAGAGACCAAAGAGAAGTAAATAAACTCAAGATAATGTCTTTTAATTGTAGTAGAATATTATATCTTAAATGCCTTTAGTCAGGTTGTTAAGCTTTTATATCAACTCATTGAATTCTTCCCGTTACCACGCACTAAATGCTCCAACGACTACTTAAATCAGACTTACTAGCATATCGACTCCTTGTACTACCGATAACCTGGTAACAAAATACTCTACTGGCATGAACACCGGTAAGTGAATCGGCATGCCGACTCCTTTAAGCTAATAAGTGTTTTTTCAAAGTTTTATACCGTCAGCCTAGTTCCTCCTTAAGCCGTCAACCCAATAGGTCAAATATCACTTGAAAATTCTTTTAACACACAAAAAACAAATATACTTTGTAATCTAACTTCAAGATCATTTTATCACCATTTAAAAGATTAAATTTCTTATAGAGATAATTGATATATTTATTCTTTAAGCAAATTGATTGATTTTATTCAGTTACCTCAATATAAATAAATAATACTTAGTTTAGTTATCCACTTGTTTAGTTCTCTTTAAAAACAACATGTTTAGATATATACTTTTTGTTCTCATCAAAATCAATTAATGAACCTTAGGTTCAACAAATTTCATATACCTAATTTTCTTCTTAAACAAATAACTGCAACTTGCATGTTATGACTTGTACATGTGAAATCTATTAGGTTGGTTAGCTAAAACTTAGTAAATAATTAGAAGACCTAGTCTCCTAAGGGTTTCGGCCAACATAAGAATTGTAGGAGATTCTAAGTTTATCGTGTAATTGATTGATGATATTAGTTAACAATGAAGATTAAGAAGTGATCATGGACTTTTGTGGTAGAATTAGTAAAGATGTGTAAAAGTCATTAGGATCATGACTATGAGACTAATCATAAATTAATAAAATGGTATTTGTATAAATAACATAATAACAAAAAAGTAATTATTAGGGTTTGTAACTTGAAAATATTATTAACTACAAGAAAAGAAGGAATTAGAAGTTACTCAGGAGAAAATCGGACCTATATGTATAAGTTATTAAATGCACCACTTAAATAAGTAAATTGTATAATATATATACACACACATATACTAATCAGAAGCAATTAAGATTAAATTAGAGTTAACCCCTATGATATTATAAAGAAAATTAAGGATACATTTAAGAATTTAGCGAAATATGGGGTATAAAGTATTAAGATACACCATGTATAAGAGGTAGAGTAATAAACTAATTTTAATAATATAGAAGAAAGAAAGAGGACTTAAATTGTATAAGAGATTAGTACAATTATTTTATTACTGTTTATGTTTATATAGGTGATGTTAAGGAATCATAGGATTACCTGAAGGACTATTTTGATTGAATGTGATGGATAAGTGAATATTCACGATGACTATCATATTGCTTGTGCTTGTAATAATTTTTGACACCTAAATGATATATTGAAATGGTTTTGTGTGAGGCGATCGAGTTTTGCATGTGCTTTTTGGTTGTATTTAGTTGGCAACTGACTTAATTGAAAGTGAAAGATGAGATTGTTGCTGCATTTAACTGTAGTCCTAATGCTAAGTGTCTACTGGAATGGAAGATCACCTAAAAAAACCAAATATAAGCGTATTAAAACTTAAGTAAAACCCATCATGCATTACATCCCTACATTTCCTCTCTTATTGCCATCATTGTTACATACATAATGAAAGGATGTCCCGAGTTAGGTTCCTCTCATTTAATTGCAAACTAAATGACTTGAAGAGTTATTATGTGATTAAATAAGTCAAGTTCATTATGTTGTTAAGAGTCAATAGCTAAGGGAGTGGATCTCCATGGTGTTTTATGAACAATACAGTAGCTTTGGAAAGGATACATGCTAAGAGATGGTGAGGTGATGATTTAGATTGCCTAGACAATGATGAAACTACTAACCCTTAACTTCATGCAGATACCAATCAGTTGCATGTGAAGTTTGCGTTCATACATGTGTTCATGCATTCATATGTTTCCCAACTTGCTTATACTTGCTTGTTGAGTGATATGAGTGAATAACTCACTTAGTTGGATATATCTTGGACTCCAATAGTTTCTTTTCTAACTTTTCGATGCAGGATTTGGGCTAAGATCAGGGTATAGAGTGATTTCAACTCAACCTTTAGAAGTTACACATAGTTAAGTAAGGTTGAAGAATCATATGAGATTGTAAGACAAATGCTCATAAAACCTATATATAGATATGTGTTTATTTGAAATCAAATTTTATAAGCTTCTTTAGCTTCATTGTAAATCTACAAGATTATGTTTTATCTACCTTGTCTTATTATTTAGTAGGGAATACCGATCCTCTATAGTTCTAATGAATTTTAGAATATTGGTTCCTTAGTTATTTTCACTATTAGTTAACTAGATGTACTATGAATAAAAAGAAACAAATAGTTGTCTAGATAGAATCTCACAATCTATAACTTATAAGGCAGTTTTCATATTGTAATTGCACATGTAATATGACAACTTCACGATAATTCTACTATGCCCTTTTTAGGGTCATGACAGCAATCATTTAGAAGAAAATTTCATCTTATGCCTTTTTTTAGGGAAAAGAAATTAGAAAAATATCAATAATGATTAATGATCACAAATGATTTGACCAATTCTTTCAATAATGAATGACGTCATATGATATGATAGTAAGAATTCATGCAAAATATTTATGAGTTTGAACTAAGATTACACAACATATTTAAATCTTCATACAAAGGATCACATAAATTACTTGGTGTAACGAACATAAACATTTCTTGTTCTTAAAAAGAATGAGCAAGAATCTTAGTGCATTCCTCTCTTAAAAGTAATGGGGAATCTTAGATCTCATCAAACTGTTAGTGTTTACTTGTAATTTTATATGA
The DNA here is from genome assembly GCA_024138005.1 of Lumnitzera racemosa. Lineage (NCBI taxonomy): Eukaryota > Viridiplantae > Streptophyta > Magnoliopsida > Myrtales > Combretaceae > Lumnitzera > Lumnitzera racemosa. The sequence goes on from JAMXBC010000004.1 coordinate 6,188,260, forward strand.
CTTATATTTTTAATCCAATTATAGATTTAATTTCATAATTTTATATTTTTTTATTATTAAAATATGACTTATATTTTTAGTTTTTTTTATTAATATTGGTTTGATTCGCTATAAAACCCTATTCAACCCATTAACCTTTGACCCTTTCATATATCTGAGTTAATCACCAAGTCAAATCTGACAACATTGGATTTTTGTCAAGTAGCTAGCCCTAATCATTCATCAACCTCCGCAAACTTATCCTCTATTTTTCCATCTTTGTCCACATTGGAGAGGTATATAAGGTAAAAATGGAGGTGATGAATTTTTAAGACCATGCACATTGCACATTGTTTCATGCGTCTCCCATGGCATAAGTAACTAAAGTGCCTTTAATTCTCCATTAGGTGGCGTTTCTAACCAAGAAACATCGCTTTGTGGGGCAACATTAAAAAGTAGGTTTGCTTCTTTTTTAGCTTTGATTTGTTGAATATTTTATTAGTATTCGGAAAAACTTATAAAAATGTTGAGTTCTATGAAAGAATTAAAAAATAAAGTGGTCAATTTCTTGAAAATAGAGTTTTTTAATATATTGATATAGTACCATGGGATACAAGATAGATTTCTTAAAGATTTACAAAATCTAAGTGGTGTTAGTTTACTAATGAGCAACGAAATAATACTTGATTGAGTATTTGGTTGCGATAATAAGCTCTGAGAGTGACTTCCAATGGGTAGTAGATCAAGTGATTAGAAAATTTCAACCTTTTTTTTCCAGTTTCTTATTTTATATGTACATTTTTTTTTACTTTTATTTAATAAGCATATTGGATAAGATTATTTATTAAATTGATATTTTGGATCAATCATATGCTGATAAAAGATGGGTCAATGTTGATATTTACATCTTAATTTGTAATTATGTACCTGAAGTTTCAATTTGTCTAATTATACACTTAATTAAAAATTTAGTTATCACAAGCTATACTTCAATTCATATCGTTAGTCCATTTGGCATGATTAGTTAGCGAAATAGCTACCCACAACCTCAAGGGGTTTGCCCGACCTCCCATAAGTACCTTCTAGCCACCCCCTATAAATTTATGAGTTGCAATCTACTTCAAAAATGTTTATTGCGCAAACATCTGTGGCTGTCTACAACTCTAGAGCGGTTACATGAACCCCCTAAAGTTGTGGACAACCATCTCTTTGGCAGATCATGCCAACAAAACTAACGATATAAATTAAAGTTAATTAAGGTATAGACCATGAAAACTAAATCTTTATTTTGATATAAAATTAAACAAGTTGAAACTACAATATATAATTGCAAAAAGCGGTAAAACTGAAGTGTAAACTATGATATTACCCATAAAAGATATGTAAAAGTGTCAGAAAGCAAAAATGCATGGTTGTGAAATAAAAAAAAAAATTATAGGTAAATAAAGCATATAATTTTTTTTCTTTGGTAAATAGTAGTGTAAAATTATATATGCAAGAGTTTACTACAAAAGTGCTAAGAATCAAACATATCAGCCAGGACTAAAAACAGGGGAAGAGCGTATCTATGTCCCCTTTTACACATAATTGGATATTCAATCTTCTTTACAACTAAATTTAGCATAATATCATTTAACAAGATATAACTGATAGCTGTAGGAGGAAACAACAAGAGTCCTCCATATTTGGCTTGTAAGCTTCATATGCCAAGAAATCAGCCATCCAATTATTCTCTCTAAAAGAAAAAATAGAGAAAATTACTTGTTTACAATTATAATTTAAAAAAAATATTAAAATACCAATTGCAGAAAAATGATTACCAAAATACCAAGCCTATGTCACATCTTTAAATAAACATAATTATTTATATTAATGTCGCATCTTCAAGATAAAACACTAGTATAATATCTATATTGAATCGTGTAAATGCAACATTAGTAGAAATAGTTATGTCGTATCTTCAAAATGCAATATTAACTTTTGTATACCACAACTATGTTGCATATTGAAAATATGATACTAGTGCAAATAGCAATGTCTCGATTTCAAGATACAATATAATATCTGTATTTTAGTAATTTTTTTATATAACTTATAATTATGTAATTTTTTTTTTAAAAGTTGGTAGACATGTATTTCACCCAGTGAAAATACAACTTAACATTTTTAATTTGCTTAAGCTTGCCCTTGCATGCAAATAAGGCATTAGAAAAATTGGCTATATGGATTGTCATTTGATTATGTAAATATTAGAAAGAAGTTCTATTTATTTAGGGTCTATGGTTTTGTATATTAATGCATAGTTATTTTGTACTTCACTAGTTAGGATAGGTAGTTCATTATTTTTCATTTGTTATTTGTACATTTTACATATACTACATCATGCCATAATTCCCTCTTTGCCATTACAATCATTCCACAACATTGATATCCATTACAATACCTTCTTGCCATTAACATCTATCAAAAAAGATTCAAAAACTCTTTTCCATTAGCATACAAGATTGCATTCTTAACACCCATTCATATCCAGGATCCAGCTACCACTCAAGCCATTTCCGTCCATTATTGGCTACTCTTGTGATAGTAGAGAGCCATTCTACTATCCAATCTTACCATCCACATTTCGTTGTTGAATGATTGTAGATACCTTATTTTTGTCTTCTTATTCTTTTTAAATTTTCTTTTACAATGGAAAGAATCCTAATTTAAAAATATGAAAAAAATCCAAAAAAATTAAAAAAAAAATTTGAAAAAATGGAAAGATACAAAATTTAGGAAAATAGATTTTCTTTCTCGAAAAATAAAAGCCTTAAGTCAATTTTAGGAATTTTAAATCATTTCGAGAGTGTTGTTTAATTTTCAGTGTTGAACGAGGTTTAAGTGTTTCGTTTGTGCAAGACTTAATTTTAGACATAATCAATTAAGGGTAAGTTTAGGTTAGAAACCAGATAAATAAAATAAATCGTAAAGCATTGAAAGAAAAGGGCCTTAGATAATTGAACAGGGCAAAAGCCTTATTAACATGGCTATAGACATGTTCAGGGCCAAGCACTTAGGCGCCCAAATTTTTTAACCCCTTGTATGGTAGACACGCGCTCTTGGGAGGGTTGGTTATGTACTCAACATGTGACTCAAGCAATCTTCTTCACAATTCTTCCAATTTCTTAGCCGTTCCCTAAGTTTTTTTTTTCTTCCATTGTAAACCTAGCGTAGTTAGCTCCATTTCAATTTATTTTTTGTCTTCTTTTTTTTCATGATTTCACTAAACTAATGGTGAAATCACAAAGTAAACATGGAGTATTTTTATTCCTTACCAATATCATGTCTAAGTACATCCATTTGAGAGGTCAAAAATCAAGTCAAAGATTAAGAAAACATTGAATATGTGCATTTTACTCCTAATCAAATCTCCATGATTTGAGCTTTTAGAAGCTTCTAAATGACTAAAATAAGTAAGAAAATTATATGGAGATCATGTTATGACTTATTTTTTGCGTCAATTATTATTAAATTCGAAAGATTTGTAGTTAATACCAATCGATTAAAATTTTCGATAACATAAGCAGCTATTGTGTCCTTCTTCTTCGATGACCCAAATCCTCTACTCTAAGCCAACCTAAATCCGAAGCGCAACTCAAGATCTACACCAAGTCCAAACCGTGAGACTCCTTCCTAACCTAATCCATTGCGTAGTTTTTTTTTTCTTTTTTTATTTATTTAAGTACTATTATTTGTTTTGATTTGTTTTTACCTATTTGTTTATTTAATTTATGTTATGTTGTCAAGATAATAGAAAAGAAAAAAAAAAAGAAAAGAGGAAAAGGAGAAAGCTTAGTTTTATTATTATGTTTTTAATGCTTTGGTCAAACATAAATAATAAAGTAAAATAAAAAAAATAACATTTCAGCACTTAGAAAAAAAATTCAAAATAAATGAAAATATATGTACCCTTTTCAAAATTAGGGTTTCTACAGAATTTTTCAAGAAAATAAAATACTAACAAATTAAATTTTTATAAACAATAAACTAAAAAGTCTAATCCCGAATAACAGGGTACATATACACCTATGGGGTGACTTAAAACACAAAAAAAAAAAATTATTTTTCCCTTTTTGTAAATAATTAGATTTTTTTTCTTTCCTCTTTTATTAATAAGTATAATCCGTTGCTTCTTTACTTTTAAATAAAAATTATTCTTTCAAATTAGAAGGGTTTATTGGAAAATAAATTTAAATTCACAAGATTAAGGTGGTACTTACATAGACTTTAATAGGGTAGGCCTCAAACTCACGATATCTAGTTTCTTGAAAATTTTTCAAAAGTTTCCAAAATACAAGCTAATTGCTAAATTAAAATAGATCCACCTAATTGACTCCAATTTAATCATTTTTCCTGATTCTATAGGGTGGCGACTCTAAAATTTTTCAAAACAAAGAAATCAAGTTTTCTTTAACTTAAGTCAAGAGTTTAAATTAAATGCGCACAAGGTTTAGTTTAAATCGAGTTAAAGAAAATGAAAACCGAAAAATTCAAGCTCAATAACTTAGCGATTCCATTAGGGATCATTAAGAGAGCTAACCACTTAAACCTTCCTAAGTTAGATTTATTTTTCAAATTACCTAATTTATATTGTGATTCATCCATGTAAATTTTTTTTTTAATTGTAAATAGTTATACTAACTTATTTGTTGCAGCTAACCTATGGGGTTTATTTGGAGAGGGAAAGGTAGGGGGGTTTAAATGCTTAAAGTCACGAAATGTATAGTAGATACGGTCAAACCCTAGCCATCTTAGGACATTAAGATAGGGATCTATTGTATAACTTCTGACTATAGTGAGGTAATCACCACTCGAGACCGATTAAGTTACTCTACTTAAACTTTGATTTGATCAAAGAACTGTTTCTTCGAAAACATATGAGGTCACAAAGTTTAAAAACCTTTAAAACCCACCTTGATTACATATATTATCCCTATACAATGAGTTAGTACAACATTTCAAGAGTTTTAACCCTACTAATACTCGAGTATTAAAAATCTTATGTAACACTTAACTATTGTACTTGCCCCCTTTTTTGTGATAGATGTAGCATTTTTTTTTTTAAACACTGAGTCAATATTAGGGTTGTAACTTAAAAAATGATGTATTGGCCCAATGGTTCTAGCATCTACATGTTTCCATATGCATTCTTTTGTTTCATTAATAAATAATTCTTGTCCATGAAATGTCTAAGCCTACAAATAATGGTGGATGACCAACAAGTGAACAATCAAAGGATTGATAGGCTGTAGGACCTCCTTAAGATTCATAAACAACTACCAGAAGCTGAGATCACCTATCCGAGAGAGAAGATTGAATGTTCTGAAGCTCATAGCTAAGCTTTAAAAACCCTTACTAAACAAGTCCTTGGAGGAACCTAAGAAATGCTAGAAAACCTTAAGGTTCATCGACAAGAGGTAGAGTAGGGTTTTCAGATTATGGCTATGGGGCCTCGAATAAATGTCAAGTTTCATTAAATAATAATTAAGAATAAACGTTAGGCTCCTTTCTTTTGTTTTTTTCTATGTACTCTAAAATAAAAAGTTCCTTTTACCATATCATTCTTCTTTCCTTAGTCTTTCCCTTTTGTAAATAAGCCTTCAATAACGTTCATCTAACTGTTATAAATATATTCTATAGGCTTGTAATAGAACCCTAAAATTCCCTATGTTTCTTTTGTTTTCTTGGTTTCTATAAAATAAAGTTTTATCTTTCTCTCTCATAAAAAGAAAAACAGGAAAAGAAAAGGTTGCTAATGATTACAAATTCTTATAGGATTTAAGCCAAGCATAAACCCTTAGCCCATTAAGACAACCAACCAAACATAAACCTTGGCCCATCAAAGTAGCCAAATGATATGAGGCAAGTGCACCTATCAGTTTTAATATAGCAGATGTGAGTCCGATTCAATCCCTCAGAGACTTCGAGTATTAATATTAACCTTAGCTTTATTATCTAACCGGAAAATTATGACAGTTTGAAGTAATTAAAAATACTAAAATTAACAAACTAACTTAATTATAAGACTTAATTAAGCAATTGAAAAAACGATAAAATCAAGAACGACTTCAAGAAAGTAATAACGTATTTAGGAATTATTTCCCCTAGAGTTTAACATGTGATCGCTTAAAATATATTCAATTCGATTTCTATTATTCTTGACCGGAGGGATTCACAACTAAAGTTAATACCTTTCTCATGCATATTAACCCTAATCCTAAATTATTTACCGAAATCTCTTCCCTTAGTAATATAATTTAGAATTGCATTAATGTATAATGAATTCCCATACAAATAATTAACTTTCCGGAAGAAACATGTATCTTATCTTTAAGTATACATGTAATCCTCTTCAATTATGTAAAGATCTAATTACACATGCAATTTCTCAATTAACATGCATAATATCATATATTGATATTCTAGAAATATCAATCAATAATTAACGACATAATTGAATCAAGTAAAGATAGAAACTTTATCGAGAATTCTAAATCAATCCAAGAATCACATGAAACCCTAGGTTCCATAATCCTAAATACTCAAATTCTAAGTTATCATAATGAATCTAAAAATGAGTTTCATCAATAATATAAAATAAAACATGGAAACCCCTTTTGATTAATGAACAATCTCTCTTATCTTGAGGTTGATGTTGTTCCGCCTCTTTCTTGATGTTGTTCCGCCTCTTTCTTGATGTTGTTCCTTAAGTCTCTTTCTCTTCTCTTGTGTCTCTCCGTTTCTGTAATGTCTCTCATGTCTTTTGAAACCCTAATATGTCCTTTTATAGTGTATCAAAAGGATTCTATTTTCATCACTAGACATGACCTGGGACATAACCGTATCCCCAGGTCATGTAACTTTTTGCACTAATGCAAAATTTTCTGCACAACTTCAAAATTTTATAACTTCTTCATTTGAACTCCGATTTGAGTGAAATTTGATTCCTTTTCTTTGTTTTCGATCCTAGAACGCATTCAAACCTAGAAATCAAAATTTTACTTAATTAAGTATCAATTTCTTTAAAGAAAACCAAAAATGTGAGGAAAATACTATAAAATCACCCTATGAAATATGTTTAAAATTAGAGTTATCACCAAACCAACTCAAAATCCTTGGTTCATTGAGAAAACCAAGCCCAACCAAAAACCAAGTCAAAACACAAAGTTAGATATAACCTTAGTCTTGTTAAAATTCAAGGAAATCCCCATTTTAAGCTTGACTCCCGATCTAAACAAAAAGGTAATTCATAGCTCCTCCCCCTCAAAAGATGTTAATACCGGCCTATCTGACTCTAAGGAACTGGGCTCGTAAACCATGAAAGGTTTGGGGAATTTGGTCTTTAAAATTTAATTTTGAACTCAAATCAAATGAAAGGTATCATTTCACACTAACGCACATTTCAAGAGACTGGAAGGTAAGTCAACTTCCACCCTGTAGTAAATCAACATGGATTCTTACCTAGGAAAATGTTAACTCACTTTAAAAAGTTTTAGGATGAAAAGAAACAAACTAAATGCTACACACTAACATTTAAACACTTTAAAAGTCCAATGACACCATAGTGAGGATTTTTAGATTCATTCCTTAAAAAAGGTCCGTTTTGAATTCGATACACAAATCAAAATGAAGTTAGGCATGCATTTTCAAATCTCAAACACAATGTCCTTTGTTAGCCCCATTAAGTGAATCAAGGAGTGTTTTCAAAATTTAATCCTATTAAGAAGTATCCCACAATGGGGCAATTTAAAGGTCAACGTCAAGACACTATGAGAAAAGGATAAAAACTTATTAGTGCTTACCTTAGTAACAACAATTCAATGATAACTTTTATTTTTTATTGTTTGTTTCCTTTAAGATGAAGAAAAGTCAACATTTTTCCAAAACACCTCAAGCATACACATACTTCACCTAAGCTCATACACCCAGGATCTATGGATTTAGGGCCTTCAATCTCTCAAATACAAAAACTTGGCAATAGAAATAATTACTTTTGGGGCTAAAGGAGCAATATGGGGGAAGAAACAATGGGGCAAAAGAAGAAGAAAGAAAAAAAAAAAGAAGAAGAAGAAAAAACAAGAAGAAAGGCTTGAGAATTGGCTTCGTATGTAAGAGAAAAGCCCTAAAAGTATATCCATTCCAACAAGAAAGCAAACCTAAAACATAATTGCCCCAACCAAAAAGGACCCAGACTTGAAGCCCAAACAACTACAAAAACACAATGTTTAGAATTACATTCCCAACCTAAAAACACAAGACTCCATATCCATTGCGAATCACACTCCAAATCACAAAAAAAAAAAAAAAATCTTTCTTATCCAACCTAAATCACACAAGACCTCCCCACCTACAATACCACCCCTTCGATAAAAACTCTTTTGATCATAGAGAATAAGTCAACTTAAATAAAAATTGTTTTTGAAATTAGGGCAAGTACATTTCTATTTTTTTCCTAAGGTTTCTTAACTTGTATACCTGAGTTGGATAAAAATAATTCTTCCAAAATAAACCTTCCCATTAATCGTTATTAAAAACATTTGACCAAAAACCTAATTCACAATACTAAACCAAAAAAGACCTAATAGATTGATCAAGATGCATCACTTACAAATTAAACCATAATTTCTAGAATAGTAGTCAAGAGCAAAAATCAAAGCAAATATGTAAGGAAGTATTCTTTGACTAAACTGATCATGAGTTAGTATTTCCTTAGGAAATGTTCAAAGTCACAAAAGCCCCACAATAAAGGTCAATATGCTGCCAGATTAACTTTGATGGTGTTGGGTCCAAAGGCTAAAAAGAGTATAAAATGCCCTACATGATCACTAATGAAAGGAATGGCTTAATATAGGGCTCTTACTTCTTAATAAAAATTTATACCCATTAGCAAACTTTTGAAAATTAAAGGACAAAAAGAGAGAGAGAGAGAGAGAGAGAAGATAAAGGCTTGTTACCATTTTTCCCATCATTTTTCAAATTCATGTGGTTACACCTTTTATGTTGACCCTAATAATCTAAGTCATCCTCCTTAAAGTAATTTTCCTCATGATTAATGTCCATTAACTTTTTCTTCAAATCAAGGGACGTTATCCTAGATGCCTTTTTTGTCATAAATGGCTTTCAATCAAAAAATTCCTTGTTTGTAAAAATTATCAAGTCAAGAAGTTTTTCAACCTGTTGCATTGCCTCCGTTTGCTTTTGCTTTTTGCTTTAAGGTCTTAGCTAGCCCGTAAGGCACTTTCCCCTTAAGGTTTTAGCCAGTCCATAAAGTGTCATTCTAAGTCACATCTCCTTTAGGATTCTAGCCAATTCATAAAGCACTATCCCAACTCATACTAAGGTTTTAGCCAACCTATAAGGCACTTTCCTTTCACCTGTCTCTTTCAAGATTTTAGCTAGCTCGTAGGGCGCTTTCCTTCATCAATTTGTCTTAAGGTTTTAACGAGCCTATAAGATGCTTCCATTTACTTGCTTCACTTAGGCTTTAGTAAGCACATAGGGTACTTCCCTTCATCAATTTCTCTTAAGGTTTTAACATACCCATAGGACGCTTCCCTTCATAAATTTCCCTTAAGGTTTTAGCAAGCCCATAAGGTACTTCCCTTCACCAGTTTATTTTAGGGTTTTAACTAAACTGTAGGGCACTCCTTGTTCACCAATCTTAGCTAGCCCCTAAGGCACTTCCTCTCTACCAATCTCTCATAAGGTCTTAGCTTTTCACCAATCTCTCTTAGGGTTTTAGCCCACCCATAAGGCACTTCCCTTCATCAATTTTCTCTTAGGTTTTAGCAAGTCGATAGCACACTTCCCTTCATAAATTTTGTTATACCCGAAAGTCATAAAGTTACAATAGTCCCGCCGTGTAAACCAACCTATAATAGGAATTGACCTTACAGTACCTATCATAGATATAATTTACACAAAGCGTCAACGACTCCTTACTTTGAAGTAAATAGTTCATTTAAAAATTTAGCTAAAATTTACATAAAAGTTAAGCCATCATTTATAAATATATATAATTACATGTACATTACCGTAGAATTCCCAGGAGATTCTACATCATAACATAACAGTCAGCTAATTTACATATCATATATCAGTTCCACATCCTAAAGATACTAGCAGAACCTTAAACAAAACTTGATCATAAACCGGTTGATTCTCACTCCCCAAAGCTTCAAAAGAGAACTAACCTCTGGATAATTGTAACGTAGAATAATAATCAGAAATCAAGACTTGCAAAAGAATCTATGTGAACATGAGCAATTATAGCTCGGCAAGTTGAATTAAACACTTATGAATGTATACAAGTACAAACAAGATTATCAAGCAATTATTTCATGCAATGCAACAAGCAAGTGTCATCACACAATGTAGTTCAGTCCGTTGTGAAATCAGAATAATTTTACCCGCTTCAATCCAGGTTAAGGAGTTTTCATGTTATGTAGCAGCTCACAACCAAACTCAGGTTTATGCAATGGAGGCACTGCTCCTCCTAAGACTATCCTTCAAACCAATACCCCCATCCTCACTACAACCTCCTCTTCTGTTACTTAATTTGGCTAAGAATGAGGAAAAAACCAATTTGCTATCCAGCGCTATCTTTTTCAAAGGTATCGATGTTTGGTTCGAGAATCCTAATGATCCCATACAAGGTTACAATGCATGTATTTTTAAGGTATTTAGGTTGATTAGGATTAAGTTTGGTTTTGGGTAACCAGACAATTTCACACAACTCCAATCACATTAGTATAATTCTTCATCCTAATGAATCATTTAATTACTTAATTAATCGAAAATTACTCATTTTTCTCATCATTTTAAGGTTAAAAAATTACTTAAAATCTATGAAAATTAATTTTTGACAAATAGCTTCATAGCACAATTTATTTTTAATTCCAAACTACACTCCTAAGCCTATTTATTTTTAATTCTAAACATATGCTATTTTGTTCAATTTCTTAAGCACCGTATATTTACAAACATGATTAAACTTAATCATTATTTTTCCCTAAATCTACATATAATAAAACATCAGAATAACAAATTTCATAATTTTTGAGCAAAATTAATAATTTTAATAAAATTTGCAAAATCGGATGAATATTATGACTCACCTAATTCTTGAGCTTTCAACCGCCAACACTACTTCAAGGTGTGTCGGCTAGTCCAGGCGGTTGATTTTGAGTGGGGTGGTGGTAGTAGTGGCAGTTCGGTCCTAAGTGGTGGTGATGTGTAAGTTCAATTTACTAGCTCCTATTGCACATATTTAGGGAATTTTTTTCTAAACCCTAATTTCCTTCTTGTTTTCAACCCTTGCTAATTTTCTAAAATTGTAAACTAAATAAATTAGCTTCAGTAATTTTCTTCCTATTTATAGAGGTATAAAGCAAACGCTATGCATTAATTAGACAAGACTAGCTTATCTTCTTCCTTTTTTTTGCCTTTTTTATTGCTTTAATTTAATTGGTCAATTTTTTCCTTACTTTCCCTAGCTACCACAACCTAAATTCTGGATTAACTGTAACTTTTCTTATTTTTCTTTGATTTTTTTATTATTTTCTTTAATTATTTGGCAATTTTCTAGTAAATTTTGGGCAATTTAGATAATTTCGCGTATTTTTACTTACACGTAAATACATGTAGAGTACAAATAAATGCTCCTAAATATTATTTAGATCATTCTATGATTTTTAATATACATATAATTTATCTCTAATGATTCGTTAGTTATTAGAATACATTTTTCGTATTTTCGACAAATAACGAGTAATACATTAAAAATTTAAAAATTTAAAAATTTTATATTCTTTTATTTTATTACTTATTTTCTTAAATTCAAATTTACGAGGTCATTTTCTACTAATATTTCTGCTTTAATTTATAATTTAGGCTTGATCGAATTCTTTAGCCAATCACCCTAAACTTTGTAAACTAAGGTTAATCCTACGATAACAAGGCTTATATTTAAAACTTACAAATTTCTCCTAAGGTTTTAGTAAGCCCATAAGGCGCTTCCCTTATACCTTTCTCTCTTAGAGTTTTAGCTAACTTATAGGGCACTTACTGCTCACCAATCTCTCTTAACGTCTTAGCCATCCTATAATGCACTTCTCTAATTCCAACAATTTTTGCACCTAATGGACTAGGCTTAATTCCAAAGGGGCCTACTACTAATGAGATTAGGCCTAATTATAAAGGTGCTAGCTACTTACAAGACTGGGCTTGATTCTTAAATGTAAGAGGTGGGAGCTTAGTTTCTAAACCTATGAAGGTACCAACATACCGAAGGGTTTAAGCTTAAGAGGGTGCTAGCCAACTGATAAGTTTAGGTTAATTATGATGCCACCCAACTAACAGGTCTAGGCTTATGAGAGTATTGATAAGCCAACTAAAGGATTTGGGCTTTAGATGGTGCTAACCAATTAATAGGTTTAAGCTTAAGAGGGTATTAGTCTACTAACGGGTTTACGCATAAGAAAGTGCAAGTCAACTGACCAACCTAGGCTTAAGAGGGTGCCAACCAATTGACAGGTCTAAGTTTAGGAGGGTACTAGCCAACTGAAGAGTTTAAGCTTAAGAGGTTGCTAGCCAACTAATATGTCTGGGCTTAAGAGGGTGTTAGCCAAATAACAAGTCTAGGCTTATAGGGATGCTAGCCAACTAAAGCATCTTGGCTTAAAAGGGTTCCAATCAACTAATGGGTCTAGGCTTAAACAAGTGTTAGCCAACTAACAAGTCTATACTTAAGAGGGGATGATTAATGGGATTTACATTTTCATAACCACTTTACGGGATTTACTTCTTTAGCAAAATACCCTACAGGATTTACTCCTTTTGTGAACAACCTACAAGATTCACTTCTTTAGCAAAATGTCACACAGGATTTATTTTTTTGGGAGAACACACTATGGGATTTATATTAAAGGGATTTCAGCAAACATGTCATAAAAGATCCCTTATAGGAGGAACAGCACTCTAAGGGCAAGCAACTCTTCATACCAAAGTGAGCTTGATCTTAAGAAGGTGCTAAGATGACAAGTAAGCCTTAAGTTAAACTCAAGGGATTTTGAAAACTCTTTTAGGAGTTAAGACCTCAAATGAAGTTGCGTTCCCAATCTTTTGAAAATTTTCTTTTTTCCACAAATGGCTCTCTTTTTTTTTTTTTTTTGGTCTACATTGTAGGTCCTCTTGAAAAATTTTGTTTGTTATTTTTTTCTCTTTATTTTTGAAAAAAAAATACTCACTTTTATGAAAAGCTAGACTCAAGCCTTATTATAAAACATTTTTGTAAAAGCTCGGCTTACCCTGCTACTTTCTAAGCATTTGCTCTTTATTAGTACTTTCTAATTCTTAAGCTTGGGGATTGGATAATCTGGACAAACTAGTCCTTGGGGCCATTCTCTTCAAATACCTATAAGATCTTGTACCTGTAACTTTTTGATGGGCTTACCCAGAAAATGTTTGTTGTGATTTTCTATGTATTGCTCTTGTTGGATTTCTCGTATCATGGGAGCAAATGACATTGTGTTGCTCCAAGAGAAACACCTCGATTCTTCATATCATCAATGCTTCCTTAAACTATGCATCCCACTTCTTGAATTAATTAGTCTAAGAGGGTTTCTTCAATCTCTCAGTTCAAATTTTCCTCTCGACATTTAATTCAACAAATTATGGTTCATCTTGTTAGTGATATACTTTAGCGAATTAGACAAGTCTTTTTTCGAGTTATAGTGTAGGCTTTTAGTTATGGGCTTGTAGTAAAAAAGACATAAAGTATACAAGCCAATTTTAAAAGAACTTGTTTTCATTCATCCTAGATTTATAATTAAGAACTTTAAGAAAAACTAAAGAGGGCTTACCCAATTTTATAAGTAATCTTCACTGAGATAATCCAATCCCTTTAATTGGAAATGCCTCTGGAGGATAGCATTATAGGAAGGCCCTAGCTTAAGTGTGAGATGGCCCTTAAGCTTTGAGTTTTAAGTTTTGAGTTTCATCCTTGATTCTTAATGTGCTTGAACTTCTTTATTCTTGATGTGCTTGAACTTCTTTAGGTTTTTGAAAGATGTGCTAAGATTCACGGTTCTTCTAGGCTTGTCTCTCTTTCCTTCTTGTTGCTTTCTTTTATATGGGAAATACATCATCAATGCCCCATCTTTCTTTTACTTTTTTCTCTTTGTTTCCTCACTTCTTTTTTCTTTTCTTTTCTCTCTTTTTTTTCCTTGTTGTTGTTGTTTTTTATCATTGATTGTCATTTTTCTCTTAATTTCTTCCTCATTCTTGTGGACTCCTTTTTGTAAGCTTCTAATGGTGAGGTAATTGCTTCTTTTCTCTTCTTACAGCTCAAAATATGTATGACTTCTTGAATTGAGATTTTTCTTCCTTTTAAAGGGAATGAATTATCACTACTAATGATTAATCATGAATTAATGCAACTAAGGTAAGAATAAATTAATTTATTCTTTTCTCCTAATTAATGACCTTAATCTCCTACCCCAATATGGGGTGGTTCTTAACAGGGTTAATTTTCAATAGATACTTCCTTAGAATGCTTCAATAGGCTTATAAAGGATATTTTACACTTAAGGTAATGAAAAGAATACCTACCGTCATTTCAACCTACGTATCAAGTTTAAGATAGACCTCCTTTACGGAATCAACCTAAATTCCTTACATTGATGTTGCTCAACTCTCAAGTTCAAGATAGACCTCCTTTAAGATTCGGTTTGCCTCTTTTCATCGTAAACTTTTCAATTAGCAAGATACCTTTTCTTTTGATGTTTCATTGAACTTAACATTTACTTCACTTAATTGCCCTTATCTAGTCTAATGATGCGAGTCTAATTGGTTTACTTGTTTGCCTCAGCACTAAGATGCTTCCAAGTGAGATGGACTAGCCATATGTTTGCTTAGGGTAGATCCAATAGTTCAAGCTTAATAAGCTTTTGAGGATTTGTTACTTTGAACTGGGTTAGTTTAGCCTATTCTCTTCATGTTGTGAAGGTGAACAACCAAGATTATTCTGAAGAAATTCCCCATTATCTTCTCTTCAACCCTTGAATGTGTGATCTCTTTAAGTAATGAGGGAGACAAGCTTTGGTTTATTTTGGGCTTTATAAAGTGGATATAATGGGTTTAAAGTAAGCTAAAAGGGTCTTTGTTGCATTTAAGCCTTATGGGTTGGAGTGGGTGGGTAAGCCCCTCATTCACTAGGGTTTGGAGTGGACTAAAAAGTTTTATATTTTAGACTATTAGGTTTTGGCTTTTTAACGAGTTAGGGATTATACTCGGATTAAGTTTTCTTAGAGGATTAGGTTTAACATTTGGGCTTTAGTTTTCTTGATGAATCAATGGTAGGTTTGTCTCCACTAGTACATCCAGTGGTCTCTTGCCGCTTTCAATTTGATCAAGCTTTCAAACTTAGAGTAAATCATTATAAGGTATGGGTTGGACCAATCTATTTAAAAGCAACCTTTAGAAACCTTTTAAGGAAATCTGACTTATTAGCAACATCTTTCTTCATTTTCCTTTTTTTCTTTTGAGAATTTTTTTATTTAAAAAAAATTCAAAACTACAGCCTATGAGAAATGAGAGCCAAAATGGTTACTATTTGCAAGGAGAGTAATACTAATTACAAAGGGTAAGAACAATAGATTTGAAAGGAGTGAGTATCAGACCTTGTTAGAAAATGGTAAATTATAAGGATATCTAAAAGATGCATCTATATGATAACCTAGAGAAGAATCTAAAGGAAGAATCAAAGTTTTTTTTTTTTTCATTTATCCTCTTTCTTTTTTTTTCAATTCCTACCTTGTTAAAAAGGTGTAAGTAGTAATTTAAGTGGCAAGTGAAGCTAATAACTACTTACTAGAGGTAAAAAATGGTGTTAGTTTCTAAGGGAATAACTACTATTAACAAATTAATGGGATATGATTATTTACAACCTAAGGAAACGATAAAAGGGCACACTTTTTTTACCTCTAATTTTTTTATTTGTTTTTGTTGTTCTTGTTTTTTTTTTTTTTTTTTTTTTGGCCGAGGGGACGGGGGCGGGTTGGGTAGGTATGATTTTTTGAGAGACTAAGGTTGTAGTATTTTATAGGACATTTTGTATTGTAAAAAAACTATTTATATAGATACCTAATGAGAAAGAAATTATGCCTACAAAGTTGGTGAGTTTTATTATAGACACTATTTCCATAATTAACAATTCATAAGATAACCAATATGTGGTTAAGTAAAAAAGATAGCTATTAATAACTTAAAGGAAAAGTATTACTTACAACTTAGGAAAACAATAAAGGTCCTTTTCTTTTCTTTTTTTCTTTTTTTGCTTTTTTTTTATTTTGAAAAGACAATTAAACAATCACCTAAGAAAAGGTTGATTTTATTGAGAGGGTGATAAGAGATTACAAGCATATTACAAATATTAAGGGAGACAAACTTGAATTTACAAAGGAAAAGATTTTATGTAAGGATTACATGTGTCTATATGATATATTACAAATGATCAATGAGAGAACTTTAAGCTAATGATTATTTTACAAACTTAATTTCTTCTTCTTCTTCTTCTTCTTCTTCTTCTTCTTCTTCTTCTTCTTCTTCTTCTTCGGTTTTAGTTTACAAGGACCTTAAAAGATTTTGTGATCAAGAGGGACTAGATTTTATTATAAGGGTTGACAATTAGGTTTCAAGCAATTTACAAGGGTAAGTGAAGAGTCATAAATATTTTCTAAATTGGTGATTATTTTACAAATGAGATGAATTAAGGATGATGATTATTTATTGGCAATGGAAAAAAGGGGTTATAATATCTACAGGAATTTTAATTTTTCAAAAAAAATCATTTACAAGTGCTCTTAGTGACAAGTTGATTATTTACAGCTACAAACTAAGAATTACAAATATTTACAAGATGAGTTAGAAAAATTTATGAGATGAAAACTTAGGTTGACAATTATTTTACAGGGGGGACAACAATTTTATTTACATCTTAATATATATATATATATATATATTCTTGAAAGCATGACATAGGAACGCATAAACTAAGAACAAAGAAGTAATTACAAAATGAATGATTAGCACATGGATGCAATGGTTAGCAATCATATAATAGTGTAGCAATTCTAAGTTATAACTTTATAAAATGGGTTAGACCCTTGACAAACTTTTATTTTTTTACAAAATAATTGAATATTAATGAAGTTATAACTTTTGTTTATTTATAAAGTGCTACACTATTTTCATTTGCCAGATTATGACCATGAATACAATTTGGTGGGTTCTAAGTGTTCTTAAGTTCAGTGGTTGATGGGCCACATCACAACTTGAGTGAGATTAGCTTAATCGGCCCCAAACAATGGTTACACCATATCACTCAAAACTTATACAATGGCCTTCCTCTCTAAAGATCCTGGGACAATCTAAGTTTAAACTCATCTAAACGCACATTTATTATTATAAAAAAACCTAAGGCCCATTAGTCCTTTTTCTTCTTCTTCTTTTTTATTTTTGGTTCCTGCATCATTAGCACACATATTAGTACAACTAAAGTGAAAAGGAAAAGACCAAATAATTTATTTATAGAATTCTTTTATAGCTAGCCCACTTAGTGATCCCCAATAGAGTTACCAATCTGTCAAATTAAAAATTCAGTTTCCCTTTATCCTAATCTAACCTATGCTCAGCTTAGCCCATGTAGTATAAGTTTATTTACTGAATTAGGAAAAATCTCAAGTTTTACAAAAAATAATTTTTAAAAAATATAGACTCACTACTTGACGGAGTAAAGAAAAGAGTGAAATTAATTAAAACCACTGGTCCATAGGTTTTTTTGAAAAAGGATTTTAATAAATGGAAACCAAAGATCATAGATTCAAGAGCTAACTTTTTACAACCTTTGCGGTTACTATAAAAGAAATCGATAAATTAAAGAATTGGGTCTTTAATTTTTCATGAGCTTTCTCAAAATACAAAAGGGGGTTTCTATCAAGAATGTAGGAAAAATTAGTTTTTACATTTTTTCAAGACCACTTGAAGTGTCTACATACCTGCTAATTAAGATTAAGCTTACACAATTCCAAAAATATTTTATAAAAACTTTAGTAAGTTAGTCATTTTTACTTAAGAAATATTCCACTTTACATTCTTACCCATTCATTAATTTGTAAATTAAAAACATTTTTGGTCCAACTTTGAGAAATCCTAAAAATTCTAAACAGTCCAGTTAATTTTTTGTTTATAAAAATCATTTTTTCTAGGTGTGAGAAAATATTTCATAAAAAACTATTTTGATTTTCAAAATATACCTTTAATAATAGACAATATATTCACAATATATGAACACTCCATATAAAAATAGAATGTCATATGTTACAAGTATATCACACGAAACCTAATATCTTAGAATTACATATATACAAGCACGAGTTGTCACTACATATTAGGTCATATATTTATTGCATACAAATTATCAATGGACATCTATATATGGATTTTATTTATGCTTAGATATTATAAGGTCACAAATTCTATGATTACTAATCACTATTTAACATATACATTATATTATCCACATATTATCTATGGAGAATTACATATTTAGGACTCAATCTATTCCACCTTTTCTGTTTAAGTTCTAAATGATTCAAAATTTCTATTTAAGTTCTCTAAGTTTGTAAGTACTATCAAATAAAATTTTTTTTTAATGTCATTAAGTTTTCTATCCATTTATGCTACGTAACACATTTTGATTGGTCTACGTCTTTTATTAAATAAATATTATAATAAAATATCTTTAAAATAATAAAAAGTAAAAAATTTAGAAAAATTCAAAAAAAGAGGGAAAATTATAAAAAAAAAGGAAAAAAAGATATTTATTATAAATTCATAAACATATACTTTTATTAAAATAGCAATAAAATCAAAAAAGCAAAAAAAAAAAAATTGGTTTTGGCCATCCTAAGGCTTAAGGATGGCTAAAACTAACGCTAAGTGACAATGTAATAGGGGTCATGGATCAATCGCTCACTCCTGAGCTCAAGGACTTACCCATATGGTTCGTCATGCTATCTAAAGGGATTTAAACTCTAAAGAACAAAGTATTCTCCACCCCAACTTGCTAAGGTACTCTATTCTAATCTCTCTTTATCTCATTTCGAAGACCTCCAACAATACGAATCGAAGTATACAGCGAACATGAACCAAGAATGGGTATTCGAAGTTCAAATGTAAATAAGGAATAGGAGGTGAAATGGGGCTTTAGATGTAAATGTGAATGGATATCACATACCAAAACACAAACATAATCAGGATTAAGTTTGAAATAAGGTTCAATACAACTCACGAATACTAAATCAACACTCGAGTTTTAAATGAAGAGTTAGATACAACTCACTCAAATGAGGGCTCACCACAATCTCAAGAAGAAGATTGATAAGAACATAAGAAAGATTAAACAGTAAAACACACTTAATAATCACTTAAAAGGTGACAAGCTTATAAGAAAAATTCTTGCAGAAAAATACTCTTGATGATTAATGGTAATTCCCTTCTCTGCTGGTTACAAAAGTTACTATTTATGGCACATCCTAAAGCCTTCATAGTAAAAATGTAAATAGTATACAAGGGTTTAAACCCTAAGGATTAAGCCGACGATTCTAATAAAGAAAATATTTATAAGTGTACAAAACCATATGTTTAATAAAGAGATCAGCATGCAAGTTATCTTAGCTATCTTAGAAATAGTAAGATCTAAACTGGTTAAGGTTGGTAGTTGGGAATGTCTTGATTCAAGTCGAAGTCACCGAGGTCCTACAATGCTTGGTCAAGCTACCTATGAGGTCAGTTTACGGTTGTTGAGCTTTAAGACTGGTCAGCATTAGGTTCATAATGTCGTATCAAGCTAGTTTGTGGGCTTAGCACCTCAGTTATCTAATCTCTCATCTTCTCAACAATTGATAGAGCTATTGTTAAATTATCTTTCCTTCTTCTCTCAACCTTCTAGTATTAGCTCGGCTTCGGGTATGCCAAGTCAACTGCAACCTGAGATTATTGTAAGCCGATTCCTATCACCTGAGGTGGTCGACCTATTACCAAGCTAACCTCTTATTACTACATCAGTCCAAAGTGAGGCACTAAACCTACCTATTGCTACTCTGACATACATTAAAGGCCAAACTAGCCCACTTCTAAGCCAACCAGCTAAGGTCAATCCATAGAATGGCCACTTATTGGACTAACCTTGCCTAAGCCCTTAACAGTCGAGCTACTAAGCATCCTAATTGCCTTACTTTGCTTGGATTGGCTTTGTTTAGCAAGGAGTATCATCAGGACCATAGAATGAATAGTCTACACACGCCTCATTTTTCTACCATCCATACTTTCCTTTTTATAACCAAATATTCCTTTATCTATTTATGAATTTTCCCTTGTAATCTATTCCCTTTTCCTTTTCTGTAATTTACGTAAACCTAGGACTTACCCTAAATGAGCCATATAAATACTTATAATATGTAATAATTGCATTAGATAAGTAATATTGAATTTCGAACAATATTCTTCATTCGTCTAGAGCTTATGTTTTCTCATTGAGGACCAAAACCTTAAAGAGTTCTTAGCTAAGCTATTGAGCATGGACTAGTGGCAAGTAACCTTGTATTATACTTATACATCATATCAAGTATAACTCGAGCTTATGTACGGCATTAGTGAGTCATATCCACCCTTAGTGTACAAGGATCCTTACTCAACCTTTGACTTCCATTTATCTTTCGGACCATCTTGCGATTTGAACCCACCCTTTTAAGCTCATTTGATAACAGTCACCCCTTCCCAGCGATTCGTATCACATTAGATTGCAACCAACTAAAAAAAGAGGGTATGCAACCAATAGCTAGCCATAGGTGGTTGCCCATAGGCTTAGGGGGTCGCAAAGCCCAAAAAAATTTAAAAGAAAAAGGGGAAAAGGGGTTGAAACTTGATCAGGTTTTAGCCTGGTTGCATGACTCCATAGAAACCCAATACCAATAGAAACTTGATTAGGTTTTAGCCTCTTTTTTCTCCCTATTTTGTTTTCAGTTTCTTCTTATCTTAAGTGGCCATCCACCACCCTAGAGGGGTTAGTTGTAGGTCATACAATCTATTTTTTTGCTAGGTTACAACCCACTATAATTGGTGTTGGTTATAGCCACCCCAATAACAAAGTAGCTAGTGAAAACCAATTATTTTTCATTTTTTGAGTTTTATATTTTTTATTTTTATATTTTTTTAATCTTTTTGCAATTTTAATAAAAGTATGTGTTCATGTATTTGTTATTATATATATGTATACATGTATATGTGTTTTTTTTTCTTTTTTTTTATAATTTTCCTCTTTTGGGGGAATTTTTATGATATTTTTTACTTTTAATGTTTTATTTATTTTTAGATATTTTATTATGATATTTATTCAATAAAAAAGTTGTCTATTCAAAATATGTCATATGACACAAATGGATGAAAAACTTAACGGGGTCAATAAAAGTCATTATTTGACAATACTTGCAAATGTAAAAGACTTAAATGAAAATTCTAAAATATTTAGGACTTAAAATAAAAAGGTACAAAAGGTTGAGTTCTAAATTTGTAATTCTCCCTAATATTTACTATTATACAAATTATGGAAATGTTACTATTATTGTTATCACATCAAACACAAAGTATTACTAAACATATTTACATTTTTTTTTTTTAGCTATCATATCATAATCTATTAATTATACATTACAATTGTATACATTTAATGTTTAGATACTCAACAAACAATTGTATTAAAACATACTTTTATTATACACTACATACATTTACTATACACAAGCAATCAATAAATACATAAAAATGTTAATTGTAATATAATTTCTTTATTCAATAATAGACTACACATTTTCAAATCATAATCATACAGATATACCGCATTGTTATATTATACAATATATCATGAATTACATAAACTACATGTTTTATTTAATAAAATATTATTACATTATCATACCCCATCATAAAAGACCACATAAACAAGTATTTTCAAGGAATCAAACTCAATTTTACATTAAACTAGTCTATTACACAAGAATAAGCAAAAATTTACCTCTCGTGTTGGTAAAGTGATGGTCAATTTGATCACTTCTGGGCTGATTCTTGATGAGATGAGGGCAATTTTCAACTCCCAACATATCAATCTTTGAAAGTCCTTAATCAATTTCTGAAAATCTTAAACTTAAGATCCTCAATTTTCCTTAAAAACAAATAACTTCATGAGTAAACCCTGGAATTAAATATTCTTGATTCATATTGAAATTAAATTCATATGGAGTATAGTTAAATGAAATTGACTAATGGCTTTTGATCCATTGAGAGTGGGAAACATTTATATATATATCGTTTGCTTCAATTTGCCCTCAAAAGTGAGAAATTGAAGAAAGAGAGGGTAGTGTGCATGGTAAAGTTCCTAGAGAGAAAGTGGTGGTTTCATAGATGTGGTAGCTTATTAATTGTTTGCATGTATTGGAACGAATGCTATAAGGTCCTATTTATAGTATGGAGTTAGGATTAAAGCATCCTTATTTGTTAAAAAAAAAAAAGAATATTTTTTGTAATTTTATCAATGGAAGTGCAAATGGGTATTTTCCTTTTTATATCCGATTTTATCACCTTTTTTTATTGATTTCTTGAAAATTAAAGATGCAAAACTACTCTATAATCTCTTATGACCTATTCCATGATCTTATTTTTTGATGGGTTTGTATAAAAAAGATCTAATTTATCAAATTCAATAAGTGTGCATATATTTTACATTTACAAATTACCCGACTTTTTATTTTTTTTTTCTTGTGTACTTTTTTTAAATAAAAATTAAAAAAATGTATGTACCCAAATTGTATTTTTTGTGTCCTTTTCTATCCCATATTTTTTATTATTTTTTGTGTCCAAATAATAGGTGAAATCAAGTAAAAAATACTTGAATATAATATAGCAAAAGTTACCGGTTTCACATTGTAAAGCTTTGATAACAATTAGAGAAGAGAAGGTATAAGTAAGTCAAGGGTTTGATCTAATGAATGACGTAGCATTGGAAGTAAAGCCATGTTATTAGCCACATGGCGCCACATCAACGCTACATGGCAAGCTCTAATTAGTGCCACATAGTACCCATAAGTGCTACGTAGCACCTTTACATGGTGACACGTATACATATCACCTCCATAAGGTAACATGTGTTACTCCCATTTTCTCTTCTTTTTTTTTCTTTTTTTTTTTTCCCTTCTTTGCATAATGTTTCGGACTTCTTCTACTCCCTTTTTATATATATTCTTTTACTTTTTTTTTTTTAAAACACTCCTTAAATGAAACTTAATTAGTCTTCCAACTTTGAAAATTAAATTCCTTTCTTCAACTCAATGTCGAGTCTAATAAATGTATATTCAAAATATTTTCAAATCTTCCACTTTGACCAAATTAGGAACTCAATTTCCACCTGCCTTCAACTTTTATTAAAAACTTTAAATGGTCATAAAATATTCATTTTAAATCCGATTGAGGTACGGTTTGAGGCCATAATCTTTACAAAATATGTACTCTCAAAATGTTCAAAAATGAGTTAGCTAAACCTGTGTAAGAAAATTGATTTTCAATAAATGCTCATTCTTGTTCGAAATTTTTTATTCATTCAAATCACATATACTTATTTTGACTCTTAAATACAAAAGCTATTTTGGATCTCAAAAATTATTTTCACCCCTAGACTAACTCCAATGTGACATTTTTTATAATTTTTCTTTTTTTTTTTCTCATTATTCAATTTTTTGAGTTTTCTCTAAATTTTCTTTCTTCATTTTCTATTTTTTTTTTAATTTTTGTTCTTGTCATTTTTCCATTTTTTTAATCTTTATTTATTTTCTTTTTTTCCTAAAACTAGAATTTTGAAATAACGATCAACTTAGGGTGAGCAAGAATAGGATATCTACACCCGTGTTCCATAAACATAAGCTCAAACCTTTTCTAGGCCTATTAAGGTTGAATAAAACCCAAAAGTGCTCAAAAGTACCTTGTCAAGTCCACTTTTCATGCCCAAGACAATAAAGTAAAGCTAATAATGAAACAAAATAGTCTAGAGATCCTTATTCTGAACGTACCAAATTAGATCTTATTAAAACATTGCTAGTTAAGCCTTCTAACTAAATCATTAAATCAAACAATCCTAATCGAGCCTAGTTTTTTAAGCCATTTACTCATTAAATCAGTCTATAGTATTAAATTAAACCAAAAGTTCATTTATCAAAATAGCCTCTATAGTATGATTATAATATACATGCTATATGATATAATACAATACACGCCATCGGAAATACATTACATGGCGGATATTTATTGTGATTTGTTTTATATACAATTATATAAATTTTACATATCTTATATCCTAGAAATAAGCATAATATATTACATAGAATACATTATATATTATTATATATAACTGTGGAAATTTTACGTAAACCTAAACTGCGCAAACAAAGCTTAAGCTAATCTGTCTAGAGGCAAACGTTCCAGGATCTATTTGTATAATTGGTAATACATTTTTTAATGCAACAAGTTGTAATCATCATATCCCGTAGCAAAAGATTAATATTCCGTTGCAAACAATTGGATATTCCATGCTACGTAAAAACATGTGGCCAAAAGCATAATCTTCCCCACAAATCGATTAAAATATTGCCTACAGATATGCGAAGTTCCGTGTCCTTTCATCATGATTTGGTTCTTATATACGCATCTTCCTCTTAAAAGGTACTTTGTCGATGCTAAGCAAGTAGGGCTCATGTAACATGTCGCATAAAGCAGCATTATTATATTCCTTTTGAGCTTTCATTGGTACAATATTGTCTTCTAGCTTCCACCTGACTAGAGGAATAAGTCCATGGAATCATCATTCCATGACACGCAACAATAATGCACGCTACAAAGGACACCATTGATGTCACATATAAATATAAATCTAGGACTAGGAACAAAATAGACTTCAGTGACATGCATAGAGAAGAGGCATACTTAGATATGGTGACTACTTCATCTGCTGGAGTGTGGCTTGCTTTGGTGCTAGGGTTTTTCCCATTTTTGGGGTGTCTACTTTGGTGGTGGAATGAACTTTGGTACACAGTGCCACTTAAGAGGAAATGTTTCACCACAGGCACCAAGCTACCTCCTGGCCATATGGGACTTCCCTTCTTTGGGGAGACGATCTCCTTCCTTTGGTACTTCAAGTTCCTTCGCCGCCCCGACGACTTCATAAATGCCAAGAGAAGGAAGTAAGATCTCTAATCACTAGAAATCGATATCCTAGCAATATTAATGTACGTATATTTCGACTATAATAGCTCAACGTGGTGTTAATGTGATTCCATTTTTAGGTACGGTGATGGAGAAGGATTGTATAGGACTCATCTTTTTGGAACCCCTTCCATCATAGCTTGCTTTCCATCAGTAAACAAGTTCGTATTTCAAAAAGATGAAACTTTCCTTATAGATTGGCCTAGTGTTGATCTACTAGGAACAAGTTCTCTTGTAGCAGTGCATGGACAGGCGCATGCTCGGCTCAGAAGTTATGTCGTGAATGCGATTAACAATCCTGATGCGCTCCGACGAATCGCCGCATTAGTCCAACCTAGAATGGTAGCAGCACTTGAATCATGGGCGCAAAAAGGAAGAATCAAAGCGTACCATGAGGCTAAGAAGGTGTTTGGTTTACATAAATGTGCTCCTTTTATTGCCACCGCCACAAATTTTCTTCACTATATGAAATCATTATCGGGAGTGCATCATATTATACTTTAAAATTACAGGTGACGTTTGAAAACACTGGAAAACTATTTGCGAGCATTGAGCCGGGGCCGCGATTGAATATCATGGATAAGTTGTTTGATGGATTGCTTAAAGGCGTCAGAGCATATCCGTTAAATATTCCTGGGACAGCTTACCACCATGCGCGTAACGTAAGAAGAAATCTCTGCAAACTTGTTGAATTAATATGAATTTGAAAGTAGTAACATAATATTTTTCACAGTGTCGTAGAAAACTCGAGGCAATTTTTAGAGAGGAGCTAGAGAAGAAGAAAAATAGGACGACCGAAATCACAACTGATCTTATGGACGGGCTAATGCAAATGAAAGATGATGAAGGCAACAAGATGAGTGACCAAGAAGTGTTAGATAACATCGTCAGCCTTGTCGTTGGGGGCTTCGAGTCCACTTCCATCGCATCAATGTGGGCTATTTACTATCTTTCAAAGTATCCTGATGTTCTCAAGTAGCTTAGGGTATGCATACAAACCGAAAAATGGCTGATGTTTATAAAAGAAGAGGATAATTTCTAATACATTTCTAAACTATTAATCGTGTGAATAGTTTCATAACGTGATTTCACTTTTCTATAAATTTTGAAAATACACAAAAAACCTTAGAACAGTAGGTAAACCCTAAAACTACCACAATTTGCTCCTTAAAGTGTTGCTATTTATGGTCCTTTCAACAATGGTTTTAGAGCTTTTGACGATTTGAAATATATAAATATGAAATTACACTTTAATTATTTAGAGGTCTACTCGTGATTGACCAAAATCTTGGGGTTGTATTTACAATTTACCAAGAAAATGAGAAATGGTGTAGCATTGCCTATTTGCTCATTGCTGACATGAGAACATTGTCTTGTTAACCAAGGAAGAGAACATGGAGATGAGCCAAAGCAAGCAAGGCAATTTCCTAACAAGTGATGATGTATCCAAGCTAAAATATACAGCTAGGGTGTGCAAATTGGATATTTAATTTATATAATTTTAAAAATATATTCTCCATTTTTTTTCCCCTTTCTTTAGTATATTGAATTAAGATTGCAGGCGGTGGAAGAAACAATAAGAATGGCCAATCTTGCATCAATTCTTTTTCGACGAGCCATCAAGGATGCTAACTACAAAGGTGTGCTTTCATTATTGAGAAAATTACTTATTTACAATGAAAATTAAAAAAAATTGCCAAAATACAAAGTTTATAAAAACAATTTCCAAAATATCAAATTTATAGATGCAATATAATTATTTATACTAATATCACATTTTTAAAATACGATAATAGTATAATATCTATGTTGCATCTTGAAAATACGACATTAGTACTAATAGTTAATATCGCATACAACATCGACTTTTGTATACCGCCACTAGGTATACATAGCAATATCACGTCTTCAAAATGAGATAATGTATCAGTATTTTGGTAATTTTATACATAATTTGTAATTATGTAATTTTTTTTTCCTAGAGTTAGTAAACATGTATTGCACCATCTCATTATCTAATTGTTGAAAAGTACCCTGCATTGTTTGTGTTAAGTATAAAATCAACTTAATAAAAAATCAAAGTGTATCCCAATAGAATAGAGTATGTATGTTCCAAATTTTGATATGATCCCCTCAACTTAATCTCTCTTTAATTCTCAATTTACAAATCAATTATTAAGATTATATAGATTTTAAAAATATTCTATGATTTCATCATGATAATATCATTTTTTTTTATAATCTCAACCGTTAATTATCTATCTTATAATAATGTTAACTCTATCTTTTTTATTTGTAATTGAAGGCAAACAGATATTCTTTGTACAAACCAGAAGCTATAAGGCTTATCACCTATTAGCACTTGGCGTACCGCGTTATATTCATCAAATGAAATGCGATTCTGATATAAAAGATAACAACATCGTTTGTGTGCACCACAGTTGTAACATTAATATTTAATTTGCATGATCCTCCATTTGTACTTGACTCGGAATCTCACGTGTGTCCGCTCCACGATATTGATTGATGATCCGACCCAAAAATGTTGCCATTGTCTAGATTTTTCCGATTATGAACTATTTTATGAACCTTTTTGCATGCTGTAGGGTACATAATACCAGAGAAGTGGAAAGTAATATTATGGATTCGATACCTCCAGACAAATCCGGAAAACTTTGAGGATCCAATGTGCTTTAATCCGGAAAGATGGAACGTAAGTACAAATACATTGCTAGTTTATCGGTTATTATCGAAGTTCTCTGCATATTTTTGTCAAAACCGTTGAGTAACCATAATATATATATATACATACATACATGTATATATACAAATATATATCTTCTCAGAAACCAGCAAGGCCGGGAACTTATTCAGTGTTTGGCGGTGGGTCGAGAATTTGCGCGGGAAATATGCTTGCAAGAATTCAGCTTGCGCTTCTTCTTCACCATTTGTCAGTAGGATACAGGTAAAAGCAACTATATAGTGCAAAAAAAATGAGACTAGCGTAAAGTGGAGCTGTTAATTTCCAATCAAGTTAACCATTAGCTGCCGAGTTAAGAATACACACATTGAAAAGGCTTACAAAGTACTAAATATGTACGAATATTCGCAGGTGGGAATTGGTCAGTCCAGATGCAGATATTGTGTACCTTTCACATCCAAAGCCTGCGGATGGAACTGAAGTTATATTCAGCAAACTATGACGCCCCTTTGATATCCCTTTCACATATTAAGCCCATTATCTACAAGCCATAGTCCTCGCACTATCGGGGTTTATGTCTGTATTCCACAACAATATCTATGTTTGCTTGTTTCAGTGTAAAACCATGGCAATGGATATTAATTATGATGTATCTAGTACAAGGGAATGGGATTTGAAATGCTGATTTCCTTTTCCATGTTTTGAAGCAGTTTTAGAAGTTGAAATCGTGATTCCTAAGAATCGGTAGTTTCGATTTTAAGAGGAATGTGTGATTCCACCTTTTTGCCCTTATTAGTAAATATGTATCTAAAATTAAGTAGCCTCATTAGCGATATTTAGCAAAATACACATTTAGTTCCATTCTAAATATGCTTCAACTAAACATATAATGGGAATAAAATCAAAGATTGCAATTGTGTTTCTAAATATAGGATTGATTTCTCATTTTTTATCCTCATTCCATTTCAATAAAATTCATTCTATTCCTCACAATTCTTGTATATTGAACATGACGTTAGTTAATAGATGTTCACATTTCCTAAAAAAATATTAAGAAAAACTATATTTTCTTTTGATAAAGTAATATCTCTTCCACTTTTAAAGACTTTTAGCACAACTATAATCGTCATTATTATTTCTATCACTACAAGTTAAATTTTTCATTGGTTGTTGGATAACTCCAGAAAATAAACCTGCCACATAGCCTTATGGTAGCTTAGTTATCAAATTATCACTTTAATATTTATATGCAGACATCACACACATACAACCAAAGCTACTTATGCTTACACTCATGATCCTTTGTTTCTAAAACCTAACTTGTACTCACCACATTAAATTCCCATAATCAATTATACATGTTTGCCACTACAAGATCCTTTGCTTAGAAATGTAACAACTCGGATGAAACTCAAACGCAATACAGTTTTGCCCCCTGATACAACAACTTCCTAAGAATCTATCTATCTTGGGATTGCTCCAACTCAAGCACGTTAACTTTGAATTTTCAATATACTCCAAGCTGTTACACCAAAAGATACCTCGATGATTTAAAATTTCATCATCTAGCATATGAAGGGTATTACAATCCACCACCCTTAAAGAACTAATGTCCTCATCAACTTTATTATACAAGTCCAAGACCACTACCAGGCAAGGACTTGACCTTCTGATTGTTAAAGTGCATAGATACCACTTGTAATGATCCAGTCAAAACTCCTCCCACCAAAGTATTATTTACTTTGGCATGGAACGCCATACAGTTTTGTCTCCTACTACAACAGCTTCTCAAAAGTTCACCAATCCTAAAATTGCACCAGTTCTAGTACACTTAACTTCTAAATTTCGATATACTCCGAGCTGCTACACTAAGAGACACCTTAATGATTTAGAATTATGTCATCTAACATATAAGGATATTACCAAAAATCCTAAATTACTTATCAAAATGTATGTTTAACTTTTGTAAGAGTGATGAATACACTATGAATTATTTTTTGTTTTTAAGAAAATTTATACTTTTGTAAAGGTCCTTATAGTCTAGTAGTATGAACACTGGTTTCGTAATGGGATGGATCAAATTCAATTCCCAATCCTCTAAATTTAATATGTGCAACAGTTGGAAAAAAGAAAAAAGAAAATTTATGCTTTCTTTTTTTACAAAAGTTTAAAATCCATTCAATAACATATATTAATTAGTAGGATTTTGCATTACTTCAAATGCTTAACGTAAGGTTAACATATCGATCTATTATTGTTTTTAGATTCCTATGAGATATAATGGTTGAAGAACACCTCAATTAAAAGTTACCATGGAAATTAATGGAAAACACTAAGGGTAGCTTATTGGGAAATCTTCTAATTAGATACGGGAGATAATACGATCCAACTTAGATTAACACACGACATTCGGTATCGCACTAACCAAAGGGGTAGGTCCGAACCTTAAGATGATCTAAGAGGTAAATGAAAGTTGAAGGTTGAGCAAGGGTCCATATGTACCAATGATGGATATAACGCACCAATGCCTTAAACAAGCTCTAATTGCACTTAATATGATGCACAAATGTGGCCAAAGGTTACTCGCCACTAGTTCACGCTTAATAGGCTAGATAAAAGTAGGCAAAAGCAAGAAAAATACTTAGCTCACGAAAATGTGTTTGAATATCAAAAGTATTAACTTCTTTTCGGCTATTATAATATATAAGTATTTATATGAACCAATTAGGATAAAACCTAGGTTAGAGTAAAACTAAAAAAAAAAAAAAAAGATTCCTACCGGTAAAAGAAAGGGGAATAATTAACAAGGGTAACATTGTAATCAAGCAAAAAGAATGTCTGGTGGGAAAAAGGACATTATAGATGTTAGAATTGCTCATTCTTTGGTCTTAATGATATTGTTAGTCGAGCAAGGATAGGTTTTTATCAGGTTAAGTTGGCATTAGCAATTTGATAGCTCAGCATCTCGAACGGTCGGGACTGAAAAAGGGGTTGGTTCAAGGGAGACACATTGTTGCATCGGCCTTGAGAGGTAGACTCCTGGTAGTTGTTAGCTTGGCTTTGGTATGGATTAGGTTGGCAGTATTCCGATACAACGCTTGGACAGGTATGTTATGGAGAGGTTAGCTCGGTATGCTGGCTGGTCACCTTAGCAGCTTCTTACATAATGTAGAGAACAAAGTAACTCAATAGGTCAGACTAAGGGATGTGTTACTCCTCATCGTTCAACTCAACTCGGACAGCTTAGTAAACCATCTGAGCAAGCCTTTGAGCTTAGGAATGTATGATTAGTTCATGATCCCTATCATTCCCTTCGGGCTATTTAAGATTTGGGATTAAATCTAGTTCAGCTTCATGTTACTTGTCTTTGGAAGTAAACGAGTGGAGATTGGCAATGTTAAGGGAGTTTGAGACTCCATACTCTTATGATAGTTCAATCATAAAGGCATTAAGATTGATCTTTTCAAGCACTTTAAAGGGTCTGTTGACTCTAGGAGATAACTTACTCTTCCTCAAGTTAGAAGAACCGTTCCTTGTCAAGGTGGATCCAAACCAAATCACCTAATTGAAATTCTCTTTTCTTCCGTCCTTGGGTTCATCTCTTGAGCATGGCAGCATCTCATCTTAATTGTTCTATGACCTTCTAATACATGGCTCTGATGGTCTCAACTCTCTCTATAGCTAACTGGTCATCATTTGGGCTTTAAAGGGGTGTTTGGTCCATTGGGAGCTCAGGGTTGAACCTATAGGCAACCTCAAATAAAAACATGTTTGTTACACTATGGGTAATCTTGTTGTAAGTGAAGTCTACGATCAGCAGATACAAATCCCAATTAGCCATGTTCTAACCAACGACGACCCATAGTAAAGTTTCCACTGTTCTATTGACAACTTCGATCTGTCCGTCCATTTGTAGATAACAGGACGTGCTGTACAATAGCTTGGTTCTCATACATCTCCATAATGTTCTCCAAAAGTGGCTCATGAACTTTAGGTCTCAATCTGAAACAATGGTTTCGAGTACTTTATGAAGCTTAACTACTTCTTGCAAGAAAAGAAAAGAAATAGCCAAAGCTTCATTAGTTTTTATACAAGGCACGAAGTGTGTCATCTTACTAAATCAATCCATGACCACTATGATAAAGTCCTTCCCTTAAGACATCCTCAATAATCCTAATATAAAGTCCATGCTTAGCTTGAACTAAGGTTTAGTCGAAATAGGCAAAGGTAAATAGTGCCCTTGCTCAATTCGGCTCGACTCTTCACTTTTCTATAAGAAATACACCTTTCCAACATAGATTAGATGTCTTTCATCATTCTTGACCAAAAGAATCTTAAGGATAATACCTCATAAGTGTGGTGCTAGCTAAAGTGTCCTAACATTCCTCCTCCATACGCGTTGTGCACTAACAATTCTCTTATGGAACAAGTCAAGATACATGATCTCCTCTTTCTAAATAAGTATCCATCTTTCTTTTGATAATCATCAAATGTCTGTTCTTCCTCACACTTAGCATAGAAGGAACCAAAATGTTAATCCTATACATATAAACCCTTTATCATTGAAAAACCAAGCAAGCTAGTCTGCAGCTTAGTCAAGAGAGAATATCGTCTCAATGAGGCGTCGGCCACTATATTATTATTCCCATTCTTGTATTCTATGACATAAGAAAATCCTTCTATGAACTAGAACCATTTAGCTTATCTCTAAGACAACTTAGGTTAGCTCTTCAAATATCTTAAGGATTCATGATCAGTGTAGATCATAAATTCCTTAGACAATAGATAGTGTTGTATATAATTAAGGCTTGAATAAAGAGTAAAACTCCTTATCATAAATAGAATAGTTAAGTGTAGCTTTTCTAAGTTTTTCATTAAAGAAAGTAATAGTTCGGCCTTCTTGCATCAGCACGGCATCTATGTCTAGTCCAGATGTGTCACGCTCCACTTTAAACACATTGTTAAAGCTCAGCAAAGCTAAGATAAAGGCTATAGTTAGCTTCTCGTTCACCTCTTCAAAATTCCTTTGCTCCTTCTCTCCCCATCCGAACTTGACATTCTTCTTCAATAGTTTAGTAAGTGAGGCTACAATCATACTGAAATTCCTTATAAATCTGCGATAAAATAATATCAAACCATAGAAACTTCTCACATTAGTTAAGGTAGTCGGCACAGGCCATTCAATGATTGTTCTTATCTTTTCATTGTCAACTCGTATTCCTCCACCACTTATAACATACCCTAGGAAGACTACTTCAAGTCGACAAAAGTCACACTTCCTCATATTGGCGTAGAGCCTTTCAGATTGGAGTTTTCCAAAGACTGCTCAAAGATGCTACTGATGGGTCTCCAAATCAAGGCTATACATTAAGATGTCATCAAAATAAACCACCACAAATCTCCTTATTAATTCTTGGAGCACATGATTCATCTGTAGCATAAATGTGATGGCATCACAAGCCATTCAAACCATCTATGGCGTATTTTGAATGCGGTCTTCCACTCGTCACCCTTACGCATTTGAATCTAATAGTATCCAAATTTGAGGTTAATCTTAGAAAATACTCTTACTCCATTGAGCTCATCTAACATATCACCAAGCCTTGATATGAGATATCTATACTTCATGGTAATGCAATTGATTGCTTGGTTATTTACACATATTCTCCATGACCCATCTTTCTTAGGTACTAACAAGGCTAGCATGGCAGAGGGGCTACAGAATTCTCGTACATACTCTTTCTTCATTAGATCATCTACTTGTCTTTGTAACTTAGCAGCCTGTTCAAGGTTCAGCCTATAGGCAAGCTTATTCAACAGTACGACTCCTAACTACAAGTCAATCGCATGTTCAACACCTCAGATGGGAAGCAGGACTGTCAGCAACTCAGTTGGGAACAGGTCAATGAACTCATCCAAGATGATTTTCACCTCGATAGGCACCATTCCTTCCTTGGATCTCATCTCCAGTAACCTTCTAACCAATAGATAGGTCAACTCTTCAAGTTTTATCTCTCTCTTCAATTTAGCTGGAGTCATTAGCAAAGCCTCTTTCTTCAGGACCATGCTCAATTAGGTACATATGACTTTTACTTGTTTAGTAGTCAGAAGACTCAACTTCAACTTTCTACCTTCATGCTCTAAGGAACATTTATTCCTCCTTCCATCACACATTACGGTTTAGTCAAACATCCATGGTCATCCAAATAGAACGTAGGATGTACTCATGGGCAACACATCTCAAAGCACTTCATCTAAACAATTGCCAATACAGACCAGTACAGACACCTGTTTGTTCACTTGTAGCACTCCCTTATCACTAAGCCAATGTAGCTAATAAGGTTTTGAGTGAGGCTTAGTTAGCAACTTCAATTGTTAAACCATGAAAGTAGAGGCTACATTTGTACAGCTTCCACTGTCACCAATCAAGGCATACAGTAACCTATTCACCTTGCATCTAATATAAAAAAGATTCTCTCTCAGTTTGTTCTCGAGCACATGACTCACAGTCATCATCCACCTCAATACTACAGTAGCTTACATAAAATTACCTTTTTCGCTATAGATAACTCCCTCCTCTTCAGACAATTTGGTTTGTTTGATCTCTTTCAAGTCTTCCACTTTCTTATCAATACTATCTACCTCAATAGTTGGTGCTTTACCTCGGATCACCATGGTTCTCCTGTGCGGACACTAAGTAACCATGTGTCTAAATCCTTGACATTTGAAACACTTAATCTCATTCATCTTTTGTTTTAAGCTTTAATCTTTCTCAAACTTCCTTAGGATCTCCTTCTCCTTTGCTCGGGTAATTTGAGCAAGTCGAGTCTAAGTAACCTTACTTGTTTTCATCTATACAAGTCTACTTAGAACAAATCGGCTATTACTGGGTTAGCTGATAGAGGGTTGGAAACTTCCTATTCGATGCCTTTCGATTCTCCAAGCAACTCGAATAACATCATCAAATGATCCAATATCTATGGTTTTTAGAACATCTCCAATCTCTATAACAATTTATTGATAAATCAAGATATAGTTTGGTCTTCAAGCTCAATGACTTTATATTGGATCATTAGCATCTGAAAGTCCTTTACGTATGCATCACTAGTCCTTACCTCAGCTTTTGTAATCTTTTGAAGGAATCTTACAAATCGTAGCTCGACACAGATCTCCTTCTCATGACCCTCTTCATCTCATCCCAATTCCTAACTTCACGTTTTCCCTCTTTTTTTTAGGTGGATTGCGTGTGCTTCAACCATAAGGTGACATAACCAGTAAATTCCAACACAGCAAGTCTAACCTTTGTATTATCTGGTACTTCGTGGCATTCAACTTGTTTCTTAATCTTATCTACCCAATCCAGGTAGTCCTCAGCATCTCCACTCCTAGAAAAACTTAGAATACACATCTTCAATCTTTCTACTCTAGTAGCTTGAAAATTACCTTCTTTTGGTTCATAGTGCTCCTCTACTTTGTTGTCTCCTTCCTCTCCTTCCTCTTCGATTTTATCAAGTACTAGCCTACACCTAGTAACCTTACCCATTCCTTCAGTTCAGGGCAATCAAACGGTGCATGAACTCGGCTAAACTGACCATTGCCTCTCTTAGGTTGTTCGCGTCCTTTATATGGGCCATTTCTAGCACACTGCTTATCTTTATTTATGACAATCACCAAACTGACTACTAGGTTAATGAGTCTATCCAATCGGTCACTCACTGACTAGGGTATGAAGCTTCCTTATTGTAACGACCCGGCCGAAACTCTTTCCACTGAGGTATTATCCGCTTTAGCATGAAACGCCGCACAGTTTTGTCCCCTGGTGCAGCTGCTTCCCAGGAGGTCAGCCATCCTGAGATTATTCCAGCATGAGCACGCTTAACTCCAGAGTTTCAGCGTACTCCGAGCCGCTACAACAAAAGGCACCTCGATGAATAGAGTTCCTCTCTCCAGGAATGTAAGGGGTATTACAATCCACCCCCCTTACGAAACTGACGAACATAAGTCCAAGATAACCACCAGGCAGGGCCTCGCCCTTCCGGCTAGTAGAATGCTCTGATACCATTCTGTAACGACCCGGCCGGAACTCCTTCCATCGAGGTATTGTCCGCTTTGGCATGAAACGCCGCACGGTTTTATGCGGCTCGGAGTACGTCGAAACTCCGGAGTTAAGCGTGCTCATGCTGGAGCAATCTCAGGATGGGTGACCTCCTGGGAAGCAGTTGCACCAGGGGATAAAACCGTGCGGCGTTTCATGCCAAAGCGGACAATACCTCGATGGAAGGAGTTTCGGCCAAGTCGTTACACTTATTGGCCTTGGCTATTCTAAGCATCACTCTCTTGGTTACCAATAGCTCTTTGTACACTCAAGTCAAACATTATTGTCTATTTTTTTTAGATTTAATAACTAATATACTATTCAAAGCTTCCTACCACAAACAAGGATAAACTAACACCAAATACACCAATAGTTAGTACAACCAAAACACAATAAACGACTACATACTCGTACTCTATTTTGCATACACGAAATAGGGGAAGATAGAGCACGAAATTCTTCAACACAACTCACCTTTCAAACTCCTATGACAACCATAAAATGCCTAATACACACTCACAAAATTAATAACAAGTTACTCAGAAAACAAAGCAATATAAACTAGCTTCAAATGTAGCCAAGCTCTGATACCAAGATGAGATAATCCGACATGGATGAACACATGACGTCCGGTATCACACGAACCAAAGGGGTGGGTCCAAACCTCAAGAAGGTCCGAAAGGTAATTAAAATTCGAAGGTTAAGCAAGACTCTTCGTGCATCGATGATGAATATGATGCACTAACGCCTCATATAAGCTTAAGTTGCACTTGATATGATGTACAAGTGTAGCTAAAGTCACTCGCTATTAGTCTACGCTTAATGAATTAGATAAGAGTAGTCGAGAGTAAGAAAAGCACTTAGCTCACAAGAATGTGTTTGAATATCAAAAGTGTTAACTTCTTTTCGGCTATTACAATATATAAGTATTTATATAACCCAATTAGGCTAAAACCTAGATTAGAGTAAATTACAAAAAAAAAAAAAGAAAAAGGATTCCTACTAATAAGAGAAAAAGGAATAATTTATAGGGGTAATAGTGTAATCAGGCAAAAAGAATGTCTGGTAGGAGAAAGGATAGTACAGATGTCAAAAAAGGCAGTACGCGCGTCATTTGGTCATTCTGTAGTTCCGATGATACTGTTAGCCGAGTAAGGACAAGTTTTGATTAGGACAAGTCAACATCAGCAATTTGGTAACTTGGCATCTTGAATAGTTGGGACTGGAAAAGGGGTTGGTTTAAGGGCGACTTATTATCAAGTAGGCTTCAAGAAATCGGCTCCTAGTAGTTGTCAACTTGGCTTTAGCATGGATCGGGTCGGAAGTACTATGATTCAATGCTTAGACATATATGTTGTGGAGAGGTCAACTTGACATGTCGACTAGTCAACTCGGTAGCTTCTTAGATGATGTAGAGAACAAAGTAACTCGACAGATTGGACTAAGGGATGTACTACTCTGCATTGTTCAACTTAGCTCAGACAACTCAGTGAACCATCTAAGCAAGCCCTCAAGCTCCAGAGTGCATGATTGTTCCATGATTCTTATTAGGAATGTTATGTGGTTACTAAGGAGTAAGAAGGTAAAAAGACTGAAGTGTTTTTTCCTCAACCCTTTTATGGATAATGTCAACATTATGATTTATTTATGAAACATTTTTTATATTGGAAATTCATTATATCACATTTGATATTGCTCGAACTAGTCATACCTAGAGTTCATGATTTTAAAAAAAAGTTGTAAGTCAAAACAACTGTAACCTAATGACTTGAACATTAGTTTTTAATGGGATGGAACAAATGCAAGTCCCTCTCTACTATATTGTAATATGGAATAAAATTGGAGAAAAAGAGAGAAAGAAAGTTGCTACAAACTCTATGGATGAATGTTGAGCATTTAACTTATGAATGACCAACCAATATTTTTAATTTAGTTAGTAAGATAATGTAATAACTTATGTTATATTGTAGCAGAAACCAAGGCTATTGCAATCTTTTTTGCCAACAATACATTGGACAACTATTAAGAGACGAGAATTAGAACTTATTCCATTTATGAGGAAGAACAGTGTTTATACCAACTACATAAGGCTCTGACAAGACTACCATAATTTTAAAAAGCGCTAATTACACAGTTGAAATCTCCTCTTTCCTAATATACTAAAAAAAAATTAAAGCCATATCTACAATGTTTTAGAGAACTTGAAGGGTAATATACATTCTAAGAGATTGCTTATGTATTGAGAAAAGGGAAAAAATATAATTGGCCCAAATTGGTTGATTACCAACCATCATTAACCAATAACGAGTGGGCTTTTGCAAAGTTGTCAAACTCGAATTGGTCTAGCCAATTTGATCTAATTCAACTCGTAACCCAGTTGATCTAATTGGGCAAAATAGGTCTGAATGCACACCTCTAAAGAAAATAGGGAAGATCTTGGCCAGCAAGACTTCATGGCACTAACATGCTTAGAAGTTTTTATATAACCTTATCAAGTAAGTTAATCATTTCAAAAGTTTTCTAGATAACTTCTTAGTTAAGTAAGTTGCTTTAGAAACTTAACTCAAAAGTCTCCAAAGTTAACTTCTTAAGAAAGACCATTTACAAACTTAAACCATAGGTTTCCTTAATTAACCCCCAAAGTAAGCTACCTTAGGAGCTTAACTCTTAACCTCTCCAAAAGTAACATTTCAAGTGAGATACCCTAGTAACTTAATCAAGAAGCATCCTAGCTAGTTTCACATGTAAGTTACTTAATCGGTCGAACCTAAAAGTTTCCTTGCTAACTTTTGAAGTCAGTCATGTAAGTAGCTTAATTTAGAAGGTCTCTAGCTAGCTTCTAAAGAAAGTCATTGAAATAATTTCACCTAGGAGTTACCATGTTATTTTTTCAAGCAAGTTCTCTAGATGACTTATCTTAAGAGTTTCTTAAATGACTTCCTTATTAACTTGCTTTGTTGACTTAATTCGAAAGTTTATTAATTCACCTTCTTCTGGAAGTCACTTAATTAACTTTTGAAGAAGGCTAATAACCAACTTCCCAAAAACGTTAATAAGCAACTTCCTAAAGAAGTATAATAATTAACTTCTTAAAGGAGGCTATTAATTAACTTTTCAAAGAAGAACATCTTGTTTCTCCTTAAGGAGGTTAACAATTGACTTTCTAAAAAGGGATATAATCTATTTTCTCATGAAAATTAATAAATAATAATAATAATAATTAATAAATATATCTTATAAGTGAAATAATATATCCTCGTTAGTTATCCTTTATTATAAAAAGAATAAAATAATAAAAAAAATGTAATTGGCGCACAAGAGGAACTAATTAATTTATGATGCTAAAAGATTCTTTCAATTGCTAAGATAAACTTTAAAGATAATCTCCAAATCACTATAAACACCAAACTCTTAAGGCTTAGTTAGAGCATTCATTAAGATAGATTAAAAACTAAAACTAAAATTATAAGTTTAGCTCTGTATTTCATAATTTAAGATAAAATGTAGGGAATCAAGTAATTATCGTAGCATAGGTACATAGTAGCTAGGAATATAATACTAAGTTAACTAAAAACTCTAAACTGAAATTTAAGTCCTCTGTGTAGCACTAAGCCCTTCCTATGTCCTTCTTTTTTTTAATTTTCATCCTAATTTAGCTACTTTGTATTATAATTGTAACCCCCTAAAAATTTAAAATTAAGGTTAAGGTAATTTTTTGATTAGATAGTGATTTAGTAACTCAAGTAAATTTTGAGAAATAGAATAATCGTAGGCAAAGAAAATAAAGAGCTTAAGAAGAATTGAATAGGAAACCTGAAATTATTAATGGAGAATTAATTTATAGAGTTAGGATTAGTAAAATTCAAATTAAATTTCACTCCTTTTATATGATTCAAAATTGAATAAAATGGTTGTTTGGTTTAATAATTAGTTAAAGGAAATAACCATAATATTGGAACATCTAGTAAATAAGTACAAAATAAGGTAAAGAGGACAAGTAATGAAATAACAAAATTTCCCAAATTTCCCCCCTTATTGTCCTGACAAAACATGGTCAATTGGGGAGGAAGAAAAGTCAATGCTACCATTAAAATTTTGTTGAATTGGTTAAAGTAAATATCTAAGTCTTCAACTTCTTTTCTAAGTAAATTGTCTTGTGTAAGAAGACTTCAATAGGTGGGACATTCTTATATATAAGGCTAAGTCATCTACCATACAACTCTTTTGTTCTATTGACTAGTTACTTTCAAAACAACAAAGTGGTCCTTTCTTCTCCCTCACGTGTCATCACTCTCCAACCCCCAGACCCTACTTCTCTTTTCCATTTTTATCCCTTAAAAATCGAACACAACCAACAGTTATTGGCTATATTTGGCTTTACACAAGGCATACGAACATGGAAGTGCACATCTTTAAAGCAAAATAAAGGTAATAACAAGTTGTAATAAAGGAGTTACCTTGCATGTTGTCTATATGTGCTTAGGTGTAGTCTTTTAAAATATGATGTAAATCTTTAGGAATCATACTATAAGTTAGTTGTTCATCATACTTGATCAAGGATTTAACAAGAAATCTTTTCCTAAGCTTCCTCCTAAGTTGGCCCCACACATTTGGATTCCATATACCTAATTTTCTTCTTGAACAAATAACTACAACTTACATGTTGTGACTTGTACATGTAAAATCTATTAGGTTAATTGGAAGACCTAGTCTCCTAAAGGTTTCGACCAACATAAGAATTGTAGGGGATCCTAAGTTTGTCATGTAATTGATTGATAATATTAGTCAACAATGAAGATTAAGAAGTGATCATGGAATTTTATGGTGAAATTAGTAAAGATGGGTAAAAGTCATTAGGATCATGACTATGAGACTAACCATAAATCAATAAAATGATATTAGTATAAATAACATAATAATAAAAAAATAACTATTAAGGTTAGTAACTTGAAAAAATTATCAATTACAAGAAAAGAAGGAATTAGAAGTTACTAAGGAGAAAATTGGAACTATATGTATAAGCTATTACGTATGCCACTTAAATAAGTAAATTGTATAATATATATACACACACATATACTAATAAGAAGCTATTATGATTAACTTAGGGTTAACTCCTCTAATATTATAAAGAAAATTAGGGATACTTTTAAGAATATAGCGAAATACGGGGTACAAAGTATTAAGTTAAACCATGTATAAGAAGTGGAGTAATAAACTAATTCTAATAATATAGAAGAAAGAAATGGGACTTAAATAGTATAAGAGATTAGTACAATTATCTTATTATTGTTTATGTTTATATAGGTGATATCGAAGAATTGCAGGATTATCCGAAGGACTATTTTGATTGAATTTGATGGACAAGTGAGTATTTATGATGACTATCACTGTGCTTATGCTTATAAAAATTAGTGGCACCTAAACAATAAATTGAAATGGTTATGTATATGGCGATCGGGTTTCGCATGTGCTTGTTTAGTTGTATTTGGTTGCCAACTGACTTAATTGAAAGTGAAATATGAGATTATTGTTGCATTTAGTTGTAATCCTAATGCTAAGTGCCTGTTGGAATGGAAGATCATCTAAAAGAACCAGATATAAGCATATTGAAAGTTAAGTCAAATGCATCATCCACTGCATCCCTACATTTCCTCTCTTATTGCCATTATTATTACATACATAATGAAAGATATCCTAAGTCGAGATCCTCTCATTTAATTAAAAATTAAGTAACTTAGAGAGTGGTCGTATGATTAAATGAGCTGAATTCATTATGTTGTTAAAGGCTTGCATATATTTGGAGGAGTCAGTAGCTAGAGGATTGGATCCCCGAGGTGTTTTATGAACAATATAGTAATTAAGGAAAGGATACAAGCCAAGAGATAGTGACATGATGATTTGGATTGCCTAGACAATGATAGAACTACTAATTCTCAACTGTAGGTCTAAAAGGGGGGTGGAAGGCATAAAGCCTTAACTTCACGCAATTACTGGTAGGCTACATGCAATGTTTGCTTTCGTACATGTGTTCATGCATTTATATGCCTAACAACTTACTAAACTAGATGTACATTACGCCCCTATAGTTTCTTGCAAGTTTTCAATACAGGGATTAGGT
This sequence comes from Lumnitzera racemosa, assembly GCA_024138005.1. Classification (NCBI taxonomy): domain Eukaryota; kingdom Viridiplantae; phylum Streptophyta; class Magnoliopsida; order Myrtales; family Combretaceae; genus Lumnitzera; species Lumnitzera racemosa. Next base: position 6,230,563 of record JAMXBC010000004.1, read on the forward strand.
AGGATCAAAGTGCAGAGTGATTTCAACTCAACCTTTAGAAGTTATACTTAATTAAATAGGGGGTTGAAGAACTATATAAGACTGTAAGGCAAATGCTCATAAAACTTATATATAGATATATGTTTATTTGAAATCAAATTTTGTAATCTTCTATAACTTCATTTTGAATCTACAAGTGTAAGTTTTGTTTACCTTATCTTATCATTTAGTAGAAGATATCAATTTTCTATGATTTTGGTGAACTATGAAATATTGGTTTTCTTAATTATTTTCACTATTAATTAACCATATGTACCGTGAATAAAAGGAAACGAGTGGTTGTCTAAATAGAGTCTCGTAATCTCTTACTTACAATGAGGTCTTCATATTGTAGGTGCACACGTAGTATGGCTTCATAATAATTTAACAATGCCCTCCTTAAGGTCATGACTACAATCATCTAGAAAAAATTTTCATCTTATGCCTTTTTCAAGAAAAGAAATTAGAAAAATATCGATTATGATGGTAAATGATTTGACCCTTCCTTTTAATAATGAATGACATCGTATGATATAATAGGATGAAATCATGCAAAATATTTAGGAGTTTTAACTAAGATCACACAACATATTTAAATCTCCATACAAAGGATCATATAAATTACTTGGTGTAATGAACATAAAATTTCTTCTTCCTAAAAAGAATGAGCAACATGAGCACGAATCTTAGTGCATTCCCTTCTTGAAAGCGATAAGGAATCTTAGATCCCATCAAACCGTTAATGTCTCCTTATAATTTTATATGACTTATATTTTTAATCTAATTACAGATTTGATTGCATAATTTTATATTTTTTTATAATTAAAATATGACTTATATTTTCATTTTTTTTTTATTAATCTATATTCAATTCGTTGTAAAACTCAATTCAACCCATTAACCTTTTACCTTTTCATACATCTAAGTTAATCTCCAAGCCAAATCTGATGACATTAGGTTTTTGTCGAGTAGTTGGCCCTAATTCGTTCATCGGCCTCCTCGAACTTATCCTCTATTTTTCCATCTTTGTCTACACAAGGTAAAAATGGAGGTGATGAATTCTTAAGACCGTGTGCATTGTTTCGTGCGTCTACCATGGCACACGAAACTAGAGTGCCACTGCTTCTCCGTTGGATGAGGTTTCTTGCCACGAAGCGCCGCTCTATGGGGCAATGTCAAATAGTAAGTTTTCTTCATTTTTAGCTTTGATTTGTTGAGTATTTTACTGGTATTGATAAAAACTTTACAAAAAAAATGTTAAGTTTTATCAAAGAAGTATTAACTTTTTTAAAAATAGAGTTTATTAATATATTAATATAGCACCGAAGGATACAAGATAGATTTCTTAAAGATTTACATGATCTAAGTGATGTCGATTTAGTAAAAGTGAGCAAGCCACTAATGAGCAAAGAAACAGTACATAATTGAGTATTTTGTTACGACAATGAGAGCTAAGAGTGACTTTCAATAGGTAGTTGACCAATTGATTAGAAAATTCCAATTTTTTTTTTCCTGTTTCTTATTTTTTTATATGTAGTTTTAACTTTTATTTAATAAAACATATTGAATAAGATTGTTTATTAAATTGATATTCTGGATCAATCATATGCCGATAAAAGATAAGTATAAAAGTTTCAAAAAGCAAAAATGCATGATTGTGAAATAAAAAAAAAAATTGCAGGTAAATAAAGCATAACTTTTTTTTTTCTTTTTCCTCGGTAGATAATAGTGCAAAATTATATATGCAAGAGTTTACTACAAAAGTGCTAGAATCAAACACATTAGCCACGACTAAAAACAGGGGAAGAGCATATCTATGTCCCCTTTTACACATCATCGGAAATTCAATCTTCTTTACAGCTAAATTTAGCAAAAAATCATTTAACAAGATATGACTAATAGCTGTAGGAGGAACCAACAAAAAGAGTCCTCCATATCTTGCTTGAGAGCATCATGTGCCAAGAAATCAGCTATCCTATTCTATCTAGAAGAAAAAAAAATTAAAAAAAAAAAAAAGGACTTAACATTTTTAATTTGCTTAAGCTTGTCCTTGCATGCAAACAAGGCATTAATAAAGTTGGCTACATGGATTGTCATTTGATTGTATAAATATTAGAAAAAAATTTTGTTTATTTGGAATCTATCGTTTTATAAACCGATAAATAATCGTTTTATATTTCATTAATTAGGACAAATAGTTCGTTATTTTTCAATTGTTATTTATACATGCATGCTGTATAATTCCCTCTTTGCCATTACAATCATTCGGCAACACTCATATCCATTACAATGCCTCCTTGCCCCTTACATCTATCGAAAAAGATTCGAAAAACTCCCTTCCATTACCATGCAAGCTTGAATTCTTGACACCAATTCATATCCAGAATCCGACCACTGCTCAAACCATTTCCGTCCATTATTGGCCGCTCTTGTGATAGTAGAGAGGCATTCTATTATTTAATCCCACCATCCACATTCCGTTGTTGAATGATTAATGCTGGTTAATTAAAGAGACTCAAATGATGTGATTCAACATGCCCCGAAGCTTCCCCGGTCGTTGGAGTTGGATGGACAAGTTCCGCTGGTAGTTGCCCTACTTTGTGATTTATTCCAACCGGACCATCTTTACATCCACGACCCAACCAGGTTCCGGATTTGTGCTTTCCCTCTGCTAAATTTGGTCTTTGATTTCCTTTTCTTTTATTTTCCTATTTGATGTTCTTTTATCTAATAAAAACTATAAAAAGAATACAGATCTTTACAATTTAAGACAACTTTCTTGAATAAATCTCCTTTTAAGAAATTTGATCTCTTTGTAGGACCCATTTTTTAGTAGTTTTTTTTCCCCTAAAAAAAATTCCTTTCTTCTTATAAAAAAAAATAAAATTCAATAACTTAAAGAAATTTATTTTAGAAATAAGTAACCAATAAATTAAAAATTTTAAAAAATATATAAAAAGAACTATGTACGATTTGATCCCGAATTATAAGTACTTAAAGCACTTACTGTAGTCGCAATAATAAAAAGAAATTCTTTTTTTTTTCTTTTTTCTTCATTTGTTTCTTTATTTTCTTTTTTAACGTAGAGTTTTTTAAAATAAAAATAACATAAAAATTTAAAATTAAAACAATTATTTTCTTCCTATACCTTGTTTTAGCTAGTCATTATCTTGAAAATTACTAACCCTCTTATTTTTCAAGAAATTTTTGTTTGATAATGGCCTTTTGGTTTTTAAAGACCATTATTCCTGAATTTAGAATTCTTAGTTCTCAAAGATCAGTTCTTTGGAAATTAAAATTTGATTACCCAACCAGTTTTAATTTTCATTTTTCCAACTTTTGTCAATGACTATTCCAAAACCATTTTTCTAAAAAAAATTTACTCGGTTCCTTTGTTAAACAATTCATATTAGGGGAGCCTTTTATGAATTATGGAATTAAAAGTAAAGAAGATTTTCAAAATTTGAACTTGACGGTTTGGCAACTTCATTAGAGACAATTTTTCTTAAAAAGTGGATAAGCTAAATAAAATTTTCCTAAAAAATATGACAACTATTTTTGTTATTTGTAAGTTATTATTTTTCAAATAAATTTGACTAATCATTTATCAAGTATGTAAGACCTTAAGTAGAGTTTATATATGGGAAGGTTATCAAAATAAAGAGTGTGCTAGATATGGCTGAACCCAAGCCATCTTAAAACCTTAGGTAGGCAGTTATTGTGTAACCAAAGGTTGTTGTAGTCATTACTACCGTATGACAATGATAGATTACCAACTCCTATTTGAATGACAGGAGAACCTTTTAGAATCCATCTTTTTGAATCATTTACTTAATAATAATTGAAAAAAAAATGGGCTTTCAGAGGATTTATTAATAAATGAGGAGAGGATTTTTTTTAAAAGAAAAGTTATTTTTTTCAAATAAAAAGTTGTCTATTTAACCAATTATTGATAATTATTTTTTTAAACCCATTACTTATCAGTTATTATTTTTCATGTGCATGCTTTGCATCTTTAATACTTGTCAGATTCACTATCTTTTTTTTTAACCAGTTTCTCTTTAGTCACATATGTAATAAATTTCTTAGCTTCTTTTTCCAAAAAATCAAAAGAAAAAAGAAAAAAAATTAAAAAAAAAAAAGAGAAGAAGAAGAGCTAACAAGATAGGTTTTTTGTTTTTTTCTTTTTAAGCTATGATAATGCTTTAGGCAATTAAAGCCCAACTAAAAGCCTGATTGTCACTTGTCCTTAGCCTAAGAAGTTAGAAGGCAACAACCTTGATCAAAGGATGGCTGTAATGGAGGATAAAATGGCCTAAATGATGCAATTACTCCAATAGGTAGCCCAAAGCAATTAGGCTTTACATACTCAACAGACCAATGAGCAACCTAACCAATCATGAATTGATAAGAGATGAATCTGGAAATAATAATGGAGTTTCAATGAAAGATCTAGAAGAGAAACAAAAGGACCTAAACAAAAAGGTATACCAAAAGATTACAAAGCAACTGCAGAGTCTTATGGGCTTAGATAGCTTTGAGAAGTGAGCTTAATAAACATTGAAGCAATTGATAAGATAGAATACATCGAAAAGTCTAAAGCCCCTGAATTTAAGAAATATGATGGAATAGCCTATCTTATGCTACACACCTGGGTACACTTGAGGGAACTAGCTTAGTATACTAAGTATAACCAACTCATGGTCAAAACCTTCCGGGATAATCTTACGAGTCTACCTTAATCCGGCAAGCTCAATTAGATATGAATGAGGTCAATACTTAGGGTAAGCTTGCAAGCGCCTTTTACGAGCAATATAAATTCAATATTGAAGGAGCCCCATCCATGGTTGATCTGCAAAATATGAATAAGAGGGGCAATAAAACTTTTAAAGAGTATGCCCGAATGTAGAGAGAAATAGCAACTAGAATTATTCTACCCTTACTGGAGAAAGATCTCATGTCCATCATCATCAATACCTTAGACAAGCCATATTTTCGTCATTTAATGGGGCATACAACAACTAGTTTTGTAGATTTAGTAATGGTTGGAAGTTGAATCGAAGAAGCCATGTGAGAAGGAAAATTGGTGGGGCTGAATGGAACTAAGAAGGAGATACCCTATCTAGCAAGAAGGATGAAGAAGCTATGAACAGTTATTCTGTCATTCCCCATTTGACCATCCACAAGCCCAATCCAATCAACATTGATCCAAAACCTAAAAATGAAGGACAAATTTCAAAGGCACAAAAGAGATAGTTCATTCCAATATAAGTGCCCTTATCTTAAGCCTTTCACCAACTCAAGGAAGAGAATGTCCTAACTTGTGAATTCCAAAACTAGGATATAGAAATGTTTATCCCAAGCATAGTGTGAATACCACATGGGCCAAAAAGGTCATCCTATAAACAATTGCTAGAGATTGAAAAACAAAATTCAAGACCCGATTAATGCTGGAGTTTCAATCCATTCTCATAAAGAATGGTAGGCCCAATGGCAATGATGATTCACCCATGAATCAAGAAGAGCCAGACATCAGCATGATTGAGGTAGTTGAACATAAGGCAAAGGGTCCATAAAATTGGGCAAGTTCCTTGAAGAAGAGGATCTACTTGAAAAATTGACAACTCTTTCAATTTAAAGTACTTTGTAATAATGGAGATTAATAAATAAAACCTTCCAATCATGGAATCTTATTTGTTGTTTTACTTATTTGAATTGTGAAAATGAATATTGGAAGTAGATATCTCCATAAAAAGAGTTATCAAATCAATTAAGCGTTAAAGATAGGGCAAATCAAAAGACATCTTAGCATAGCTAAGGCAAATTAAGGTATACATAGGAATTGAAATTTTGCAAATTTTAAAGGGAAAGGCTTATAATTTCTCAAGTCAATTTAGAATGATAAGGGGCAAACTAAGTCCTAAACACAAAGCCTTAAACATTGAGAGACATTAAGATAAGCATAGAACTCATTCCTTAAATGGAGGTCTATATTGCATGCGATACACGGGTCGAAATGATGCTAGGTATTCATTTCACTTCCCTACACACACTTATCACATATTGAACCCCTTTGTGCCTTTAAAGAAGTTTTTTTCTTTTAAAGAAAAAAAAAATATGAATCCTGTCAAGAACCACCTCATATTAGGGCAGTTATAAGGTTAAGGTATTCTTAATAGAGGAGGTGGAACTAAACTAGTTTGTTTTTGCCGCAACTAATTTGATTCGCGATGAATTGTTGCCACAAATAATTTTTTCTCCAAGCCTTTCATTCCTTTAGCCAAACACATCAAAACTTTGAGTTTTAAATTAATCCTAGAAAGGGAATAAAAACTTAGGGTGATCAAAATAAAAGAGAGAAAAAATTAAAAAAGAAGAAAAATGAAGGAAAAAAAGAATTAAAAAAAAAAAAGGAAAAGAAAGAACGAAAGGGAGATGATCACCCAAGTTATAAACTAAGAATTTTCAATCAATAGCCCATCTACATCACCACCTTAAGCAAGGGAATTGCATTATCCTAAGGTAAAAATTCAATTGTGAAATTGAGACAAGCTTACTTTAATTCTTTCCTCAGATTCTTGACCTATAAATCTAAGTTAAGATCTAGAGCCAATAGAAGGTCATCATCTCTCAAATGATGAGAGCAAGTGACGTAAAGGCAACAAGATAGGTCTTTCGCTTGTCTGCATCATTTAGAGTTGGTAAGATTCCCCTCTTAATTAGCAATTCTCTTCTTAAAATAAAAAAGAAAAAAAAAGAGAGAAAAAACAAGGAAGAAGAGGAAGAATATGATGAAGAAGAAGAACCCTTCAAATGTCTCAAGAGCATCAGCTATCCTGAAGTCGTTTTGAAAAATGATCTTTACAAAAAAATCATAGAAACATTTGCTATGCTATACTTTTAGAAGTCTCAGGAGTGCAAATCATCCTGTGTTTTCAAAAAATTATTTTCAAAGGTTATATATTATTCGACATTTTCAAAATTTCAGGTTCATAACCATCCTACATTTTAAGAAAAAAATATTTTCAAAAATCATATGAGCATTTGCCATCTTACGTTTTCGGAGAAATACTAAGAGTAATAACTATCCTACATCTCCAAACCTTAGGAACATGAGCTATCTTACCATTTTTCAAGCTATCCCATATTTTCAAAAAATTTCAAGAGCTATATCTATCCCAACTTTTTCATAAAATTATTTTGAATAGCTTTTCTGGAGCTTTAGCCATCCTAAGTCATTTAAAGAATCTTTCAGAAATTTTAAATCAAATGAGTTTTAACTATCCTAAAGCCTAGGAGCGTCAACAATTCTAATTAAGGCGTGACAGCTATCCTACGAGAAAGAAGAAATCCCATATGGTAAACTTAAAAGACATAAATCCTGCAGGTGTTCATAAAAGAATAAGAAATTCCATAGGGTGACCTTCAAAGATAAAAATCACGCAGGACGTTCATAATAGAAATAAATCCCGTAAGGTGACTCTAAAGAGAAGTAAATACGTTAGGTGATACACCCCATGCACATACATTGAAACCTTGTATTACTGTCAGAATTAATAAAAATGTGCTATTCCTTTTTTTCATTCGTGATTATATCCCTTATAGTCTGTTAGCTTTCTTTCTTGGTTGTGTTGCTTACAAGTTTAGGCATTGTTGGCTAGCGTTGCGTGCAAGTTAGGCTTGCTTACTACTGTAGAAGTAGGATAGTAAGTGTCGCACGGTCTATTTCTATGCTAAAGAAAGCCTCAGACCGTGACAATACTAATGGCACGTTCACTTAGGAAAAATTAAAATTTCATTCCCTCCTTATTTTTTATTACGACGTTCACTTGATTTTTTATCACAGAATTACAATTTCATAAAAATCCCTATTACTTGAAATTAGATGATAGAGATTTCTTAATTCAACTAAGAAATCACAATTCTTCATTACTACCACTACCGCCACCGCCACCGCCACCGCCACTGCCACCGCCACCACCACAACAATTGACTACCACCGCCACCGTCGCCAACACCAACTACCGATACCGCTACCATAACCATCATCACTATTGCTAACACCACCAACCACCTAGCCACCGCCACTATTAGCATCACTACCATAGCTGCCGCTGCTACTTCTACCATCGCTACCGCTACCGCTACCGCTACCGCTACCGCTACCGCTACCGCTACCACCGCTACCGACCATCGTAGCCACCACTACCATTACTACCATCAACCGCCATCACCAACCACCACCTATTACTTTATGATTAGTTGAAAAAGAAAACAGATTGAGAATAATTTAGTTATTAAAATTATATTACATGTCTATTTTTAAATTACTTATAAATCCAACTAACCAAATTAATATGTATTACATTCTTATTTCAAGGAATTTCAATTCAATTTCCTCTTATTCTATTTCATGAAGTGAACAAACCGTAAATCTCGTAAAGTGATTAAAAGATAGTAATTCTCATAGGATGACTAAAAGATCGTAAATCTCATAGGGTGACATCATAGAAAGATCCCAGTTAAACATAAATGTGCCATCTTCTTAAGCTTTGCGATAAAGTTTTTTTTGAACTTCATCATAAAAAAAGTAGTTGTAGGCACTTCATTTTTGCTCTTTTAAAATATCTTTTCAATCAAAATTCTAAAAAAAAACAAAGAAAGAGAGAGAATTAAAAATTAAAGAGAGAGAGAGAGTAAAAAAAAAAAAAAACAAAGAAAGAAAGAAAGATTGAAAAGGCTTTTAAAAAAATGAAATTTGAGTTGCATTATTTAATAAGCAAAAGCTATTAGCTCATTTAGTTGAGGCCTTGAGGGAAAAAGTAGATGTCTTGGGTTGAATCCAAACTATGAACATAACCTGCTTTGTGTTACCAACACAAGGTCACCTTCTTCTTCACTGTATGCCCGAAGCTCATACGTTCGGCTGTAAAAAATGGAAGATGGACAGCGACTTTCTCCCTCAAATCTACATCTCTTTTGAATTTTTTCAATCCGAATCAACAAAAATCATTGTCCCAAATGCATTCCCACCAATATTTTTCATTTTTAACATTAAATTAGATTGATGCAAATTATCAAAATTCAAAATTTGAGTTCTAACGATGCTTATCTTCATGTTTAATTGCATCTTTTAGTTCAAAAATTGACATGGATTGAGCTCTAAAGTTACGGTTAAACTAATCCTAGTCTATTTCAAATAATTATTGGCCCTAGGCTTATTTCTAACTACCACGGATCGAGAAAATTTCAAAACCTCTTTCTTTTCTTTTTTCTTTTTTCTTTTTTTTGTTTAGTCAATCCATGGAGTTTAAGCTTATCGGCCCCGTAAAGGTAATGGGGGATCAAAAAACAACCATTCGACTACACTCGTATCCATTACAATAGCTCCTTGCCATTAAGATCTACAGAAAAAGATTAAAAAAACTCCCTTGCATTAGCATAAAAGCTTGCAATCTCGATACCCATTCATATCCAGAATCAGGCCACTACTCAAACTATTTCTATTCATTGTAGGCCGCTTTTGTGATGATAGAGAGACTATTTATTACGATTCAAGTATATAGTAGTATAAATATAAATAATCAATAAATAATTGTATAATTTTATAGAAATCGGTATCTTTTACTAGATTGTAATAGTAATTTTAATAGTTGTAATAGATAAGTTTCAATCTAGAAAAATAGTCTTGTAAAGCAATTCTCTCGAGTCAACCAAAATTAAATTTCATTTTCATTTTCATTTTCATCACATTTATTTTTTCATTCATTCATTCACTAGTATCATACTTCACACCAATATCCACACTATTAGAATAGGAATTTCGGATGCTAACATTTAGTGCTCTCATTCTTGAACTCAATGAGTAGTAAGAATTAAACATATGCTATCAAAATGAAAGCTATCAAGAATATCGTATATTTGTTCTAATACAACAAAGTTAGTGGAATAGTCAATCAACTCTCACAACAACAAACAACCAATTGTAAGCAATTCCTCTCAAGATTGATAAAATGATGGCACGTGGTTCACAAATTAGAATCATCATAATTCATTAGACAACAACAATTTTCAAGAAAACTTAACTACATGCATGATTCAACCAAGTGCTCACAAAAACAAGGATTATCATTTTAATCAAGAAAAAAAGTGCATTTATGAAGATGAAGAGATTAGCAAAAAAGTGGATGTAAAGACCAATCAAGAGGAGCGATTGGTGAAGACCAAACGTCAAGATAATAAAAAAGTGGAAGATTCGCATATTCTAGAGGACAACACCCGAATTGTATTCAAATGTGAAGACGATTTTGAGCTATTCAATGTGCCTTTTCCTCAACTATAACAAATCTTCTTCCATTGGTAGTAGTGTTCAATTACTTAGCCGTCACCTTTCGTCAATTATGTTCCATAACAAAGAGTATTTGGAGCCATTATTTGATTTCCTTCTATGCTACATTTATGAAAGACATACAATATTAGTTTTTCATGTCATCATTTTCTCTTCATATAAAAACTTTGAAAGAAGCATGTATATCTTTATTTGAACTTTTGGTGAAGTTAGCATAAGAAAAGTTTTTCACTTCGTTTGGATTAAAAATGTTTTTGGAACATGGCATATAAGACCTCTAGATATTGTCAAGATCATTCTCTTTTTGCTTGAACCTTCAAGACAAGGTTGTTTTTAAGATGCGGAGATATTATTATGGTTCAAGAACATAGTACTAGTAGTGTAAATAATCAATAGATAATTGTACAATTTTATAGAAGTTGGTATTTTTTATTAGATTGTAATAGTAACTTTAGTAGTTGTATTAACACAAAAGGTTAGTTACTTACAGCAAAGTAATAGATTAAAATGTATTTCTATAAATGGGATAATATTAATGAAAAAAAATAAATAAGTTTCAATCTAGAAAAATGGTCTTTTATGCTTTGAAAAGTGGTTCTCTTGAATCAACCAAAATAAAATTTTATGTTCATTTTATCACATTCATTCTTTCATTGATTAACTATTGTCGTATTTCATACCAATATGCGTGCTATTAAAATAAGAATTACAAGTACTAACACTATTCTACTTTTTAATCTCGTCGTCCACGTTTCGTTGTTGAATGATTACTACTGGTTAATTAAAGAGACTCAATCGATGTGATTCAACATGCCCCAAGTGGTTGGAGTTGAATAGGCAAGTTCCGTTGGTAGTTGTCCACGCCGTGATTTATTCAAAATCGACCGCGTTCACTTCCACGACCCACCTCGGTTCCAGATTTCTGTTTTTTTTTTTTTCCTTAAAAAAATTCACTTCTTTTTACAAAAAAAAAAATTAATAACTTAAAGAGAAATATTTTTAGAAAATAAGAAAACAACAAATGAAAATTATAAAAAAAATATATAAAAAAACCACATATGGCTTAATCCCAAACTATAGATACATAAGTATACATTGCAATCGCAATAATAAAATATTGTTCTTTTTCTTCATTTATTTCTTTATTTTCCTTTCGAACTTAAGTTTTTTTTAAAATAAAAATAATTCAAAATTTTAACAAGAAAAAATTATTCTTTTCTGCACCTTCTTTTAGTTAATCATTATCTTGAAAATTACTAATCTTATTTTGCAAGAAATTTCTTTTGGTAACAGCCTTTCAGTTTTAAAATCCATCCTTGAACTCAGAATTCTCACCGGAAATTAAAATTTATCTTTTAATTCCTTTGTCAAGCAATTCATAATAGGGGAGTTTTCTACGAATTAAGGAATTAAAAGTAACGAAGATTTTCAAAATTCGGGCTCTGACATCCCTCTTTTGGAGAGAGAAAAGTTTGGAAGGAAGTTTTATTTATTTGGAGGTGCATAGTCGTTGTGTACTTCACTAGTTAGGGCGTAGTTAATTATTTTTCAATTGTTATCTATACATGCTATAAATACTATACCATTCTGTAATTCCTTCAGTTAGTTGAATACAGAAAAGTTCAATTTCTAGCTTCTTCGACTTTTCTTCTCTTTCTATTTTCAACATGCTCAAGGTTTACAGATTAGACCAAATCAGTTGACTTTAGAATTCATTTGGATGTCCATTTTTTAGATATTAAGTTTAAGACACAGTTTTAAGCCCTAAAAGAAACCTCAAGAGTTTAGTAGTAAGGATGTCATTGTTGTCAAGCTTTCTTGTAAAATGAATGATCCATTTTCCTTGATCATTTTATATGATACCCCCCACTATCGCTTGCTCCAATTAAGGAGAGTAAGAAGCATTTGTATTGAGCTTCAACCAATGTTCTTATAGTGGAATTCATAAGACCAGTTCATATGTTATAGCAAATAATTTCTTTCTTTGTAAATTCTATTGCTTTGTTTGGCACGAGGGAAGAAACACACGTGGAATGATTTTGAGTGGAAAAAATATGAGAAGAAAGAAGATTAAGAGTATTTGATTTCTGTTGTCATGTTTGGAAAGTGGGGTAGAGAAGGAAAATAGAATGAATTTTAATTAATATTTAAACAAAATGGAGTATAAAATGAAATTACGAATATACTGATGAAAAGTAATAATAGATAGAATAAATAATGATAGAATTGGAATTCAAATGGTGTTTATAACTTTCCATCCCATTTCTCTTTAATTTGAAGGGGAACAAAAATTGGTGGACACATAGACAACATTCCTCCCCTAAATCATTCATTCCACTTTACCTTCTTTTTCCAAATAAGAGAATGAATTGCAAATCATACTTTCCTTCCATTTTTCTTTCCTTCCTAATTCTTTCCTTCCTAATTCTTTCCTTCATTCCAAACATAAGCTATGATTCTAAGGTTCCTATGGATTATTGCAACTTCCTTGAGAATGCCTAAAAAGCAAATCATTCCTATTGACCCAAAACCTTAGAATGACAACTAAGATTATGCCCTAGGATGGGTGTGGCTTTGTAAGGTCTGTTTTATGATAACATAAGGGGTAAATTACATGTATCTCCCCTTATCTTTGCTCTATGTGCACTTAACCCCCTTTTTCTTTCAAAATATCAAAAAACACTCCCTAATCTCCGAAAAGGTGCCAAAGTAACTTCACCATGATTTTTCCATCAATATGCACATTAACTTATAAAAAGTGAAACTTAGACATATCAAATTACCATTTTCACCCTTCCTTTTTCATTTGACTAAACCAAAACATGAAAAGTTTCTAAAATTCTTCTTTAAAATAAAAGGCATCTAAAGGTTGGAAATTTTAGAGAAAATATTGCAAATATTTTCAAAAAAATATTCTCTTCCACATTTTTATAATGTTTCTTAATAAAAAATAATTTGTTATTCTAATGAATTAATAATTTTATTAAAAAATCCATAACTTTAGTTTCAAGCTTGTAAACTTTGTTTTTTGAAAAATAAATTATGTCTTACTTCTTTTCCTCAAATTTCAATTTACTAGACAAAAAAGAAGGATAAAGGGGAAAATGGTTTTTGTATTTTAGGAATTTTTTTTCTTCAATGTTTGCTAACTAATTACTATTCTATGGTTTTCAAAAAATGAAGAACTTGTACCAGTTTTGAATTAAAAGAAAGAGATATTAGTGGTGTCATAATTTTTGCTAATATTAATAATTTTATTCAATAATATTGTTTTGTAAGCATATTATCACATAAAATAAGAATATCAACTCATAATATAGTCTATGAAATAAATTACTAGGTTTTCTACCAAATACTAATTTAATGGTATACAATATTATTATTACTAGACATAAGGGGGCATTTATTGTGCAATGTAGTCGTACTACCAATGAAAATAAAATTTTTCTTCTATTTTTTTTTTTTTTTTGCAAAAAGTTTATACTTTTAACGGGACAACTCAAACATTGGGGGCACTTAAAAATCAATATGTAAATGTAGAAACCACAAAAAAAATATATATATATATATATCATTTCAAACAAAAAAGTTTGTAACTTTTTACATTTTTACTAAAAAAACTAATAAAACTAATCAAGCATAACATGATAGTCATCAAAATACAAAAAAGAAAAAAATAGAAGAAGAAACATTTTTTAAAAGTAAAGTTAGAATATTTTTAACTTAGCTTGACTTCTAAGTCATTACAATAAGTGATAGACATTAAGGACCAATTATACGTTCCCGAGCGTGAAGGCTCTCCCAAGTGGTTCACTGAGCTATCCAAAGAGAGTTAAGCGTTGAGGAGCAATGCTTGCTCTAGCCCGATCTGTCTAGCTACTTTGTTCTCCATGCCATCCAAGATGTTGCCATGGTGATCAATTAGCATGCTGACCCAAACCCTCCACTAAACCGTAGTCCAAGCGCCAAATATGAATGCAATAATCTCTACTATACCGAGGCTGAAAAGAACTATCAAGAGCAAACCATCCGAGGGAAACTCTAATGTGAGTCATCCCTGAACCAATCACTATCCAGCCCCTTCTAACGTTGAGTAGGCCTAAACAGAGGTCCACCCCTACTTGGACCACAATACTGTCAAAATCACAGTAAAAACACGAGTACACTGTCCTTTACTGACATCCGTACTGTCATTTCTAACAAAGGATGTCCGCGTTCCTTCTTTTGCACAATTTCATATTTTCCTTGTAAATCGTTCTCTTTTGTTTTTAGCAAATAAAAACCATTCTTTTGTAATTTCTGTAACTTAGGATTTGCCTTAACGGGATGATATAAATACTTTCATATTATAAAAGTTAAGGAGATCAGATATACAAAGAATACACTGAACATTTTCACTCTCAAGCTAAGTGTCCCTCTTACTTTTAAGCTACTCTTATCTAGCCCATTCAAGCATGAACTAGTAGCAAGTAACTTTCGGCCATACTTGTGCATCATATCAAGTGCAATTTGAGCTCGTATGAGGCATTAATGCATTATATCCTTCGTCATTGTATGGAAACCTCCTGCTTAATCATCGACTATCATTTATTTTTCAAGTCATCTTATGGCTTGGACCTACCCCTGTAGTTTCCGGTGATATTAGGTTCATATGTTCATCTACGAGTCTGTATCATCTCGGTATCAGAGCTTGGCTACTTTTGAAGCTGGATTCTGCTACTGTATTCTTTTAATAGTTTATCACTACCCTCGTATGATAGTGATTCTATTGTTAGATTTGAAATTTAGTAGTGAGAAGTGTTTTGTACTCTGTTTTCTCCTGTTTTTGGTAAGCCAAAAAAGAATGTAGTTGACTGTATGTTTGTTGAGAAATCATCATTGTGAAGTAAACATCAATGTCGAATTCAAGTGTGCAAGGAACTTTAGGAAACCAAGAAAGTGGTACTCGACGTGGTTAAGGATAGGAAGGAAGCTCCTCACCATAGTCAATGAATGACCACTTGGATAGGCACACTGATTTGGTAGCTAGTTTAGTGATTGTCATCCAAGAAGACAAATTGCGAGCTAGAAACAGCCCCACTAGGAAATGCAAACAGCAAAGGGGAGGTAATGGTCAGTTTGGCTAAGATAACGTTCTATCTCGACCATCCCGAGCTGAAAGAATTGGTAAGGATACTAGATGAAGACTAGCGCTCGAAGAGATTGAAGAGGAAGCAGAAGGAGGTAACGAGACAAAAGAGTATTACGAACCTAAGGAAAGGAATGTACAAGCCCTTAAGGTTGAGGGATTGAAGATGCGTATTCCAAGCTTCTCTAAAAGCAGTGATGCTGAGGACTACCTTGATTGGGTAGATTAGATTGAAAAGTAGTTTGAATACCACGAAGTGCCCAAAAATGCAAAGTTTAGGCTAGCTGTGTTGGAGTTCACTGGTTATGTCACCTTATGGTGGAAGAACTTGTATGCGACCAAACGAAGAGAAGGAGAACAAGAGATGAGGAGTTGAGATGATATAAAGAGAATTATGTGGAGAAGGTTTGTACCAAGCTATTATTTGCAGGATACCTTCAAGAGGCTGTAAGAATTGAGGCAAGGAGCATTGAGTATGGACGCTTACGTTAAAGAGTTCCAAATGCTAATGATCCGGTACGAAGTTATGGAGCTAGAAGACCGAATTGTGTCTCGATTCATTGGCGGATTAAAGTATGAGATTGTAGATGTCCTGGAAACCCTGGATGTTAGAACGCTCGATGATGCAATCCGAGCTGCCTAGAGGATAAAAAGGCACCGAACAGGAAGATTTCGACCAAACGTCAACAGTCTTGGCAATAGCTGACCTGTTCTGAGCAAACCTGTGCTAACGGAACCGAGCAAGGTCACTGAAACCCAACTTGCTTAGACTACCCAAGTGTAGGAGAAGGAACCACCAAGGAAGTTCGAGAATGGCTAGAGTTCAAGGAGGAAGACGAGTGGGATCAAGTATTTCAAATGCCAAGAGTTTGGATACATAGTCGGTCAGTGTCCGAACAAGCGAACAATAGTGATCAGAGGCAAGGCACCGACCGTTAAGGTCAATAATACTGATGAAGAAGTAGAGGAGTCGAAGGAGGACGAATAGACTAAGCTGTCAGAAGAGAAAGTTATCTACAGCGAAGAAGACAACTTCATGCCGACTGCTCTAATGTTGAGAAGGATAATGAGTATCAGTCATGTACCTAAAAACGAGTAGAGAGAAAATCTCTTCCATATTGGGTGCAAGGTGAACGAATCACTATGCGTACTGATCGTTGATAGAGGCAGCAGCACCAATGTAGCTTCTACATTTATGGTCCAACAATTGAAATTACTAACCATGCCCCACTCGAAACCTTACAAGCTTCATTGGCTTAGTGATAAGGGAGCTCTATAAGTGAACAAACAAGTGTCTGTACCAATCTGTATACAGAGATATTGAGATGAAGTGCTCTGTAATGTGTTGCTTATGAGTGCGTCCCACCTTCTACTTGGTCGACCATGGATGTTTGACCAAACAATTATTTATGATAGTAGGAAGAACATATGCTATGTAGAGCATGAAGGAAGAAGGGTGAAATTGGGTCACATGACTGCCGAGCAGGTAAAAGTCATGCAGTCCTAACTTAGCCGAACCTTGAAGAAGGAGGCTTTAGTATTGCTCGAGCCGAATTGAAAAAAGAAATGGAGGTGGAGGGATCAACCTATGTGCTTGTCAAGAGACTTCTAGAGATGAGACTCAGGGAGGAAAAGCTACCGACCGAGATGAAAACCCTACTAAAAGACTTTGCTGACCTATTTTTGGAGGAGTTACCAAAGAGACTACCCCCAATCCGAGGCGTCAAGAATGCAATTAACCTACAGCTAAGAGCCGCACTGCCGAACAAGCCTGCCTATAGGCTGAACCTTGAACAGGCTGCCAAGTTGTAGAGGCAAGTAGACGACCTCTTGAAGAAAGGGTATATGCGCGAGTCCCCAAGCCACTATGTTATGCCAGCCCTGTTAATACCGAAGAAGGATAGTTCTTGGAGAATGTACATAGATAGTCGAGCTATCAATTGAATCACCATCAAGTACAGGTATCTCATACTTAGGCTTGATGATATGCTAGACGAGTTAAGTGGAGCAAGAGTGTTCTCCAAAATTGATCTCAAATTGGGATACCATCAAATTTGAATGCATGAAGGTGATGAGTGGAAGACCACCTTTAAGACACAACATAGTTTGTATGAATGGCTTGTAATGCCACTTGGGCTATCTAATGCGCTAAGCACATTCATACAACTTATGAATCACTTACTTCGAGAGTTACTGGGAAGGTTTGTCATAGTTTATTTTGACGACATTCTAGTATACAGTATCGACCTAGAGACACATTGAAAGCATCTCCAACAAGTGCTTGCAAAACTCCAAGCTGAACAACTCTATGCCAATCTAAAGAAATGCAACTTTTGTCGTTCCAAGGTGATCTCCTTAGGATTTGTTGTGAGCAGAGGTGACATCCAAGTCGATGAAAAGAAGATAAGAGTGATCATAGAATGGCCTAAGCGGACCTATTCTACCAATGTGAGAAGCTTCCACGACCTGGCATCATTCTATTGTCGATTCATCAGGAACTTCAATGCAATTATGGCCCTACTCATCGAACTCTCAAAGAAGAATGTTGAATTTAGATGGGAAGAGAAAGAAAGGAGGAGTTTTGAAGAAGTGAAAGAAAGGCTAACTACAACCTTGGTTTTAGCTCTGTCGAGCTTCAACAAGATATTTGAAGTAGAATGTGATGCATCCGAACTAGGCATGGGTGCTATACTAATGCAAGAAGGCTGACCTATTGCTTACTTTAGTAAGAAACTTCAAGGAGCCACACTCAACTACTCTGTCTAAGATAAGGAGTTCTACTCCTTAATCCGAGCCCTAATACTGTGGTAACACTACCTGTTGCCCAAGGAATTCGTGATCTATACTGATCATGAATCCTTAAGATATCTAAAGAGCCAATTGAAGTTATCTTGGAGACAAGCTAAATGGGTTGAGTTCATAGAGGGTTTTTCTTATGTCGTAAAATATAAAAACGAAAAGAATAATGCAATAGCTGATGCCATATCGAGATGGCATACCCTCCTGACGGAACTACAAATGAGGTTACTTAGTTTTCCAACCATCAAGAATTTGTATGCCAATGACCCACACTTTGGTACTATCTATGCCCATTGTGAGGAAGGATGAACGCTAGATGACTATCACAAGGAAGACGGATACTTATTCAAGAGGAGGAGGCTATGTATCCCGACCTATTCTACGTAAGAATGCTAGTGCGCGAGGCACATGGAGGGGATTAACAGGACACTTTGTCCAATGCCAAACTTATGAGGTATTATCCTACAGATTCTTTTAGCTAAGGATGAAGAGAAATGTCTAATCCACGCTGAAAAAATGTGCAACCTGCCAAAAAATGAAGAGTCGAGCCGAATAAGGATACTACCAACCCTTACCGATCCCGACCAAACCATGGTCCGAACTAAGTATGGACTTCATGTTAAGATTACTAAGAACATCCTAAGGGAAGGACTCCATCACGTTGGTTGTGGATCAGTTTAGTGAGATGGTACATTTTGTACCTTGTTCCAAGACTAACAATACTTCAATTATCTCTTTTCTTTCTTACAGGAGGTGACTAAGCTTCACTGCATGCCTAAAACCATAGTTTTGGATCAACACCCCAAGTTCATGAGCTACTTCTGGAGGATACTTTGGAGGTAACTAGGAACCAAGTTATTATACAGCATGTCCTGCCATCTATAAACCGATAAGCAGACCAAAGTTGTCAATCGAACTGTGGGAACTTTGTTACAGGTTGCTGTTGGACAAAACATGGCTGATTGGGATTTATGTCTGCCAATCATCGAGTTCGCCTATAATCGGACCGCCCGCAGCATCACAAGTATGTCTCCATTCGAGGTTACTTATGAGTTCAACCTTAAGCTCCCATTGGACTAAGTACCCCAACTGAGAACTGATGGTGATGACCGACCAGCCATCGAGAAAGTAGAAGCCATCAAAACCATTCACTAGAAGGTTGTAGAGCAACTGGGTTATAGAGCAACTGGGTTGAGCTACTATTAAGCTTGAGAAGCGAAATTGAGGACGAAAGAAGAGAGAATTTCGGTCGGGCAATTTAGTCTGGATATACCTTAGCAAGGAACGATTCCCAAACTTGAGGAAGAGCAAGTTGTCTCCTAGAGCCAATGGACCTTTCAGGGTACTTGAAAAGATCAATTTTAACGCCTATAGGATCAAATTGCCTGAAGGATACGAAGTCTCAGACTCTTTCAACATTACTGACCTCCAACCTTACACTCCCGAAGACGAGAAAACTGGACCCGAACCAAATTTAACCCTAAATCTCAAACAACTCGGAGGGGATGATAAGGATCAAGGACCGATTACACGCTCTCGAACCTAAGGGCTCTCCCAGGTGGTCCGTTGAGCTATCCGAGGAAAGTTAAGCATCAAAGAGCAGTACTTGCCCTAGCCCAATCTGTTGAGCTACTTTGCTCTCCATGCCATCCAAGATGTTGCCAAAGTGATCAACCAGCATGCCAAGCCGAACCCTCTATTAAACCGTAGTCCAAGCGCCAAATATGAATGCAGTAATCTCCACTGTACCGAAGCTGAAAAGAACTGTTAGGAACCGACCATCCGAAGCCAACTCCAATGTGAGCCGTACCTGAACCAATCACTGTCCAACCCCTTCTGACGTCAAGCAGGCCTAAACAGAGGTCTACCCCTACTTGGACCACAATACTGTCAAAATCACAGTAAAAATACGCATATACTGTCCTTTACTAACATCCATACTATCATTTCTAGCAAAGGACGTCCGCGTTCCTTCTTTTGTACAATTTCATATTTTCCTTATAAATTGTTCTCTTTTGTTTTTAGCAAATAAAAACCATTCTTTTGTAATTTCTGTAACTTAGGATTTGTCTTAACGGGATGATATAATTACTGTCATACTATAAAAGTTAAGGAGATTAGATATACAAAGAATACACTGAACATTTTCACTCTCAAGCTAAGTGTCCCTCTTACTCTTAAGCTACTCTTATCTAGTCCATTCGAGCGTAAACTAGTGGCAAGTGACCTCCGGCTATACTTGTGCATCATATCAAGCGTGACTTAAGCTCGTATGAGGCGTTAATACATCATATCCTTTATTGGTACACGGGAATCCCCTGCTCAACCTTCAACTATCATTTATTTTTCAAGCCATCTTACGGCTTAGACCCACCCCTTTAATTTCACGTGATATTAGGTTCATGTGTTCCTCCACGAGTCCATATCAATAAATCTATTGTACTTATAAACTATAATGCTTTTTGTGTACTTACAATTTATGTTGTTTCTATTCATAATCATTTAAGAAACCTTTTTTGTCACCTTAGGATTTATGCTGATTCTATTTATAATAACGTAAGGAAATTTTTTTTTTTTCCTTTTTATAGAAGCTCTAACTAAGATTTTGAGTGCTTTTTATTTTCATTACACAATAAGATTTTTACTACAATGGTTTTTTTTTCCTATCACTTTTCTTTGAGGGATAGATGCGATATTTCAACTTAGTAGCCCCACTTCACATGCCTAAGCTTTAAATATGCACATGAATAATTAACAAAAGGGGAAAATGTAAATAGCCTTTTATAAATTTTAACTTAGATACAGAAACTTTCAAAGTATAATTTTTGACCATTTAAACTTTGATAAATCGGTAAAAAAAAACTCCTTTAGTTTGAGAATAACCTTCTTAAATTTTAATTGTAGTACTTAAATATCTCATTAATTTATCAAAATGTGCTTTAAGAATTCATAAAATTTGACTATAATGTAATTTTTTTTTTTTTTACTAAAGTAAGAAATATCATTTATATTGTCAATTTATTAAACTTTAGGAGGTCAAAAACCGTACTCTCAAAGTTTAAAGAGTCAATTGACACCTAAATCAAAGTTTACAAGAATTATTTATAATTTCCACTTAATAGAAATATTATTACATAAGTAACTTTTATACTTTTTTTTAAAAGATTAAAGAGTATTTTCACACATTTTGAAAAAAAATGAGGATTAAAGGCACATAAGATAAAAATAAGGAAGGTTCTAACTTAACCAACAGAGCTACAGCTAAACCAACCTATGAGGTCACTATCATTAAACTCCTCATTCATTAAATTTCTTAGTATGTGCTAAAGGAGAGGGCAGTACTTTTTAGCATGTCTATTATCTTTCTCTACTAAGTGAAATCCTGGACACTCATTTGCCCGCAAAACCTCTTACCTTTTTATTTTTATTTTTTCAAAGATTTGAGGAAGTCGAAAGTCCGTCTAAGCATATTCCCATATAAAAACTTGTAACTTTTAAGCATATGCCATTTCCAAATCTAAGATAGATGAGAAAAAAAAATTCAATGAATACTACATGCAATGTGTATATATATTCAAGGTGTAACTCTTAATCATATTTAGAAGTATGCTAATATTGGTAGTGTATTAATAAGTAGTCATTCACTGTGAAGCCCACATGTTTGAATCCAATAAGTAGTTATATACTACATTTACGTGTACTTACAGATAGTGTATATTGCCCAATGAACCTTTTCTCAAGATAGACTAAGAAGCTGAGGAAATTGAGACTCATTTCTAAATGAAAACGTAGAATACATATGCCTCATTTACATATATATATATATATATGTATATAAAGAAAAAACTTTCCTTCCCTTCCTACTAATGCGTCAATTTCCTCATTGCGCAAGGAGCAAGGGCCAAAATTGCTATAGAGTAGCGTAGAAATAGCAAAGCCAATAGTACATTCTTTTAGTTTGAACAATTATTCCAACATTATAGACCGACAACACTTCCTTATTTTTACCAATTGGGCTATAGATAAGTCACCTCATAGTTACATTAAGCAACTCTCTCTCAGACCAAAAATTTGTATATTTATTCATTGCCTAACATGGTTTGTCCTATTTTTTTCAAGTTGCTATGCCCTCTAATAAGACTTTTCCATGAAGGAAAGATGCAGAAAATGCAAATGAAGGGCCTATATTTTATGTAGTTTTTTAACATGTATTTAAGGGTCTATATTTATAAATTATATTCATTTCAATAAGTAGAATTGATAGAATCATATAAAATCATATACAACCGGTTAAATCGTAAACTTATAGAATCGTACATGAAAATTCATGATTTTACTAAATGTTTGCACATAAAAAATCTTACATCTTTGTTAATTAAGAAAAATATTATAAAATCATAAATTCGTATAATCGTATTTTTAACTCACGATCTTAATAACCATTTTGAAGACCTCTATCCATCTACCGTTAATGAGATCTGACATATTATGGAAAGAAATCCTGAAATAAGTATAACTTGTAAGCATAGGTTTTTAAATGCATAGTCAAAATATTTAGGCTCTTTTTTTGCAAAATTGCATAAAAGTAGATCCTTCCTCTTCAATTTTGTTACGTCCCGAAGCGACAGAGTCATAACAGCCCCGCCGTGTAAACCATTCTAAGATAGAAGTTGTCCTTACAACCGTTATCCTAGACCTGATCTACACAACGCGTCCATGACTAACCCGCTTTGAAGTAAACAGTTATAATTTAAATAAATTATTTACATAAGAAAGTGAGAAAATTATATATATATACACTAGAATTCAGTTATTACAATTATCATTTTCAACGATAATAGCTTAAACCTTACAAATATATGTCTGTTCTTCAAATGTTTTTCCTCACTCTCCAGGATCCAGTAGTTGCTAGCTTCAGAGTAGTTATATACCGCTTCTTAACCAGCACCTGCACGATGTCTATTGGGATATGAGCAACCACAGCTTAGTAAGTTAAGATGGAGGACTTAAAACTATACCATAAATATAACAAGTTTATCAACCAACTTATTAAGTGCAATGCACGTTCGAGCAAATGCCATCGCACGACATTATCCGACCCATCATGAGATTAGATAAATTGTACCCGCTCTAATCCAGGTTGAGGAGTTGCCATTAATGCAACAGCTCAAGACCAAACCCAGGCTTATGTAATGGAGACCTCACTCCTCCCACGACTACCTTCGAACCATTGTCTTCACCCTCGCTGCGACCTCTTCTCCTGTCACTTAGTTCGACTGAGGATAAAGAAGGGATCATTTTGCAATCCTGCGCTATCCCTTTCGAAGGGGGTGGTATTTAGCCGGAGAGTCCTAAGTTCCCCTAATGGGTTGCCATGTAGATCCAATTATGATTATAGGTCGTATATTTGATTAGGTCCAGTTTAGGGTGATCAATCATTTCATATAAATTATACAATACAAGCCAGAACAATAGACAAAATCGTAGCATCACTCATAATTAAGCACATGCACACAACCAACTATCTAACAAGCACAACTAAGCATAATCTCAAGCCTCCAAAATACAGCAACGTATTAATCCCAACTTACCTGGACTCCTCGCTCACTCACTCGAGGTCCGACTTGCTCAGGCCATCGCCGATCATCCCTATAACACAAATATGGTTTCGGTTTTTCTTATAACTATTATAGGTTCGTTTTATCCTATAATACTTATTGTGATCTTTTGTTTAGAGTTTAATATATCCAATTATCTAAGTCTTAAGTCTTAAGTCTTAAGTCTTTTACAATTTTTCTAGGTTTGGGGTTAGGTTCGGGTTCGATTTCAGTTTCCGCATCAATTTCTAAATTAGATTCTAGTTCGATTTCTAAGTATTATTTTATACTCGAACCTTAGAAATTCGTTTCAACTCATAATGTGAAATTAATCAAATTACTTCCCGATGTCCTAAATACCATCATTACCTCTAATTAGTATTTTATTCCACCCGATACACTTAAATCCTTATTAGTGTACCAAATTTACTCCTAATGTGAGAAATTTTTATATTTTTCCTCTAATTACATAAATTCAAGTTTCCTATCAGATTTACTGTACATTTTTATTATTATCATAATATCAATTTTTATTATAATATTTTCTATTTATTATATTTCTAATAATTATGTATTATGTACTATTACTTATTATATACATAATACACATATAATATTTCTATTACTCTAATTACCATCTCTTAACATCAATTATCATTTCAAAATGTCTAAATTCATCCTAAATCATATTTTACACCTAATTACCTTAATTTACAAAATTAACTTAAAATTTACTATTTTTCCCTATTACTTATTTACTACATAATTAACCTAATAATTACATCTAACACCCTTAATGCTACAAGTATCATACTCCATCAAATTTCAACATCCTAAAACATATACTTATTCACTAAATTAGTAATTAACCATTTAATTACTTAATTAACCCTAAATTACCCATTTTATGCCTCATTTTAGGGCCTAAAAATTATCTAAAATTTTTGAAAATGGGCTTCATAGCACTGTTCTATATCATCTAAGTAATCTATAAAAAAATTTTGGGTTCAAAACTACACTCCTAAGGTCATTTATTTCTAAACCGAAACATGCTCGGTTTTGCATAATTTCTTAAGGACCATATATCACGGGACATATTTTCATCAAAATAATATTTTTCCTAAAACTACATACAAAAATATTTCGGAATAACAAAATTCATAATTTTATAAGAATATTTACTATTTTTACAAAATAACACAAAATCGGGCAGGAAATCGAACTCACCGATTTGGGTGGCTCCGGCCACCGTCGATGGCCATGGGTGTGTCGGCTCATCTGGGCGCTGCCATCACCATGTGGTGGTGGTGGCCGTCCACTCCCAACTGCTCGCCGAGTCTGGGTTCTCCTTTGTGGCCCTAACTACATAGTTTTCCTTTTTTTTTATCTTTGGTTTTTCTCTTGAATTTTTTAAGCTCTCTATTTTTTTCACTCTCCAAACTGCCTAAATGAGCTTCTAAACAATTTGGGGTATTTATAGAGCTTTGTGGTAATTAATGTGCATTAAATTGGACAAGACATTATCCAAATTTCTTAATTTTTTTGCTTTTGTGTTGCTCTAATTTAATTGGCTGATTTTTTTCTTATTTTCCCCAGTTGCCACGACCCAATTCTGGATCATTCATTATTTTTCTATATTTTTCCTGATTTTTCCTTAATTAATCATGAATTTTTTTAATTATTTTTTCTTATTTTAGTACATTTTGCGTATTTTTAGTAATTATGCGTATTTCTACATACATGTAAATTCATATATAGTACAAATAAATATTCCTAAATATTATTTAGATTATTTTATGATTTTTAGTATATATATAATTTATCTCTAGCGATTCGTTAATTATCGGAATGCATTTTACGCATTTTCGATAAATAACAAATTATATACTTAAAATTTGAAATTTTTATATACTTTTATTTTATTACTTATTTTCTTAAATTCAAACTTACAAGATCATTTTACTAATATTTCTAACTTTACTTTATAATTTAGGCTCGATCAAGTCTCTCAACCGATAGAAACCTCGAATGGCTAGTTTTGGGGTTTACAATTTTTACAGATGAACTATGACTTTCAACAATTAATGGATATACATTATTATTATTAAAATGTTAATTGTAACAATTTTTTAAAACTAAAATTATTGTTTTCAAAGCAAAATTTATATGTAGTGCTGAACTTTAATCAATTAGTATAATTTTAGAGGTTATTAAGGATGATATATATGGTTTAGTCCTTTCCTTATTAAATTATTGTGTATGTAAGTAATTATGTAAATACTTCTCATGTAATAGAAAATCACAACTAATGTTGTCAAACCCGGATTAACCCTTATGATTCAATCCAGATCAACATGTTTCAACTTCGGTTCAACTTCCGGTTGAACCTGAATTTCTTTTTAACTTTTAATCCTCTTACATATCCCGACCAACCACTTGGTCCGAGTCTAACAATACTGATCAAAACACTTTTGTTTTAAGTAAAAGTTCTATCACATCATCACTACTATTCCATAGTACATATCTACGTACAAGCTTTGATATATACGTACACATACAAACACAAAAACACATGCACATACATATATTTGTATATATGTATGTGTGTACAATTATAGTAATATTAACTTGTCACTTAATACTAAAATATAATATATAAATATATTATATTTATATCGAGAGCTATTCTTTGAGTTTAGATAATTGTTTTAATGGATATTGTGATTCCTATCTACAAAGGACATGTGCTCTATGGAGGTGATTCAATATTGGATTTAATGATATGCATTATTTGATATTTGGTTTGGAGATGATCAATATAACAAAGAGGAAATGAATAAAGTATAAACAATACTACATAAAAATAAAATGTTATTTCTTGTATAAATAAGGATGCCATTGAATCATGAGATTTAGTTCTTCTGTGCATCTCTTAATGAGGTTCAAAAATAAAATTATGTGAGATAGATCTATATACATATTGATTATTATTTTCTCATTATATATAGCTAAAAATAAGCAAATAATAATAATTTTTATACATAATAGTATATAATTAGATAAGAGAAAAATGTAAAGAAAAGGTCGATATTTAAAAAGTTTTGCAAATTAAGACCTAGATTATTCAAACATGTGTTTAAGGGCATGTGTTTTGTAAGTAATAATCATATTAGGGCTTCTGTCTATGTTACATCAAATCCTATTAACAGCCTATGGACGGAGACCCTAAAATGAATGTAACTTGTAAATATAGGCTATTAAACACATTGTCAAGAAATGATATTATAAAGGAATGATAAGGTTATAAAGATTTGTCCATTAATTAATAAATTAAGGAACTTAAGAGTATTTGGCTTTTGCAAAATCAAATATGGTACGTGAGCCGAAGACTAAATACTGCCATGTTTACTTACTATGTAATATTTTTTTCTTTTTTCTTTGTTTTTTTTTTTTTTTCCGTTTCTTTGTTTTATTTGTATTTAACTCGATATAATCTTATGTTACTTATATTTAGTTAACATCAGGACATCCAAATCTAAGGGGTTTTAGTTCCTATGACCGTCCCTAAAATTTGGGAATCTCTTTTAAATCATAAATATAAACTTGTTTTTATAAGCTTTACGTTTACTTCTTAAATTTTTATTTTATCGAAAAGCCATCCTTCTTTTTGAAGTTTCACGTCTACATAACCTTACCATAGCTGCTAATGTAATTTTAGAAAAAATAATAATAACGGATAACGCTAATATAATGTGTGTTTAAAAAAATAGATGTGTTATAATCTATCGAGCAAATCTGCCAAATAACATTGTTGTATGTGGATTTACTAGGGGAGATTGAGAGTCTGGCAAGAGCACTAAAAGGCCTACAAAAATGGAGCATATGTGAGCACCGAAGGTCGAAAGTTGTTTGTCGTGATCATTTAGTAGTTATGGAAGAGAGAGAATGAAAAAGAACATAAGGAAGTATAAAGGGAATAAGAGAGTCTAAATGATATTAGCTGTATGCCCCATCCTCTATCAATAGGGAATGGGGCGAAACTGAAATAGGAAAATAGATCTCTAACACTAATGGCATAGTCAAGATTTTGTAAAAAGTGTACTGGAAATTGTTGTCGACTTCCATGCTTGTATTGCACTTCTTACTTTAAGTTTCATGGGCTGGAGCTGGACCTTGCCGACCTGAGCATAAAGACTTTCTTAGCACTTGACATCCTACATGTTAAGAACTTTCATGCTAGAGGTAAGCCTACTCTAAAGAATATATATCCAAAATAGCACATCAATAAACATCATGTTTGATTATTTTTATATTGAGAATACATAAATTAACAATTGACATAACTTAAATTCATCTTTTTCTATGTCTTTTTAGTTTAATTTACTTTTCAATTTTCACTTATAAAGTTGGGAAATGACATATCACATTTGGTTAGAGGATGTCTAAGTTTTGTTAAAATAATTATACCCCATATGAGTCATCCCATCTCATCAAAAAATGGGTGTTAAATTCATCTTTTTCCGTGTCTTTTTAGTTTAATTTATTTTTCAATTTTCACTTATAAAGTTGGGAAATGACATATAATGTTTGGTTAGGGGATGTCTAAGTTTTGTTAAAATAATTATATCCCATATGAGTCACCCCATCTCATCAAAAAATGGGTGTGTATGGATATGTTTGCAAAAGAAAAAAATCAAATGTAGACTTGTTATATTTTAATGCTATAAATATATGAAAGATGCAAAGTATAAATGATTTAGATCTTTTAAAATTATTTTTTGTTAAAGTTTCGTAAAGTTATACATCAGTGATTGCTATTGTTTTTATTTTTTAAATATCTCTTTATATTTTCGGGAACATCACTGTTTTCCAAATATTTAGATAATAGAATTTTAGGGATAAAATAGAGGATGCATTTTCAAGGGAAAAAGGAGAGGGAAAACGAGTTGGGTTATGAATGCATCTGAGGTTCGATTTCATCAAATGGTTCATGAAGTCCAATGTCCATTCGCGTTTTACGAAGGTGCAGCAAACGGGCCAAATAGGAAAGAACATGAAAAAGGGCAGATTGTTAACAACTGTGGCCCATGCAGGTCTCGAACCTGCGACCTTCGCGTTATTAGCACGACGCTCTAACCAACTGAGCTAATAGGCCGTGTTGATGCTTAATTCCATAAATTAAAATTTTAAAGTTGTCAATTGTTTAACGCGAGCGGCATCACTTGGACACAAATGATCTTCTTATCCACATTCCCTCTGTTCAAATTACGCGAGCGTGATAGATGAAAACATAAGGGAACCCAACACAAGAAATCCAAACTTGGGCACTTTTTGCCCATAAGGAAAAAAAATAAAATAAATATGGCAGAGGCTATTAGAAGCTTCACCATTCTCAAACCACACTGCCAAAGCAGCTTCCCGACTTCAAAATTTGACGTCAGCCCATCTCGCAAGACGGTATAACACATCTCACAACTCCATAATTCCTCATTGGTATTAAGAAAGTTTTACATATTTGTTCTGTTTTTTGTTCACTTTAGCTTGGATTGTTTTCAAGACCAAGAATACTCAATGTGCCACACCAGGTTAAGTAGCACTCTTTAACTTGCAAGTACATATCCAGTAGCTGCAAGTTTTCTATTAGCTTCTTTACTTCCATCTTTTGTGGGTTTGGGAATTTCAGATATAGTATTTCTGTATTGTAGTTTGGAAATAGAAGGAGTAGAGGAAGCAGTTCATGCAAGGTACATGGTCTACCAGACTGGCCTATTATGGCAATTCTAGTTCAGCAAATGGAAGGCCAAAGGGATCTTATAACAAACAAGTCTATATGGCATCTCAGTGACCAAGCCTTGAAGAACGTCTGTGAGTGTGCCTTTTTGTTCTTTTATTGATGATAAAAAGAAAATGTTAAATAAGTGCTCCGGTGACAACTTTTCACCTTTTTATAATCTTATTCTTTCGTAAGATATGTATTAAAAATTGAAAAACGTATTTCTCTTTTAGTTACTCAACATGTATTTAGGAAAACCCATTAATGGAATAACGGGGTAAAAATCGACAAGTTTAAGTTTTGCTTGATGGTGATACTTTTTTTTTTTTTTCCTTCGATTTATCATTATGGCTTGCAGATACTTTTTACATCATGTTCACTTGCTGGGGATGCATGTTTTTCGGTGCCACAAAAGTAAGGATCTATACTACTCGGTTTGTTTTATGTTATACTCATACATACCAATGAAATATCATTGGTTTGGAGTCTGATTAATAGAGTTTTTCATCATAGGATCCGTACTATGATTCAGAGGCATATAGGAAAGATGGAGGGGATGGCACTGGTCACTGGGTTTATGAGAAGGTACACTGCACTCTCATGACTGTTTTGTCCATTGTACATTTCTAACTTCGTAACAAAGCATGAAGCAGAGCTAATCATGTATTGAAGAGTTTGAATAATTAAAAATTCGACTATATCAGGAAGTTTATATACGTGTAATATATTGACAAACCTCGTGCTTCTCTAAAAATGTCTCCAATTCATGTCTCGAATGTTATTCGAATAGATTATCTTTATCCTTATAGTGTTTAGACGTGTATGGTTGGATGACATCTCAAATATTATTTGCATCGAATGTTTATTCGAGATGGTAATAATATGTGATTCTTAGGGATATTGACCGAATGCGATTTGGAAACAGAGGACTCTGGGGGAGATACTAACTGGTAATTGCCTTATGCAGCAAGAAGACATTGAGGAAAAAGCGCGGGC
This sequence comes from Lumnitzera racemosa, assembly GCA_024138005.1. Classification (NCBI taxonomy): domain Eukaryota; kingdom Viridiplantae; phylum Streptophyta; class Magnoliopsida; order Myrtales; family Combretaceae; genus Lumnitzera; species Lumnitzera racemosa. The sequence goes on from JAMXBC010000004.1 coordinate 6,261,222, forward strand.
CGAGTTATGGCGTGAGGAGCTAATTGAGGAAATTGAGCAAAAGGTGGGTGGTCTACGTGAGCTTGAAGAAGCAAGAAAATGAAAATCTCTCCAAATAAATGCGTTAATGTGTCTGCTTTGATTTCCTTTTGAATGTTTACCAACTGAAAATTCATCTTGCGATACTGTTATTGTATTGCATATATAGTTCGACCTCTACATGACCGGGAAATGAATATCATATATTCAAAATTGATACCTCATTTATAGCAATTCAACATATATCAATTTCATATCCTCTTTAATTCTTCCCATGTGCTCCTTTTTCAAGCTTTATGTGGCATTGATAAGCATTAGACGTAAGGCTGGAAACATGACGATAGAGAGTTAAAACAAAAAATCACACGAGATACACAATTATGACATGAATAGACACGATTACACTGTAAATTAATTATTTATTATCTCCATTTTTTTTAATGTATTTCCAACACCAATATGAATTCTATATAAAATAGAGATACAAGCACGATGCGCACTACAAATTAGCGATACATGGAATAAATTGTTAAAGTGTAACGTCTCAAGTCAAAAGTAGTTAATAGTAAGTCAATAAATATCAATAGACATCTTTCGACTATTTAGCTCAAAAGTCAAATTTGTGTTGATAAGATGATCATAACTATAATCTTATAAATTAGTATCATAACCTCTTCACAATTCATGTGTAATACTTAATCATGGATTAAGCTTAGATCTTCTCCCTTTTCAGTATATGATCTGGTTTATCCTAGAAGCATGCAAGTAGTTACACGTTAATGATACTCCTCACTTTCCTCAGGTCTTTTCTCTAAACTGGAACCTGACTCGAATCATCTACCTATTAATAAATAGTTCGCTTTAATACCATCTATAACTCCCTAAGCCAAAAGCAGCTAATAGCCAAACTAATAAATACTAATTGACCCGTTTCAACTACTTAACCTAAAAGTTTCAAGCATGTATTAATAAGATATTCATAACCATAAATTTATAAACTAATATCATAATCTCTTACAATATATATAGAACACTTAACTATAGGGTCTCCCATAAAAACTTAGAACTCATTGTTCAAAATGAAAACATATTTATAGCCAGATGAGCATATTGGTCAACATGGAGAAAACCAAATGTTAATGATAAGGCTTAGCAAGTCCAATAAACTCGAGCTCTCTATCTTACTCAGGTACTAAAGTCAAATGGGAGTGTCTTAATCTATGTTTAACCAAAGTATAAATATATCCAAGACTTGTTGGATGAAGCTCATATGGCAAAATCCAATCCTACTTCTAATCCTACAATTAACCAATGTCTCCTCACCAATGCTGACTCTGCTCCTTACTTGTATAGTGGTTAAAATCGTGATTCTACTTTTAATTTAAATATATAAAATCGGTAGAATCATACAAAATCAATAAAGTCGTAAACTTATAGAATTGTATATCAAAGTTTATAATTTGAGCAAAAGTTTGCATTTAAACGATTTTATATCTATTTTAAATAAAGAAAATATTAGAAAATTATAAATTTATAAAATTGTGTATTTTTTAGTTTTGACTGACAATTGCTCGAGTCCTATTCTCTTCCATTACATGGTTTCTGCCCTTCATTATCTATACCCTAACTAAAGTTGAATATTGAGCCCTACTTTCATTGCCTTTAAAATTATCTCTATGTTAAGTTTTTGGGCTTTTCATGAGATTGAGGGGGTGTTATAAGGATAAATTATATCATATATCCTTTTTATATCTATTATAATTGGGCTTTTTATTTCATTTCTATTATGTTGCAGTTCACTCGTAATATATAGAAACCATTAGCGAAATTAATAAAAGTTGAGATCACACGCGGTAAACTACAAAATCAAGCTTTCGTTGAATGAAGTATATTTTGAATGGGCAGCAAGGAAGGGGGGGGGGGGAGGTGGTGTGTGGTTGGGTTTGGAAAGAAAGAAACAAAGAAAGCTGAATTAGGTAGTAAACGTAATGACACTAGAACCGAGCTCGACACGACATGATACTACAAAAATCAATGTTGTTTCTCGTGAAATGGAGAACCAACTTATTCGAATTTATTAGATAGTCCTTAAAACTCCGAGAAACCCAAGCTAGTAATGCAGCATAACATTATATGGCAATGACAAGCTTTTTACATAACATGTGACTGCGGTCCAAAAAGATGTTCTCCTCAGGCTAGTATGTGGATGAAGAAATTGCTACATGGTTATGGAGTCGAGTCATCTAGACCGACCACCCGAAAGGAGCAATTTATTATGTGTTTTCACACTGGAAGCTTTTCTCAATGATTTTAGCAAACTCGGCGAAATCAATCAATCCATCACCATTGTCATCAAAAGTTGAAATCAACCGTCTGCAATCGATTTCCGAAAGCTGTGCACACCCAAATGAAGAAAGAGCATTTTGGAGTTCCTTCGCATCAATATATCCGTCGCAGTTCTCATCAAAAACTCCAAAAGCTTCCTTGACTTCCTCCAAACTAGGCTCCTCTTCCTCAAACAATGCGCCAATTTCTTCACTTCCTAATGTATCTCGAAGCTTATCACCACGAGGGTCATAAAAGATTTGCATTCTCTCCATTAACTCTTCTACTTCTACTCTACATAACTTGAAATCATTCGCATATTCACCTCGGCATCGGTCTAGGCTCGAGGTTAGGGAATTGGATTCAGCAGATGAAGCATTCGCGTTGAACTTCACAAAAATCTTGCCAACAGCCGCGCAGACTAAACGAAAGATGGTGAGCAACTTATGAAAGAAGTACATGAATTGCGAGTAGCAGCCTGCTAAAATGCTGAGCATGTGAAGCATAATTGGCACCACAATTATGCAAATGATCGAAAAGGGCGTGATTGGATTGTCTTTTTCATTAAGCTCCATAGCAATTCGACAAGAAAATCCACTACTGATTAGCAACATTGTAGATAACACTTTGCTATGACAATGACTTGGATGATGAGTTCAATTGGATGGTGTAGCCCAAGTTCTTGACACTATTTATAAATCAAGCACTCATGTTCGTTCAATTTTGAGAAATGAAATGGAAGTTTGGGTTAAAATAAAGGAGATAAATTAACACCGGCCGGTCCTTTTCGTTACGTTAAAGGTTGAGAAAGACTAGCAATCTTACCCATGAAGTTGCTAGGTGACTTTAAGATTATTATGCTTTCTATCCTTTTGAGACTGAAATTTCCCCGTAACTGCACAACGTGAGTACCCGACAAAGCACGCTGCGTGTCGAGTCCTCCGTATCTTAGTCTCCAAGGAGTTACTCCGGATATTAACGATACGAGTTCCATGGAAACATTGGGAAAGCAGAATTGTAAGTGAAAAACGCATAGGGAATCGTTGGCGAGACGAAATATCTTCTTTCAGGGGGCTGGAAAATCGAGGTCGTTCTTAAAAATGAAAACAAGGAATTTCACTCATTTTAACGGTCTCCTACAGGACTCGTACATCCTCTCATCTCATATTTAATTTATATAAATTAAATTTAAATCAGTTCAGATCATATTTAATAGATATAAAATCAATAATAAAATAGAAAATTAAATTTGATGCTGTCGAAAACACGAATAGAGTCATAAAAAAATCCTATTTATATAAACAGTCTATTTTAAAATTTTATCCGTTACTTTATTCGATATATTTCTTATTGTATTCGTATTAGTATAAAAAAGTACATGAAATATGACCGAATAGAGATGTAAATAATTTATTTATAATATAATCGTATTCATCTAGTATCCATATCACGTGTCACGTCACTTTTATATAGACTTAATATGAAAAGAAATGTTTGCATTTATCAGTATCCCACTAAGGCATTTAATAAAAAGGAAAACATAAATAAATGTATAATTAATATTTAAAATATGAAAATTTTGTTTTTAGGTCGGTTAGAAATACTCATAAGACAATTTCTGTTTTTCTAGACATATAAGATAGATTCTAGACCTTGGATGTAATTCTCACGTAGCAAATTTAGGAACAACGAATAACTTGCTCCAATGGCAGGAAGCTGAACTTTGGATGCCATTTTCAGGTAGACCTAGACCTGATTCTCATATAGTCAACAAAGACTTGCATACTAAAAATAAATAAATAAATAATGAGTGTATGTGTCCAGAGATTAATGTGTATTTAAACTTTATGGTTCTTGGTCCGGAAGAACTTTGGCACTAGAGTCAATTACGGAATATTATAGATAGGAAGGCCAAGAGTTCTACTGTTTTGGGGATTATTTATCCTGGGGACATATCTTTCTTATGCAAATAATCGGAAGGAAAATGAGAAACATGTTGGGCAAATAAATAAATAAAATATAGAAAGGTGAAATGTTTGTTAAATTTTTCAGAAAATGATATTTTTTAGTACTGATTATATATTTTATAAAAATATAAATATGTAAAATAGTAAAGAATATTATTAAACTCTTATCATGCATACAAGTTACCTATTAATAGTTTATTATATTAATAAATTGGTAATGATAATAAATAAAAAAGTTTTAGGCTATCTTTATAAATAGTGCTTAGAGAATTTTTTAAAATACCGCATTCAAAGTAATTTTTTTTTCCTAAATTTCTCTCTCTTTTATTGATGGGTACTTAGAGATAGACCTGAACCGATGTGCTTCCTAAGAAGTTTTACATAAACATAACATTTCACTTGATTACATAATAGCTATCAGTCTTTCATACATAATTACATGATCACTCTAGTTACACATTATACTAAGTAACTTGATCCTTACACCCCTGGCTTCCAACAGACTAACCTCTGGGTAATTGTAGGGCGACATAGTACTTAAAGTGTTCAGAAATCAGAATCTGCAAAAAGATCTATAAGGGTATAAGCAACTACAGTTCAGTAAGTTGAATTAGAGACTCATGAATGCATACAAGCACAAACAAGGTTATCAAACAATTATTTTCATGCAATGCAATAATCAAGTGTCATCGTACAACATAATCCGGTCCATTGTGAAATTAGAGAAATTTCATCCACTCCAATTCGGGTTGAAGAGTTTGCATGTTATGCAGCAGCTCACAACCAAACCCAGGCTTGTGCAATGGAGACCTCGCTCCTCCCGCAAGTACCTTCGAACCATTGACTTTGCCCTCGCCGTGACCTCATCTCCTATCACTTAATTCGACTAAGGATGAAGAAGGGACCATTTTGCAATCCTGTGCTATCCCTTTCGAAAGGGTCGGTATTTGGTTGGAGAATCCTATGATCCCCTAAAGGGTTGTAATGCATGACATTTTTTGTTATTAGGGTCGACTAAGATAAAATTCCGTTTAGGGTGCTCAAACAATTTCATACCAATTCAATCAGTCACAAAATTACCCATAATACAAATTCGGCACGAATTCAGATACATTAAACACATGCACAAACTACTTACAATCACAATCATATACAATCCTAAGTCTCCGAGTACTACAAAACTAGTACTCTATTACAATAAGCAATAACCCAACTTACTTGGAATCGCTCGATCGCTCGATCGCTCGATCCTTTAATCGCAAGCTGATTTGTCTCTAGCTGTCCTATAATACAAATAGGTCTTTTTAGTACTTATAATTTATGATTTCATATTTTAAGTTATATTTTAACTCATTTTTTTCTGTGTATACCCATTATGTCCTAGTGATTCATTGTACTCTATTTCAGTGTTCGAATCCTAAATGAGATTTTAAATTTTGATTCTTAAGCCTTAAATATGCTCGAATCCTAATGTGAAATTAATCACATTAAGCTCGAGTGTCTAAATATCCTATTGGGTCGTAATTTGGTATTCTAAACTATTCGATACACACTAACCCTAATTGCGGTATCGGATTTATTCCCGATGTGTGAAAATCTTACATTTTGAGAATTTTGCTTAAGATTAAATGTTATTTTCAAATTTATTATTTTTCTGATTTCTATTATAATATTATCTAAATAACCGTATTTTTTTAGATTTATTAATTTACAATTTCACATATTACTAAATTCTTATATTAATTACCTAATTTCCTAAATTAACCATACTTAATACTCCAAAGGCTAGGATTAGGGTTCCACATCAGAGATTAACATTCCTAAACATCTAATTAATATCTAAATCACCTAATTAGCCCCAAATCACCCAATTTTTTCATTATTTTAGGGCTAAAAATTAACTTAAAAATTTCAAAAATTAATTTTAAAAAAGTGGTTTCATAGCACTGTTCTATATCATATGAGCATACTACAAAATAAAATTGAGCTCCAAACTCCGCTCCTAAGCCTATTTATTTTCCGTTCTAATTATACTCGGTTTTGAGCAATTTGTTAAAAACCCTATAATTGCAGACATAATTAAATTAAATCAATATTTTTCCCTAAATCTACATACAATAAAACCTCAGAATAACAAGTTTTATAATTTTTTGGGCAAAATAACTAATTTTACAAAATTATTCAAAATCGGGAAATTTAAGAGACTAACTTATCCAAAGCTTTCTGGCCGTCCAAACCCGATCCAAGGTTGTCGGCCGGCCTAGACGGTAGGGCTAGAGTGGTGTGGTGGTGGCGGCTCCGGCTCGGTCTCAGGTGGTAGTGAGGTATGGGTTTCTCTCCCTACATGAATTTGCACAGTTTCCTTTTTTTTTTCTTTTTTCTGGATTTTCTCTCGATTTTTCAGTTTTTCTATTTTTCACAAATGCTAAACTGTCCAAATGACTTCTGAAAAAATTTCTCCTATTTATAAACAATTTTTGTAATTATTATGTATTAATTAAACAAGACTTTGCCCAATTTCCTTATTTTTTGGCTTTTATGTTGTGTAATTTTAATTGGTTCATTTTTCTTTTATAGAGTTTGACTTTACACGACCTGATTTGGATTATTCTAGGCTCCTCTAATTTTTTTATAAATAATTTATAATTTTTCGTAATTATTTACTTAATTTTTGGCCAATTTAGGTAATTTTACGTATTTTTATCTACACGTAAATACATATGGGGTACATGTGAACATTCCTAATTATTATTTTGGTTATTCTAAAATTTTTAGTATACATATAATCTATCTTTAGTAATTTATTAGTTATTTGATTAAATTTTTCGCATTTTCGGTAATTAGTACTTATTATGCTTAAAATTTGAAAATTTTATAGTCTCTTATTTTATTCCTTATTTTCTTAACTTCAAGTTTACGAGGTCAGTTTTACTAATATTTCTCTCATTAGTTTATAATTTGGGTTTGATCGGATCCATTAACCGATCGCCCTAAATCTTGGGTTCTAAGTTCAAGCCTACGGTTACTTAGCTTAGCTTATATATAATATTGTACATGTTATTAGAAATTTGCACTATTTATCATAATTGTAGTTTAATTGTTAATCGGACTATTTACTTCAAAGCGATGAGTCGTCAACGCCTTGTGTAGGTCATGTCTATAGTAGACACTGTAAGACCAGATACTATCATAGAATAGTTTACACGGCGGAACTGTTGCGATTTTGCGACTTCGGGGCATAATAACCTGCTTAAGAAGGCCGGTTGAATCGGCCCAAGAGGGCCTTAAACCGACTTAGCCAGGTAGTGTTCGAATCGAATCGTCGAATTTTAAAAACCTAGGCAAATCGCCCGAATTGGCAGGCTACGAACCGTCAGGCTAACCCATCGTTGAACCAATGGGTCAGTCCAATTGGTTTACCCCTTAAAAAAAAAAGAAAGAGAAAAAGAAAAAAAAAGGCCATTAAGTCGAAAAAAATAATTAGATAATATATAGTAAGTCATTGCATATCAAAACTACTTTATTTACGATGGTGAAGAATAGTTTGTTTAAAAATAATATTATCGAACTAATAATAAATGATTGATCATAAATTAATTATATGTTAAAGATAGATAAAAAAATTCAATTTCAGTTAGTGTAAGTTTTTTTTTTTATAAAACTTATCAAATGATAAGAACTTGAATATAAGAAAAAAAAAATAAAATTCGAGGGAAAAAAATGAAAAAGTTGGAATCATATCAAGTTAGAAATTAATAAAAAATTAAAATTTATTAACAAATTAGTACACTAAGAAAAAGGAGAAAAAAGATTATATTATTAGAAATTATTAATGTATTTTAAAAAAATTAATAAAAAAAATTAAACATTAAAAAAACGGTTTAAGGGTCTCGAACCAGCTCAGAACTGTCGACTCACGAGCTAATAAAGTTGATCATATTACCGACCCGTGAACCGGTAGTTCAGGGCTAATTTCGAACCGATTCGACCCGATACTTAGGTCTATTTAAAAAGAGGTATTTAGATATTTTTTAAAACATATGTGACCCCAAATTAAACTTTAAAGAATAAAGTACATAAATAAATAAAAAGAGGGGACAACAGCTGGGGGTTGTTGAAACAGAAGCACCCCTACCTCCTTATGCTGTTTTAGGTACTTCCGCTTTATCAATGGGTAAGAATGCTTAGTATAGGAATTTATGAGAAACGCTTTTGATAAAGATGGATTTAGCATAGTTAATTATTAAAAGGAGGAACATATTAGAAAAGGAAGAACTTAAGGGAAAAATATACTATAAATATTGTAATTTTAATTTTTTGATAATTTGGTATTTGAACGTTAACAATTTCGCATCTATACCTTTGATTTGGTTGCAATTGAAAGTACAAACATCAAATTACTATCTAATCAAAAGTACATAGACTATATAAAAAAAATTAAACGTTAAATTGTCCTAAATATTTAGTATATGAGAAGCTAGTGTCACGGGCAGATTCCGTCGCTCGATCCCGTGCGGCACTTAGCGCTCCTGACCTCACTAAGGAAGGCTAAGTCAGCCTGTAATACATTTATAAAGTTTAGAGAGAGAAACTATGAAAGTATATTGTATTCACTTCAATAATTTGTTGCTACAACTAAGGGGATCTCCCCTATATATACAAGAGGCCTCTCAAGATGAAGAGCTAAGATCAATTCAATCTAACGGTTACAAATGAATCCCTACCTACCTTTACATTAAATGCATCTATCTACCTTATCTACCATCTATTCTAGAACCTTCTAGATTTTTTAGAATATTTTGGATTATTTCTTGTTAGGCTTAAATGAACCTTATGATTTTAGGCCCCTCTAAATCAGCCCGTGACATTCTCCCCCACTCAACCTGGCGACATCCTCATCATATCTTCTTCGTGGAACTTCTGAATTTTGTTTGGAAAACTGCCATGGAGCTTTAGTAGGTTTCCGACTAGTCTCACTTTCCGGCTTTCCTTTCCAAATAACCATATACTTGTGCCTAGGGGAGTGACTTCGTCTTCTCACATATCTGTCCATAATAATTTTTCCAACTTCTTTTTTGTATGATTCCTGAATTCCAACTAGAGCCCTCTGTGATATTGTTCTATTAAGGTTATCCTCATCCTTATGATATGGCTTAAGCATTGTAACATGAAATACTGGGTGGAATTTTAATCTTGGAGGTAACCCCAACTTATAAGATACTCGTCCTACTCGTTTTATGATGAGAAATGGCCCTTCATAACACCTTATTAGTCTTTTGTGCAATTGGCCCTTGGTCCAATGGATTAGGTGTAACTTCACAAGTACTTAATCCCCTACTGGATACTCCATTGGCCGACACTTCTTACCTGTAACTTCCTTCATTCTCTGCATAGCCTTGTCTAAGTAATTCAGAGCTAAGTCTTGGCCTTCTTGCCACTCTTTTGCAATTTTATATGCTAGAAAACCTAACCCAATATATCCTGTAGTTGCCGTATTTAGCGGCTGTCTCCCTAAGATAACCTCAAATGGACTATGTCCTGTTGATTCATTCTTCTATAGATTGAATGAGAGCTGTATGACATCCAATAACTTAGACCAGTCCTACTGACTTGTACTTACAAGGTGCCTCCAAACTTGAAGGCAAGGCACTACAGCTGTCTTTTCCTTCCATCTACTGGGCATCGCCTCTCTGTATCGTTAACGTTCGGTTCTCAAAGGCTATTGGATGGTTTTCCTGCATCAACACCTCACCAATGGCATAATCACTATCATCCATGCATACTTCAAATACTTCATCAAAATTAGAGAGCGTAAGAACTTGTTCTTTAATGACTACTTCCTTCGGGGTATCAAATGCCTTCTATCGATCTTCCCTCCATACCTACGGGACATTTTCCTAAGTAAATCCGTTAATGAGGTCGCCATTCGAGAGTATCTACATATGAAATTTCTGTAATAACTTACTAAGCCGAGAAATGACTTCAATTCGATGGGCTTAGTAGGTTCTTTCCATTCTCGAATGGCCTGTATCTTCTTTTCCTCCATTTTGATCTTCCCCTTTCCTACTACATGCCCTAAAAAGGCCACTTCTTCCTTTATAAAGCCACATTTCTCCAGCTTTACATATGACTCGTTTTCCCTTAAGGCCTACTACATGCCCTAAAAAGGCCACTTCTTCCTTTATAAAGCCACATTTCTCCAGCTTTACATATGACTCGTTTTCCCTTAAGGCCTACTACATGCCCTAAAAAGGCCGCTTCTTCCTTTATAAAGTCACATTTCTCCAGCTTTACATATGACTCGTTTTCCCTTAAGGCTAAGCAATTTGTATGAAGATCCTCTAGGTGCTCTTCCATAAGCTTGCTATAATTCATGATGTTATCCAAATAAGCCACGACAAAATGATCCAAGAATGGTACTAATACCCTATTCATAAGACTACAAAAAGTAATTGGGGCATTTATGAGCCCAAATGGTATAACAAAAACCTTAAATGCACCATACCTTATGACGCAAGTGTTTTTGGACTCATCTACATCTGTTAGCCGTACTTGATGATATCTCAGTTGTGGCTTCAATTTTGAAAAGTATCTTGCCTCTCCCCATCGATTGAATAAGTCTGATGCCAAAGGAATAGGGTACTTATTCTTTTTAGTGACCTTATTCAAGGCCCTATAGTTAATACACACCTGGAGGGGCCTATCGTGTTCCTTCCGAAAGAGAACTGAAACTCCAAAAGGTGCCTTTGACGGTTGGATGAATCCAACTTCCAACAACTCCTTCAATTGTAGCCTCAATTCTTCTAATTCTTTTGGGGGCATGCGATAAGGAACTGTAGCAAGGGCCTTTGAACCTGGTTTTAGCTCAATCGCATGATCCACTTCCCTTCTTGGTGATAGCTTCATTGGCAACTCTTTAGGCATGATGTCTTTGAATTCTTCTAGCAACTCCCCCACTCGATGTGGAATTACCTCTTGATCCCCCGTCTCTTCTTCCCCCTTCAATGTAGCTATGTACATAACTTCATTCTTCTTTAAGGCCTTCGCTAGTTGCATAGCGGAAAGGAATTTTGTGGCTTGACCAGCTTTCCTTGTAACAGGCACCACACATTGAGAGTTGGTCTCGAGTATACATATACAGTTTGCATGAGGAACAATAAGTGCATCGATATGATCTAGGAATTCCATCCTAATCACAAATTCAAAGTCATCCATAGGTACTACTTCGATGGTTTCTTTCCCTTTCCACCCTCCCATATAGAGCTCTATCTCCCTAGCGACTCCAGCAGTAAAGATTTCCTTTAAGTTTACCGTCTTGAGCTATGTCTTGGTTTTCTTCTCCTCCATTCCAATCTTACTTACTGCTACATTGGAGATGAACAGATGAGATGCCCCTGTATCAATAAGGGCAGTTAACTTCTTGCCAGCAACTATCACCTCAGTGTACATCAACCCCTTTCGCTTCTCCTGCATCTTCATAGAACTAAGTAGTCGTACCGAACCCAGTTTGGCCTCTTCCTCTTCACTGGAGCTTTCATCTGCCATAATTGCTGCCAACCGATCTTTTTTTCGGCATTCCCTATCATAATGGGGCCCATTGCAAAAATAGCACTTCAATTCTCGAGGCTTCCATCGTTCCTCATCTTTTCCTTCACGAGTCCTTCCCCGATCATTATTTCTCTCTTCCCTCTTAAGGAACTCCCATTCCTTTCCTTCTCAACTCCCCCTTTCCTTCTCAGCTCCCCCCTTCCACGTTCCTATTGGGATCTTATGTTCTGTCTTCTTGAACTCCGTTAGGCCTTCAGCAACTGCTATGGCCTTAGAGATGTCTTCTATTCCCCTTCGATCTAGCTTTAACTTTACCCAAGGTTCCAGACCATCTAAAAACATCACTGGAGCGTCATTCTGGTTAAGGTCTGGGATCTTCAGCATTAGTTTTGAAAATTCCTTTACATATTGCTTGATGTCACCCTTACGAGTTAGGTGACACAACTTCACCTTTGCTTCTTTAGCAGCATTTTGGGGAGAGAACTGCCCCTTAATCTCATGTATAAAGCTAGCCCAAGTATTGATTTCGTTTGCCCTCCTACGCAACCATACCATAGCAGAATCTTTCAAATACATAGCAGCAGTACGTACCTTTTTGAGATCATCCAAGATTCTTACAGCATTGAAATATTGTTCTATTCCCCAAAGGAAGTTGTCTACCTCCCGAGCGAATTGTATCCCATTGAAAGGTTCGGGCTTGGGGACATCGATCCTATAAGCAAACTGGATGGTCACTCCATTTACCATTATCGCCCGACACGCTACTAGTTGGTTCTTAAGTTCTTCAATCTCCTGGCGCATGGCCACCATTATAGCATCCATCTTGGCTTCATAACTTTCCTCCTTAGTTTCCAAAGCAATGACTCGAGCTTGGAGTACTTCATTCTTCCCCTCAATCGTCTCATCACGCTGCTTCAGCTCATCAATGGCTTGATTCAATGCTCTTTACAACTTACCTTGAAGTTCTTCCTCCATCTCTTCAAGGCTGCCTTGTGATTCATCAAATTGTTCTTTCGCTTCAGCAATGCTCAACTCCGCTCTATCTATCCTATGAAAGAAGGAGTTCAGCAAATCCCGGGACCTAGTCCTTTCCTTGGTAACACGGCGATCATCATTGTCAGCCAACTCATCGACTATTGAAGTGTTGTTATCTCCTCCAGATGACATTTTCTCCACAAGCAGTTCCTTTTTCAGGCTCTGATACCACTTGTTATGGGCAGATTCCGTCGCTCGACCCCGTGCGGCACTTAGCGCTCCTGACCTTACTAAGGAAGGCTAAGTCAGCCTGTAATATACTCACAAAGTTTAAAGAGAGAAAGTAGAGAGAGAAAGTAGAGAGAGAAATTTTGAAAGTATATTGTATTCACTTCAATAACTTGTTGCTACAACTAAAGGGATCTCCCCTATATATACAAGAGGCCTCTCAAGATGGAGAGCTAAGATCAATTCGATCTAACAGTTACAAATGAATCCCTACCTACCTTTACATTAAATGCATCTATCTACTTTACCTACCATCTATTCTAGAACCTTCTAGATCTTCTAGAATATTCTGGATTATTTCTTGTTGGGCTTGAATAAACCTCATGATTTTAGGCCCCTCTAAATCAGCCCGTAACACTACCGTGTCCACATTTTTTTCCTCCAGGTCCTATAGACTAAGTTCTGCATTAAAGTCTGCTTGTGTCTAATTATTAGAAACTTAATTGCACCTTAAAGGAAATTATATAGACTAAATTTGTAGTATTCCAACCTGTAAGTACATGTAAGTCCTCTTCGTGTCCTTATCCTTTAATAAGACATGCAAAATTTGAAAAAGTTACTCTTTTTTATCTTCTTTATCCAATATTTTTAATACTTGAAATACCATTTTCAAGCATCAAGGTTATTAGTTAATAAAAATTGGGTACAGCATGGTCAAACAATCCTAAGGTCCTAGGCAAAAAACCATTATCCATATATCAATGAATCCAAAATTAAAATCAAATGCTTCTCGTATGGATTTACCATCCGTATCATTTATCGGTAGTTCAGCTCATTGTCATTGTATCAAAATGTATAAATGAATTAAGCTAATTTGCAATCTACTTGAGGCATACTCAAATTCGATTTGATGATAATCGACTTAACTTAAGAATTAAACTCAAGCTCAAGCTTTTTAGAATGCTAAACTTGATAAGTTCACTAGCCTAATCGGACTCCATATTATTTTCAATTTATTTCTTATTTTTGTAAATATAAATGAATTTGAGGTTATCTAACAAAAATTTATTAAAAAATTTGAATTTAATCGAAATAATAGAGTCAAATTCAAACTTATTAAATATATCTTTGAGTCTATCTAGAGCTCATAATTTAAATATATTTTTGTGTTTATCTAAAGCTCATAATTTAGAATTTGCACGAACTCGAGCCAAACCCGAGTTTTAAGTTTTAAAATCAAGCTCAATTGCAAACTTATTAATATTATACTAGTTTGACTCGATTCAATTATACTCCTACTCATATAATATCCCATTCCATAGTTATTCATTAACAATTTCATTCCAAATTTTCCGAAACCGGAACATAGTTCCGCTAAATTGACAATCTAAGTATCTGACGCTAAGTCATCTCCTTCACAATAGTGGACACTGAGTGGATGATAGATGCCAAGTCCATAACCACCTATCCAAGCTAGGCATAATTGGTGTTCTTAATTAAGTATGCATATAAAATTTGATTAGCATTAATGTTTGTCCATCCCATGATGGTTTATATTCCGTCTTCCTTTTATCAATTTTGTAATTGAGAACTCATTTACAGTTTATTTGGAATTTATTAATATTAACTAGGGTGTGGATTAAAATCAAGAATTGTTATTTATTTCTAGGTGAAAAACTAATTTGTGTTGGTCTGCTTTTGAATTTAGATGTACCTATCACTAAGCTTTAAAAAATATAAATTATAACTGTAAAAGGTCGAGTTTATGTTCAAACGATCGATATAATTTACGATCTCTTTATACTATTAATGAGAGATCTAGTGCTTATCTCCATCTTGTTCGCTTTAAAATATCATCTAATTTTTGTATCAATTTAGCTTCCCATTCTGTCATCTACTAAGTGCTTGCTTTTTATTATTGATTACACAGCATCAAAAATAAAGAAAATGTTACCAGACTCTGAGATGCGACGTCTAAGAAGTGGGAAAATAAATGAAGACATATATCATGCCTTGAAAACTTATAAACACGTTAAAGGTATATGGCAAGTTATTTGGCCGGGGCAAGGACACCTAGATCAAACATGCATGCTACCTCAATGGGGGGAAAGCAATAGCAAATTTAGTAAAGCTAAAGTAAATAAAACCTCTGTGCTATGGGCCATATGTACAGATAGGAACAAAAAATCATTTGAAGGAAGCAAAACTGCCGTTCAGATCCCACTGCAAGAACATCAAATGCAAGGCACATCAATACTAGGGGTTTAGAAGAAAACAGAAAATTTACCTATGCAATATCTGAACAGATGGTCTCAAGGAAACCACTAGCTGAAGAATGGGTCAAATTAAATCCTGATTCCTCGAGCCTAGATGAAACATAAGAAGCTACCACAGAAGAGGTCATAAAAGATGATAGAGGGCAGTGGGTCATGAGGTTCTCCAAGAAAGTTACAAACATACATATAGCCGATGCAGATATGTGAGGCCTTTTTTTTTTTTTTTGGGGGGGGGGGGGGGGGGCTTCAATATTGTGAAAGAATGAAACTTTGCTCAAAATTGAAATAAGCCTAAACTCTATGACTACTGTAGAGGAGCTAAGTAGAACTTTTAACTTTGTGGATAAATTTTCTCGTGTTACTAATGCATGCAGATAAAAGGCTTTGGCTGCTTTGAAGCCCTGTGCTTGAATTTTGCCTGTTAGAAGACCAATGTTGCTGCAGACGTAATGACTGTGATAGCCAGCCTACAATGACTTTACTTTGGAGGATTTAATCTATTTACTTTAAGTTGGAATTTGCAGGTTTATATTAGAACTACGAAGTCTCGTACTCCAACCTTTGTAATGGGAATATAATTCTATTTTTATTATAAATAAATAAACCTCTTTTATCAAGGAGGGAAAAAAAACTTATTTATATACATTCATATACTAATAATTTATACTTACAAGGACATGTGTTGGCATCTTCATTGGGAATGATGTCACTGCTTCTGTCATTCTATTGATCCATATCTCTTTGCCTTGCCTCTCGGATGCTCTTCACTGGGAATTATGTTATCCTTTTAACATATGGCCTTTCCTTAATTTTTTTTTTCGGTGAATGACTGCATATCATTAAACACTAGAGAAAACAAAAACAAAGACCATCCAATCATGCTCGTGAGTCAAGCTCCAACAAGAACACAACCAATGTCTTCCAACACAACATTTAAAAAAAAAAAAAAAAAAAAAACTAGGAATAACATTGTCAAAAAGTAGACAGTCTTCCAATTCCAATCCCTTCTTGGCCAGCACATTTGGTACTCGGTTTTGTTCACGCACAACCTTGTAAACAAATCACATTATTAAACTGGTTAAGAAGATTAATATATCCAGCCAAGGCTGGATGACGCATATTCAAATCAACATCTCTCTTCTGAACCCAATCTGCTGCGGTAGAGGAGTCTATTTCTATTACAATCTTTTTCGCTTGCTTTCTTCTAGCCTATGTGAGCCCTTCATGAATCTACCCACAATTCCACTTCCAAAGGGCAGGTCCTCTTGATCTTTCTACACATTCCTCCAATTACTTCTCCATTACTATCTCTTGCCACAAAGCCTATACGACCCTCTCTTTTCCCATCTCCCACAGCACCATCACAATTAATCTTAATCCACCCAAGTTCTGGTTTCTGCCGTGCATGTTTCACCCACTTCCTTCCTTATTGTCTTCGCTTCACTCGTTGATTGACCCACCACTTCCTCCATCTAGTTATCTTCTGCAACCACTCCCCGACTTTGTCTTCATCATCTACTTTAGTAATGTTGTCAGTCCCCATCTCTCTCCACACTTCCCTACTTATATCACACCTAAAAAATAAGTGCCAGATAGATTCGTCTGCACTGCTACATAAATGGCAATCAACATTTACTGTCATACCCCTTCTTCTTAGGTTATCCCGAGTAAGTAGGCCCCCATTTAAATTTCTCCATAGTAACATTTGGATGCGAGGGTAAGTAGGCGTCTTCCATATCCACTCCCAGTTGCGCTCATCGATTGTATCTCCATCCTGTTTACATAACAACGGCTATGCAGACTTTGTTGAAGCTTCCCCATTTATTTCCTCTGGCCAAACTCTTTTAAGTTTTTAGTCCAAGAGCAATCTGTCAAAATGACATTACCGAAACATCTTCTTATATCCTCATCCATTAGGTAAACCGATTATGTACTCTCTGCAAAGTCCAAGTCCTTTCCAAACTTGCTTTAATGTTGTGTCATGACTATTTCTCACTCGGATCTTTGTAGTTTTGTTTACCCAGTCTAAAGCAG
Source organism: Lumnitzera racemosa (assembly GCA_024138005.1). Taxonomy (NCBI): domain Eukaryota; kingdom Viridiplantae; phylum Streptophyta; class Magnoliopsida; order Myrtales; family Combretaceae; genus Lumnitzera; species Lumnitzera racemosa. The sequence goes on from JAMXBC010000004.1 coordinate 6,278,593, forward strand.
CATGAAGGGCTCGAAAAAATTTTGAGCCTTTTTTTTACTGCAACTTGTCCTTCTTGCAAGCGATATTTTGCCTCGATTACCTTCGCCCAAAGAACCAACTTTCTTTTAACATCCTATCTAACTTATCAAAATTAGCTTGGTTCCTCTTGTTGATATTAAACACATTGAGACCTCCTTGCTGTTTAGATGTCTCGACTTTGCTCTAGCTAACCCAATGCATTTTCTTCTACCCTTCCACCAATCCTTAGATGAAATCCTTATGCTATCTTTCAATCTTCTCTGCAAGTTCTCCAACAGAAAAGGAATAGCTTCCAAATAATAGTTTAAGATACTTTCCATTATTGAAGATGTCAAAAGTCTTTTACACACCATGCTCAATAGCTTTACCTTCCACCCCGCTAACTTACATCTTAACTTCTCCAAAATGAAATCCAGATCCTATTTCTGCAACTTCCGTCCCTCCTCACTGGCAATCCCAAGTTCCCTATGTTTGAATTTACTTTAATCCCAAAGATGTCACAAGTTTTTTCTTTCATCTCCCTACTAATATATCTTGAGAAGATAACACAAGACTTTTGAGAATTCACTTAGTTTTTCGAACCAATCAATTGCCTTCATCATGCAATCCGCATTCTCTTTTGAAGCTTCTCCTAACATGATGATGTCATTAGCGAAAAATAAGTGGGACAACTTTAAGTCCATTCCTTTCGAGTTAATAGGAATCCATCTCTTTTCCTTTACTAGATTATGAATCATCCGACTAAATATTTTCATTACTAATATAAATAGGTACGGGGAAAGTGGGTAGCCTTGCCTCAAACCTCTAGAAAAGCTGAATTGCTCCATCGTAGATTTATTAAACAGAATTTGGTATGTCGTAGTGGATAAAAAGTAAGAAATCAATTTTATCTACTTAGTTGGGAAATTTAAGCTTTGCAAAGTGGCTTTAATAAAATCCTATTCTATATGATCATTGCTTTCTCTAAATCCAACTTTACTAACATCAAGTTCCACTTCCCCTTCTTGCAATTTAACAGGTGGAGGATCTCTTGAAAAACAATGATATTATCATGTGCCGATCTCCCCAGGATGAAGCTTGCTTGCTCTGGGTTGACTAACTCATCAAGAAGACCTTTTAATCCATGTACTAGCAATTTACTCACTGCTTTATACATCGTAGTGCATAGACTAATCGACTTGAAATCTTTCAGTTTATTTGCCCCAATTAGTTTCGGAATTAAAACTATCAAAGCTCTATTCAGATTAGGGAGCATAGTCCATGAATCAAAAATGCCTCGACTGTTCTGCACACCGTTGCACCAACTATATCCCAACAATTTTTAAAGAATTCTGCACTTAACCCATCTACACCCAGGGATTTGTTGTTCCTAATACACTACAATACCCACTTAATTTCCTCATTTGAAATCTTCTTACGACCGAAGTCCCACTCAAGAGGAAATAGATTACAGAATAACTTCTCCATCGAGAACAAGCTTGATAAGTGTTTATTTATTAATTCCTAGATCTCACCTGAATCAGACACCTAATTACCCGCCGGGTCAAATAGCCCACTGATTCCAACTTTGGATCTCCTGACCAAGGTATTGATTTAGAAGAATTTTATGTTCCTTTCTCCCTTTAGAATCCATTTATACCTAACTTTCGTAGCCCAAAGATTTTCTTCATAGTTCAGAGCAATTTCCAATTCTTTCTAAAGAAATTGTTCCCGATTTAGTAAGTGTTAAGTCGGAGTATTCCACAAATCTCGCATAACTACTTAAATATTCTCCTTTATGGATTTCTTCCGAACATGGATTAGCCCAATTTAAAAGAACAAGAAGGTGGTCTGATTGGCTAAAAGCTAAATGAAATAGCTTAGCTTTGGGATGGAGAATTCTCCATGCCTCATTTGCCTAGGGCATACCAAGCCTAATTTAGATTAACTCAGTCAAGTTTCCAAATTTTTTTGACCAAGTAAACTTCAATCAAATAAAGTCTAAATCCATCATATTACACCCATCCATGCACTTCGGGTATTTATCAGCTTTCTGTTGACAGATTGGTCTTCCTCCCACTTTTCTTGTCAGCATAGAATCTCATTGAAATCCCGAATCATAACCCAAGTCCATTATATCTAGTTGACTAATTTTATAACTCCTCCTACAGTAGACATCTCTTCTCAAATTGATGAGAAGCACAAATAGCATATAATAACTAAGAATGCCTAAAATGACATACTTGAACTTCTAGAGTAATTTGTTGCTGTGACACTAACCTATCTTGAATTATTACTTCCTCCTTGTTCCAAAGCACTACAATACTAACCTTAAAACCCTTAACCTTTACACGATGGTAAGTATTTGTAGGTCATATTGCATCCATAAGTCCCGATGGCTCTTCTTCATTGTTTAGAATTAGCCCTTCTCACATTCCAAGCAATTATGTCCCAAATTAGAAAGTCATAATAGTCCTATTATGTAAACCAACTTAAGCTAAAAGTTGACTACTTTAATTGCTATCATAAGTATAGCTTACGCAAGACATCTACCACCATCTAGTTTTAAGTTTAATAGATATCAATCTGTAATGTAATTTTTCAAAATAATTTTGGAAAATAATCTTATAGCCCAAATGACTGGGAAAATCAAGCTTTATAAATCATTTGGAATACAAAATCTCAATTTCAATAAAAGGTTCTAAAAAGTAAATTAATCTAAGAAAACAAAGAGATTAATAAAGAATTTATAAAAGTTCATAAGCTTACAAAGCATAACAGAAATATTTATAGTTAAAAATTGAAGGGTCACCAGTAGAGACACTATTGGTTACCTTATAAGTTAGTAAAATCAACAAATAAAGAACTTAGTCTATTAGTCTTAAACTTCACTCCCTGACCTTGCTCTTTATTTTTTTGGAACTTAGAATAGTATCAGTGATTCTACTAGGAAACCTATAAAACGGTTATAGAAGAATGAGCAACAACTCACTTAATAAGTGGGACGAAGATAATATAGCACATATTTAACATCAAGCAACTAAGGTTTTCAAGTAAGGTTAATTAGATACAATGTTTGTTTAAGCAAATGTCGTCAGACGACATTGACCAATCGATGTGAGATAAAAAAAAATTATGTCCACCTAAATTTAAGTTTTAAGGAGTTTGATAACGCGCATTTTGTGAATTGGAACGAAATCGAGGTTTGTGCAATTAAGAAACATGCTACACCCAAGATTATCTTCAAACTACAGTCCTCAACATTGCTGTAAGCTCCTCTTCTATCAAAGGTAGGGAGATGACTATTTTTGCTATCTTCATTGAAGGGTCCGTATTTGGCATGAGCATTCTAATCATTTTCTCTAATGGATTGCGATGCAGGTCCGATTAGAAGTTAGGTCGAGTTTGAATTAGTTTTCCTCTTAAGGTGATCAAGCAATTTTACACAATTTAATCAACTCAATACCATAAAGTAATCAATACATAAAGTTTAGCACTTTATAATAGCAATACAATATCTAAGCACATGTGATGCACACATATACGCTATTAACTTATAATCACAAACAAAACATATACTGATATCTCCAAGTATTCTTAAACAATAGTCTAAAGTATGTTATAGTAACTTATGTAGAACTCAGTTGCTCGCTAACTTGGTTATCGATTTATCCTTATGTGTGATCCCTTGATATTTATATTAATGTAGTATTTTATTTTGCATATAAATTATGAAATATTACTAATTTACTCATCTATAATAGAATTAGGTTGATTAGTCGTTGGTTTATTAGCCAACGCCTTAAGTATTGGAAGTTTAAAATAGTATTATAAGTTTATGAAACCTTTTGAGCTATCCCATAAGTCAAGATGCCCTTGAAATATTCATTGGAGAAACTTCTAAGATATCCTTTACATTACATAGTTATTAAAGTTCACCACAATCTTGTCTCTATGTTAATCTCTAAGGTTGGTAAATTCTTAAAATTTTCAATAAACATCTTTTGAGCTAAGTTCTAAGTTAAGTCATCCTTAATGTTCTTAAACTAGAAGCTTTTGAGTTATTTCATGAGCCATATCAAGATTAAGGTGTTGATAAGTTTAACCTTTGAATCTAATGGATACCTAATATTTCTTACGAATTACCCTCTAAGGCAACTCTTAAGTGTTTACACCTGTATGTTTTCACTTTGAATATCTTTTAGGATACCTTTTGAGCCAACTAGATAGTTTACTCAACTTTTAGATTATTTGGCAGAATATCCTCTAACCTACCCTCTAAGCCTAGTAAATTTCTAATTTTTTTAAGAGTTTACCCTCTACCTCTATGTTTCCCTCATTCCAATTTCCTCATAGAAACTCCCTTTAACTTAGGTTCTAAGTCGGGTCTTAATAAAATTTTTACTTAATAAACCTTTGAGTTATTATCTAACCCAGCTCACACTTTTCATAACCATTAGATTTGTACATTCCCTTCCCAAAACTAACTATCAAAACACACTAATAGTATATTCAACACCAAAATACCCTACTATTTCACTAGAGCTTCATTTATCTCTCATAACAATACCCATTCATAAGAGTATATATTGTGAAACTCAACCATGTACATCACATGCTCCTGAAGTTTATAACTCTTATTTGCAAACTTCAATCCAATAACTTTAGTCTACAATCATTATTCCATTAATCACTTAAACTTAAAATCTAAGTGAGGTCATTAAGGAAAATTCCATTAATTTCATTAAAAATGCCTTTTTAGTTTTAATTTAGGGGCCTAAAAATTCCAAAAAATATAGAAAATAGTTTTGTTAAAAGTCTTTACATAGCAATGTAATATAAGTATAAGGTAGTTTATAGAAACATTTTCTGATCAAAACTACATCATTTAACTCGTTAATTTTGATATTGAAAATATCTCGATTTCATCAATTTCTTAAAAATGTATATGCTAATTTTTTACAAAACAATATTTTTCCTAAATTCTACACATGAAAATATATGTGATTAATTTTTTCCAAAAATATTTTGGGTAAATTTTATATTTTTAATGATTTCAAAAATATTAGCCAGAAAATTGGACCTCACTGAAAATAGGAGCTCTGGTCACCACTTGCTCCTCCCTATTTGTTAGCTAAGCCTAATGCTAGTTGTTGCTCCTAGTCGTAGCGACGATTGGTCCTTAGTAACAACCTAGGTAAATGGACATTCCATAACCCAATATTGTACTCCGATTTTGTATTTTTTCTAGCTTTTTCTTCTTCAACCTTCTAAATCTAACTATATTTTTCCCAGGCTCTTCTTTGCATAGATAAACTTATGATATGGTTCTTTGAATTTTTTCATAGCATTTTGGTGATGAATGGTAATTTTTCTCTCTCCTCCATCAAAAATTCACTCCTTATACTCATCTTTTAGGTGTCAACTTGCTGTTCTACACACTAACAACTGTCTTGAAGCCTTCTACGCCTTAATTAACATTCTTTTAACTATTCCATACATTTTTTCTTTATTTTTTTTTATTATTTTTCTTTGCTTATTTTAACCTAATTAGTAGTTAATTGGGTATTTCAAATAATTACAAGTATATAATTATGCATAATAATTACACGTGGGGTTTATACATATGTTCTATATATTATTTTGTATCATATGACATTTTGATTACATTTGTAATTTATCTCTAAATATTTTTAAGCTATTGAAGTTTATGCTACATGATTACGTTAAATATAAGGTAGTTTACTAAAATTATATTATTTTAACTATATTGTTATTGTTTGATTATATTCTCGAGATCCAAGTCCACAAAATCTTATCAACTAATATTTCGAGTTTACTCATAAATTTTTAGGTTATTTGGGTTAGTTTCACTAATAATGTAAATTACTCACTTGAACAATTACATGAAATTATGAGACTCACACAAGCTATAATCTTAAAAGGTTTCGATCTCATTAAAGAAGATAAGGTGTCCATCAACTCTGGGTTAAGGAGGCTATAGTAAATCCGTATCTACCTATCTCTTGAGAAGTCTTTGTCAAACTCCTCTATGTTTACTCTCCATCTACATGGCTAAAACGAGGTTTGCACCATCATCATTTTCATCTCCTACAACGTGATTAGAATTTTTTTTTCTCTAGTCCTCTATTAAGGGTTTTGTGAAGGGAATTCCTTGAACTTACATCAAATTTACTAGGCTTATAATAATAACTTCCACTACTGATTTGCAAATTCATTCCATTAGGTCTAAGATATCCAGCCCTATTAAAACCTCTTGAAACATTAACATCTTGATCTCTAGCATTTTTTTCACTTTAATTATTATGGTGGATTATCTTTATTGATAAGACTTTCTCTTGAGATAAGTTAAACTAAAAGTGATCTTTAGAATATAATGCTTCTTTTATTGCATGGGTTGGACTGTAATGTCCATCACTTCCACCCTTATTACTTTGGATGTACATGGAGTGTGTATCTCCCATAATTTTGCATATGGCTGTGCCTTTGGAAGAGGAGATCCCTCCTGCAGAACTTGTAATGACATCATGACTTCCAGTACTGATGCCATTTTTTCAAGCAAGTTTCCTCAAATAATAAGGGGAATTCCTTTTTTAGTATATAAAGGATTACCCCTAAAGGAGACAATTTTTAAGTATTGCTTATGACTTTTCATCTCACTCCTTTTCAATAAAGTCAAACCCTTACAAATATTTAAGCCCTCCCTTGGGGTCTCATTTATTTCCTTTAATGGATACCTATTGACATTTGTTTTTTTTTTTCCTCCTTCCACTTCAAACACAAAGTGAACACGTATTATTTCAATATTTTTCTTATTCTTGTCAACCTTTTTTTCTCCTTTCTTTTTATAATTATTCTTATACTGCAATTACAACCATTCTCTACTATTAGAACCCCCCAACCTCTGCCTTTTTTCTTTTCTACTCTTTCTAAACATCTGATGACCTACATCTATTCCTTGATGCTCAACTCATACACCTTCTACACAACTACTAAGTTTTGACCCCTTCTTAGTCACATCAACTTTATTAGCTTTATTTCCCAAAGATTTTCACCCTTCCTTACTAATAATTCCCTGCTTATTAAGGTTAGTGATATCCTCCCTCTCTTTTCCCTTCCATGTTACATCTTAAAACTCATAACCACTACTAGAGTGATTTATTCTCTCACATAATTCCCACTTTGGTAGACCTTCGTATAAGACCTTATATAGCATCCCATTTATAATAACAATATGCTTTAGGGGACCATTTATATTTAACTAAATGCATATACGGACAAATCTACCTTTATCCAAACCCACTTTATACTAATTGTACCTTAGAACTGGTCTTATTTTCTCTCCAATACACTTTATACGCATAGGAGAGTAATATTCCACCAGCAATCCAAATATCCTAACCTAAGCCACAATCCAATCAAATTCTATAACATATGGTTGAAACCCTGAATCCACTTTTTAAGGCTAAATATCTACCATTGACAAACCATGACCCATTCTTAATCACCTATTAGTAGTCAATATCGTTTTTTAGGGATATTAAATAATATCCTAAACTAACATTAGTAAGTCTAAAGAAGCTTAATCTTTTCTACATTTTGTTTGACTTATCTTTTAAGAATTTATAACTCGATTAGGACCTATGACTTTTGCTATGAACGCATGTTTCCATGGAGTATCCAACATTTTAATCTTCGTTTTCAAAAGTTTTACATATCATAACCCTCAAGCCACAGTCTTGTTCAAGCCATAGTCTTATTTAAACTTTTCTCTTCTTCTTAAGATTTATCATTATCTTATAGTAGAAGGAGTGGAATAATCCTCTTCCAAAGCTGCAAATCTCTTTTTACTCTGATGAAGGAGATTGCTCTCCTTGTCTTTGTCATGGGATAAATTCAAATTAGAGTTTGACGCGTTAGGAAACGAGTTCTCTAGAGAAGCCATATTTTTAATACGCATTGTATTGTGTTGTGTTTCAAGTATTTTGGACTTTCCTTAATCTAAAACTTTAAGTTTAACAAGTTTACTATCGTGAATAATTTTTAAATAGATAATGTTATGTATTCCTTCTCTAATATTCTCTTAACTTTTTTACGTTTTAAAATAAACTATTAGATGTATACCCTTCTATTGTACTTGAAAAAATAAAATGAATACGTATTTTATAATTTACAACATGTTAAAATATCGTAAATGATAGTAATTAATTTCCTTTTTTATCTTTTTGCTTTAATGCAAGCTTATATGAAAGATAAAAATAGGAGGGAGAAAGTTTATTTATTTATTTTTTTAATTACGTTTTTAGTGATTGCTATTTTAAAAGATGAGTTTAAAATGGGTTTGGTGGATTGAAAATAATAATTTGTTGGATATGAGTGGCTGGAGGAACAATTGCGATAGATGATACAAGAATATGAGATATCGAATAATAACAGTTAAAATTAAAATATAAAATCTTAAAAATATTAACTTTTAGTAATTATTTATAGTTGTTAAACTCTTCAAATTTAATAATACAGATATAAAATACTAAAAATACCAACTTTTAGTAGTTATAGGTAGTTATTTAAACTCTTTCCTTTTAATGATGTGAATATTTATTTGTTTATGTTTATTTTAAAAGTTTTGGATTGCTTAAACCGAAAGCATGAGGATAGAAAAGAATTCTATTTGGCTATTATTTTTTTTTAATTTGCTTCAAGCACTGGGGAAAAGGAAAAAAAAAATATAAAATATAAAAACAATCTTAAGAATACTGATTTTGAAAAAATAATTCTAAAAATATACTACTTGAAATGGTTTTTTGAAAAAAACGGTTTTAAAAAAACTAAAATTGTCTCACAAAAGGGATTTTTAGGAAGTCGCAGGCGAGTTTTAAGTTTATATTTAAATCCAATCAGAAAATGCGATTTTTTCCTCGTTACGTAAGTTGAAAATTTTGGCGTTAATGCTGCAACGCCTACGCCACACACTGTTTTGTCGTCAAGTGACCAGCTATATCTTTGCAAATTCTGTGAATCTCAATGTAATTATGCGGTGCAGCAGCACTCCGGAAGAAGAAACAAAAAGTATAAAAAGAGGAGAGGTGAAAGGGGAGTGAGGGAAAATGAGAATATGCTTTCCACGTGTAAAGTATAGATGATTTCATAAATAATATTATAAGATACTGAAACCGTCTTTTTAAAATATGACTCTAATTCAATTTAAGTGTTGTATTATCGGAAATTTTTTTTTTTTTTTTCACAATGCTTTTAGATTTTTTATTAATTTTTATAATATTATTTTTCTTTTCCCTCCAGCGCTGAATGAAACTTGAGAAGAGTAATCTTCCTTAGCTCCCCTTCTTCTTCTTCCTCACAGGCGTAGCATCATTATCCAAAACAAGTCGACAAAAACAAGCCATGAGACCAAACACTACAAACAAGCAATCCAAACGAAGACCAAACAGACCTCACTCTCCACCTAAAACCAGCCACCACACTACATTCCCTTCTTCTCCCTCATCTTCATCTTCATCTTCATCTTCATCATCCCTCACTCCCTCAATCTCTCTCCTGGACCAAGAACTCGAAACCCTCCAAATCTCACCCTCCTCCTCCTTCTCAAACCCTAGAAGTTTCCCTCACAGTGTGAAGCAACAGTGCTGGGACAAGGCTGAGAAGATCAAAGGACGTGACCCAGATAGATGGAGACGTGACGCACTTGGTAACATTGTGTTTCGGAAGCTTGTGGGATGTCCTGGATGTCTTTGCCATGATTATGATCACATTCTACCTTATTCTAAGGTAAAAAGTTTTGATCTTTAGTGTTTTCTCTTATTCTTTTAATTGTTTTGTGTTTCAGTGGGGAGTTTCTTGGTTTGATTATGTTGATGGATTTGTTTGAAAATGATGTTGTGATGTTGGGTTGCTGCTGTTTTGCTTGTTGGTTTATACTGGGTTTGGTTCCAAGTTCTGAAATTGAACATGGGTTAGGTTACAAGTGACCCAGCATTACCTGTAACTAATAAGGAAATTTGCCATTTTCAAGTTCAAGATGGTATAAAGTATAACCGAACGTGTATAATGAGTGCCCCAAGAGGGTCCTTGACAAAGTTCAGTTGATATTGTTGGGCAGCAGAGAGTTTGATTGGAAGTTCTACGCCTGAAGAGTAAGGGGTTGCAACGTTTATTGCTAGGAAGTTAATTTTGGAATAAATACCAAGGATGGGCACAACACAATCAAACTGAAAATTGAGTTTCTTTTGCAAGTGGTTGGGTTTGCAGTTCGATTTGGATTGAGGTTTACAGTTCATAATTTGGTTTAAGCGGGCTAATCAAAATGTGAAGTAATTTGCAGTTTGGTTAAGTTTAGTTTGAACTGTGAAACGAAGTAAATCAAATTGTTTACTTTTATTAGTTTCAAAACAAACCAAACCATAGAGAAAACAAAAGATTCAGTTTTCTTTTTAATTTTTGCTTTGGTGTGGTTTGTGGCTTGGCTCAGATGAGGATTATGGTTCATGATTCAGTTCTAGTGGTTGAACAATAGATTGTTCCATCCTATATAAAATACACAAGTGGAGGAGCTCGATTATAACACGTTCAAGTCTGTGCAGGTTCATGTGACCCATGGATCAGGATGCCCTCCATCCCAACACAAAGCACGAAGCATAAAAAAATTTGAGGACTTAAACAAACTAACATACACAAAAAGTTGGAATATTGGTCCAAATTACTATAATTGCATATACGTGTAGTGTAATTGTCCCTCAGTTTATTATGTTTCTTTTGTATTGGCTGTAGTTGTTGAGTTTTTCCATTCAATGGTGCCTCAGCAATGTTAGTTGGGCTAGTTGTTTCATATATTAGCCATGGCTGTTTTGCTTGACTTATTCGGGAAATTTAGGTTCGTTTTGAAAGCCACTTGCACATTCCAGGATTTAAAATCTCGATAATGCTGGCTTTTGATACATGGGAAGAAATGCTGTCAGTTGTAGCTATTCTGAATGCCGAATTTTATGGATGATAACCAATTTAATTTTAGAATTATAACTTCCTTCCCCAAATATAAAAAAAAAAAAAAATAGGGGAGTGAACATCTGGTAAATCTTCACTGTCGGATTAGAACTCATTCATCATCTTCTTTTGCTTGTCACTTTGAAATTGTGTGGAGGGAAAGGAATAAAGCTTTTCTGTTGTTTTTTAGCTGTATGGAGTTAAATTACCTAGAAAACGAAAAGTTGTATGGAGTTGTAAGAGTTTTCTTTGATTTGTGCTGGATTAAAAAATTCTAAAATATTTTATTGAAGTTGTTGGAGGCGCAATTTTGATAGCAAAATAATAGATAATTTTACTCCTTTATACTTTGGACGAGAGAAATAATGCTTCTTCTTAGGATTTACTGGTTTTTCTTGCCGTACTCAGTGAAGTTAGATATCACCGAAAATGCTGCATACTTAATTATGTACGGCAGATGATAGCTTTGTCACCATTTGATGGAATTTTATGAAAATTTGCTTACCCAAAAAAAAAAAGAAAAAAGAAAATTAAACTTTGAGCTGCTCATACAATTATAATAACCCCAGCTACTGTAAATTGTATCATGCCTTGACCTCATTTGCATTGGGGCCAAGTTCTTTAAAGGCATGTAGAAGATAGAAGATTGTAATCCTGTCGACTGCTCAACTCATGTAAGTTAATGTAAGCATTAGCATGGCAGAAATTTAGGAATGTGAAAAGTAACTTAGGACTATGGTATAGGTGGCATAAATATACCATAAAGGACCTAAATTATCAAATTAATTGATTGAACTATTTTTAAATGAGTCAAATAATGTTGCATCAGTTTATTCACATACTTACCTTAACTAGATTTTTTTTTTCTGCTTTACTTATATTTGCTTATGTCACCTCCTTTGATTCTCTGATTCAGATTAGTATTAAACACAATAAGTTAGCGTTGATTTTGAAACCCCATTCTTAGAAACCTTATTTTTTGCGATAACATTAACTGTTGACAATAGTATTTTCATTTTAGGCTTTGTCTATTGGTTGTTTTACCTGTTTGAAATTTTATTCTTGAATTTGTTTTACACTCCTGCCATCTTGGGGGAGATTCAAAAGCGTGCTCTTTAAACTTTCAGGGGGGACAAAGCACTTTGGAAAATTGTCAAGTTTTACAGGTATGAAGTTATCTTACTTCTAGTGATATTAAATTATAATATGATTTGTTTAGACACGATATCAATATATATTGATGCCTCTACGATTCATGTGCTGTGTGCATGGCTTCTCATATAATGGTGGATTGTCTTCTTTGGTGCATGTAGCAATTGTATGTTTGAACTGAGATTGGTTATGCTATTCTCATTTTGGTGCCAACTACATGAGTAGCCTAAATTGAAGGTTGTTACCTCCTGAAAGATTGTGTTGCTAGCAGTTGTCTACTCGCAATTGCCTCTCATTGATTACCCTCCTTGGGCATGGAATCTGTTCCTCTATCGCATTTGCTGAAATTGAGACTTATCCTCAACCCTTTATTCAACTTGATATACAAAGATCGATTTTCCTCTTTGTATCTTGGACAACCATCATTTGTGGTGGCAACCTTGTTTTGTTGGAGTTGCATGGGTTTGCTTCTGCTATAATAAGCAGAACTTTCTATCAAAGTGAGATGTAAAGGGAAGAAGTCTCAAAAAACTCGGTCAAGGAAAGGTTTTCGAAGAGAGCCTCTGTTACTCTAGCCCAAAGATAGGGTTTGATATGGGTATGGGATCTACACATTTGACATGATATTTGGTAAGTGGAAGGACATGTTTTAGGATTAGATAGTAGCCACTCTATTGCTTTAGTGCTCAAATTTCTCTCACAACAAGGAGGGGGTGTTGGATATGAAAGTAACTTAAAGCTAAAGCTTGCATTAGCAGTGTTAAGCTTGACTACTGAAATCTGTTGGATGATGCATCAAACTCATGGTAGACACTTTGAAGATCTTCCTAATTGGAAAAAACCTTTTGGAGCACTGGTCTCTGTTTGAAGCAGCTTCAGAATTTTGTAATGCATAAGCTTACTAGCAATGTCCTTTGTGCCATGAAGCTATTCCTTTGTGTGATATGTTAGGACAAGTGAATGGACCATATATTATGAAAAAGATCCTTAATTCCATTTAGTTTCTAGTAATGGAGGAATAAGATGACCTTAGAACCTCCTCAATCTAGATTAACACGAATGAAACATTGCAAGTGAATCTCTATTACAACTTATACAAAAAAATAAAAAGAAAAAATGAAGTATCTTTATTTGTCACCGCAATCATGTGATAATTTAGCTTTGTTAAGTATTGACCTCATTGATTATGATGCTGGAAGTAAATTAGCGAGCAACTTTCAATAGGTCAACTTTGAAAATTTTTTGGCAATAGCAAAAGCTTTCCCCATGATTCAATGAAATTCAAATCATTTTTCCACTTGTATCACAAGTTAAGAGTATTTTCTTGTAGCTCAAATATTTAAACATAAACTTAGGTTTTCAACAATACTAAGTGTTGAGAAAATACTAGTAGTTTTCATTGGTTTTTACTTCAATATTCTTGAAGTTTGCAGCATTATGAATGTATGTTTTTTAGTCTAACTTGATTCATAATTTCCATAAATGAATCAGCCACATAAGCAATATATTTTATGCTTCCCATTGTATCAGTGACCTTCAAGAGCCTTCCTCTTCTCCAATTGCTACCGGGACATTTTGATTGGGCTACCTTTGAGGAGTAGTCCGTCTATCCAAAAACCTAAAACATATAACTGGTTGTATTCATTCTACAGTGGGAATCTTGGTAATTCAATATAGTGTATTATTGTAGGGAAATTGGAACTCTCTTTTCTTAAAGGACATGGGTCAAAGCCATTGTAGAGGACTTACCATTAATTGCTGAGTTAAGAGGACTAATATCCTCAATTCTCTTCGAAGTGTCCCCATGACTAAGGACCAACATCAAGGAATCATTATTTGGCCCTAACACCTTTTGAATGGGGATTTGGATGATATGGGAAGTAAGAATTCCGGATTTAGTTAGAATATTATGATTATAATGAATGCAAATTGAAGGGCAAACAAAGTGTCACAGTTTGAGGTTTTCTTTAGTACACAAACAGATTGTGCGGCGTTTACTATTCTGTATCTACAATAGTAAATAAACTTAACTTGCGTGCAATGCTAGCTGACAAGGCTTAAATTTGTAAACAACACAACCGAGGAAGAAAGTCAACATAATATAAGAGACACAAACACAAATGGAAAAATGAATAGCATATTCTTATTAATTCCGATAATAATACAAGATTGCAATGTATGTGCATAAAGGTATAGTGTATGTAATAGGTGTCATCAGTTGTGATCAATTAATGTGGTGAGTAAAAATTTCAATCCAAAAAAGTACTTACACTTTCATAAAGAGCTTTATAAACATTATTAAACTTAATAGGAGAAGATATTAAAATTAGTGAAATAGCACTACTTTTTAAAAGCGGAAATTTCTAATAATAATAATATTCTAACTATACAAAAATAAAGTCTCCCTTTATGTTACAATATGTACAAAAGAATGACCCCTTATTAGTATAAGTATGTTACAAAAAGGGATTTTGGCATTCTCTCTCATTTGATTCTATTGATGTTCTTGGCAATATATACTGGAGTTTGGATCTAGTGGCAGAGATTTTCTGGCTGATAAGGCTGACTTTCTATTGGATAAGGGCTTTAGATTTTCTTCAGTCTCCTAGCTAATATCTTCTTCTCCTTGACCTCTATTTGATCAAATATTCTTTATATTCTTATCCAGTGGCGGGATCTCTGATTTTTTGCTCTACAATAATGTTTTTCATGGCTTGATTCAGTTTGAACTTGATCTTGACTTGTGATCACTTGAACACATTGTGAGATGGATCTTCTATGTCTAGATAATATGGTGTCAAGATGTTGACATAAAAAATTAAATGGACCTTCAACCATGCAGGAGGCTCAATCTTGTAGGTTGCTTTTTTAATCTTCGGTATGATAGGAACTAAACCAATGTACTTTTGAATTAATTTTTTATCTTTGTTCCTCAATGATCTAACTTATCCTGGAAGAAGCTTTATAAGGACCTAATCTTCAACATTAAACTCTTTGGGTCGGCAGTTCTGATTTGTCTATTTCTTCATTCTCTTATAAGCTTTTTCAAGGTACGCTTTTGTTACTTCTAAATTTTGTTTCCAATCCCTGGTGAATTAATAAGTTCTTTGGCATCTTCTGGTGTATAGTGTTGCTACTGTGTAGGGTAACAATAGTTGCTAACCTATAATGATCTCCATAGGGCTCTTGTTGGAGAAAGAGCTTCGTTGGATGTTGAAACAGAATTGAGCAATATCCAGCAAGTTAACCTAATTTTTCTAGTTGGTACTAACAAAGTGTCGAAGGTATTCCTTCAACAAACCGTTGAATCTCTTTGTTTGTTTGTCACTTTGTAGATGGTAACTGGAGGTCATACTCAACTTGGAACTCAGGAGTTGTAACAATTTTGTCCAAAATTTCCTTGTAAACCTGGCATCCCTATCATTCACAATATTTTGAGGTACATCCCAAAATTTCACCGTATGCTTGAAGAAAAACTGAGCTGTTTCTTTTGTATTTGAACTCTTCGTGGTAGTAATGAAGATGGCATATTTAGAGAACCTGTCAACAACAACAAAAACAGATGAATGTTTACCTACTTTTGGTAGGGAAGTGATAAAAGTCCATAGAGATGCTCTCTCATGGGCTAGAGGGCACAAGAAGTGGCTCTAAGAGACTTGCTACCTTCTACCTCTCAACTTTGTCCTGTTGGTGTACCACCATAGTTTGGCATCACCAGTTAAGTACATTGTAGTCATAGTTACTTTTGATCTCTCATCATTTGTCTCCATAGTAACATAGTATTACTTTATATCAAATAGGAAGTTTTCTAATAATTTGGCATTCCTTACGCCAGTGAATGCCTTAGGCTCAAGCATTTTTAGATGTCCTGCATGAGCAAGAATATAAACGGAGGTAAGGATAGGAGTATTTCCCACAATCCAAGTTAAAATAGCTACTTGTGTTTGTAATTCTTCAATAATTTCGATTGAAGCATGAGTAATAACTTGTCTTTTCAAGTCTTTCACTTTAGTCTTCAAGTGTTGTCTTGCCTCATCGGTCATTACGTGCATTTCTATTCTGAGGGGTTTGCATTGTAACACCGAAATTCTTCGCCATCTCAATCATCTTTGCATTTATCTCCTAATGATTGGTTTTAACTTTAGCCACTCTTACTGATAATATGATTTAGTTATCCATCTGCTTAAACAAGCCCTTGAGGATTTCTTCTAAGTTATCTTGTTTTTTGCTCACTTCCTCTTTTCATGTTATGACTATTCTCGTTGGAATAACCTAAGCTCCGATACCAATTGTTACGGTCCAAGATCAACTACTCTTACCGACAATACGACCAAGTTATCCATCTGCTTAGACAATCCTTAGAGGATTTTTTCCAAGCTATCTAGTCTCTTGCTCACTTCCTTTTGTTGTGTCATGGTTGTTACCGTTGGAATAACTTAGGCTCTAATACCAACTGTCACAGTTTGAGGCTTTTTTCAACACACAAATAAACTATGTGGCGCTTATTATCTTGTCTTTTCAGTAGTAAATAAGCCTAACTCATATGCAACGCTAACCGATGAGGCCTAAACTTGTAAGCAACACAACTAAAGAAAAAAGCAAATAGAATATAAATAATATAGGTACGAATGGAAAAATGAATAGCATGCTTTTATTAGTTACGACAGTAATACAAAGTTGTAATACGTGTGCACAAGGGTACAATATATGTAACAGGTGTTGTAGGTCGTGATCAATTAACGTGGTAAGTAAGAGTTTTAATTCAAAAGAGTACTCATACCCCTACAAAGAGCTTTATGGACATTATTGAGTTTAACAGAAGAAAATATTAAAACTGGTGAAATGTCGTTACTTTTGAAAAGTAAAAATTTCTACTAATAATAAGGTTTTAACTGCATAAAAATGAAGTCTCTCTTTATATTACAATATATACAAAAGAATGGTTTCTTACTAGTATAAGTATGTTATAAAAAGGGACATTGACACAAAGTAGGTATCTAAGATACCAACTCAATTCCATATAAACATCGATGTATTGTAGTTGAGTGTATAAAAGAAAATATTTTTTAAGCTGCCCATTCCTTGCTTCTCATTTTCTTCACATTATTATTATTTTTTGTTTATTTCTCATTTAGCTGCAAATACTCAAAAAGTATAGTCAAGCTTAAGTGTAAATCAACGATGGATCTCATGGTGAGAGGCTAATACCACTGCTTATGCATTGCACTTTTTATTACTGAAAGGTCCCTTGGGGGGTTTGCTGCTTGTTTTTGTGCTCACTAGCTTCTTAGTCTTTTCTGTGATTGATAACTTAAAATGTTGATGCCATCATGTTCCATTGGGGTAATGTAGGCTTGTCATTGGTGCATAAAAGGCATTGGTGCTTTGATTGTTGAAATTCTGTGCTTATTAGAGAAAGTAGTCATGTTTTTGATGGTATATAAGCAGTTGATAAAATATTGCTTAGCAAAGATAAGAGTCTTTCTCTTAAAACTAATTGTATTTCTTTTCTCTCTTATTTCTAAGGAGATTTTGTTCATTTTTTTATGGAGTTGATTCATTAGATCAATGCGTACATGAAACGACATTTTCTTGGACAAGTAGTTTGAGTATATAAGGAGCTTTTATAGCATCATGGTAGCAAATGGATGAGTAGTGTTTTCGAAGGTCATTTCGTGTAATGGGAAGCATAAAACATTCTAATTATGTGCCTTATTTGGTACTGCAGATAGTAGAGCTAGTTAGTATTTAAGGGTGTATGTACATGATTGTTCGACATTTTATCTCATGACAATATGACATAATTTTCACCTTTCTAATATATATATTTGTCTTGTTGATATAGTAATGCTCTAGATTAAAAGTAGTAACAGACTGAGCCAACAAATGTTAATGGATCATTTTCAATTATTTGGTCATAAAGTTTTTAATTAGTGTTAACAATATATTCATCACTATAGTTGTATATATCAGTACTAATTTTTTCCATAATCCATGTGGGATTTCATGCAATATGGGGTATTACCATTCGATCACCTAATCTTAAAATTGGGTCTGGTTTTTCTACCCTTTTAATTTAGTTCATTATTAACACCCTTAAGCTAGAGGTTATTTTAGAAGTGTGTCAAGAGTTATATTTTGGTAATATTCCTCGCACTCTTCAGACTTTTTCTCTAAATTGGGTTAAAATAGTCTTGGAATCAGCCACATGGTAGTGAACATGAGCTCTGAAACCATTTGTAACATCTCAAACTAAAAATAATAAATAAATAAGTTAATAAACATTAATGGACTTTCTAACTACTTAGCTCAAAAGTTTTTAATTAGTATCGATGAGATATTCATTACTATGTCCTTATAAACTAATATAAATTTTATTTCATAATCTACATGAGACTTCATTTAACATCGAATATCACAAATATTATGTTAGTATATGATCTGGTTGGTTTTATTATTCTTTCATAGTAGAGTGCATTGCTATCCTTGTTAGATGTTGAGCATTATAGATATAAGCTTAAACATTAGAGGCACCTTTTTCTTAAGCATCATGTTACCAATTCATTTATATAAGTGGTCAAGTCCGTGTAATTGGGAGTAATAATGTCAAGCAAATATTAGGTTAGCTAAGTGATTAATTCTCCGGAAGTATGCAATCTTTGGCTCAAAAGTTTTTACAGTATTGATAAGATTTTCACTATCATAATCTTATAAATCAATATCAATTTTTTCTCATAATTTATGTATGACTTCATTCAATATGAGGTATCACAAGTACCATTTTAAAGCTTGAAGTAGTGTACGATTTGGTTAGTTCTATTTTTCTTTTATAGTAGAGTGCCTTTCTATCCTTGTTGGATTTTGAGCATTATAGATATAAGGTTAAATGTTAGAGGTACCTTTTCTTAAGCACCATATTGCCATATAGCCAATTCATTTATACAAGTGAATATTACCAATTCATGTCCATATAATTGGGAGTATACTCTCCTATATTCTTTTTATTTGTGGTGCGAATTGGGAATAATAACGTCGAGCAAATATTAGTTTAGCCAAGCGACCAATTCTTAGTAGGTATGCAATCCTTGGGACAATTCAAACAAGATTCAATTTGGAACACAATTGTAGCGATAAAATTGAAACTGACATGATAGAGGAGGCATGTCTAACATAAATATGAGGAGAATTCACAAGATCATAGAAGAGTTAATTGCTTGTGATGAGTAATGCATTTGATATAATCTTAACACTGATATTAGAAGGAAAATCTGAACAAGACTTGGCAATACAAGTTGCTGTACTTAATTTGTACTAGGTATGTTTATACAATTCTTCAATTGTCTCACTAATTATTGATATTGCTATCAATATTGAATGGACTTGTGCTAGCATTTTCGACCTGAATTTTCGATACACACAGTTCTTTATTTTCCTGATTGTGCTTTCTTTGAGTCTCTATATTCATGTCAATTAACCCAAAAGAAAAAAATACATTTTCATTAGGAGGTTTTATTGTTACCTATCCACATTCCCTTGTCTAATGTATGGATCCTCTTCTTATCTATGTTCCCTTGTGTAAGTTTTTTGGTTAAATTTATGGCCTTAAGGTTGAAAAGGTTTCTCTTGGATTCTTCTATGTTGGCAAGATCCTAAAATGTTTATTTGGATGTTGAAATTTTACCTTAATTTGTGAATCCCCCAGGAATCAACATGTGTCATTTATATATCTTTTGTGCTCTTGGCTTAGCTTGATCACATGTTTGCATATGGTGTATTTGATCTTTGGAGTAAAACCGAATAATCTGCTAGTTGCTATAAAAATGTACATTTACAAAATGACTTGCAGCAAATAAATATAGGTCTGCTTCTTCACCTTGGTCGCAAATCTCCTAGGAATCAACTTGTGCTGTTTATCTACATTTTGTGCTTTTTGTTTAACTTGCTCAGATGTTTGCATGTGGTGTATTTGGTACTGAAAGTAAAGCTGACCAGTCTGCTAGTTGCTACAAAAATGTATACCTACAAAATGACTATTTGCAGCAAATAAATATAGGTCTAATTCTTTACCTCCATTGGTTTTCTATTGTTACCGCGGTTTAATTCATGGAAGAAGCAGCTTTTTGAATTTGACTTGGTGATGGATGCTATGTATTATCATAACTCAACTTTCGCGTATACTCTGCAGGCAACGGTAAACCGATCAAAGGGAAATCATACAGATATATCTAGAGCTGATCTGATTAGGAGAAGCTCCTATTGTCGTGTCTCAGGTATTCCCTAGTACTAAATCAGAACCCAATTTCTTGGCCTTTAATCTCGTGTACATTGAACATCCATCACTGCAGCAAGCTGCTCAAATGATTATCACTGGAAGGGTTACGAGGGTTGCTCCAGTCTTATTGTAACGATTTAAATTAATGAGTTGCAGGTCGTGATATGGATCTTCTTGAGCTCTCGGCCTATGGTAATGTACGTCGTACAGAAGACTCAGGAGGATGTAGGATACAGTAATTGACTTTTGGTGTAGCGAGAATCAATTGCAGATCGGGTAGAAATATGCAAAATCGATCTCTATGCTCACCATTGGAAAAAAGGACCATGGATTAGGCATAGGCTTGTGACATGATTGACGATGAAGTTTATAGGTCCCATGTCTACCAGATTTAGTTTTCTTGTAAAGGGATTATTTAAATTGAAATCCAATTCAATTCCAGAAATTATTCCTAGGTTCACATAAGATTTGTGTAACTCAGGATTCGGTTAGACTATAGCGAGGCGATACTTCATGACAGGAAACTGAGAACTGATTTATTAGCTAACTGATTTCAGGGATGCCATTTTGCTTGCAAATGCTAATTGAGGTGGCGGTCTATCGTTCTATATGGTTCATGCAATCCACCACCATAAGTGGTGGGTTGTGCTGCGATTTTTTCACAGTGATTGATAATGACATCTTTTTTTTTTTTTTTTTTTTTTTTTTTTTTTTTAAGTTGGTTGCTAGATTTGGTTACCCTTAGGGGGGTTCAGTTTTATGTTACAAACCATACTCTTCTTGATTTGGTTGCTAGATTCAACGACTTTCGTGAGCATAGGCTTCGACCACCAAGAGTAGTTGAATTTAGCATTGGCACTCACTACGTGGCTGCCAAAGGGTTACATCATTTTTATTAATCACTTCTCATTTTATTTAATTTACTAATATAATTTTATCCAATATGGTTGTTATGCATGCACTTTATTAGCAATTGAATATTAGATAGCATCTTTGGATTTGCTTATCTCCTCTTCAAAACTTTTCATGCTTAATTGTAAATATTTAAACGTCTCTATGCATGTATTCTGTTATTATTTACATTCCGATAATTTTTATCACAGTTTAAGGATACCTTAATATTGCACGCGATGTTTGGGCCCGTTGCCTTTAAGTTTCTCTAGATTTGAGAACCACTTTATTTAAGAATGATTTGTAATTTAATAATTATATATTATTTTATATTTTCTCCAAAAGGCATGCTATGTAGTTGCCATATTGCATGCTATCATGCAATGTCATGCGACACCTAAGTATATCAAAACTGGGAATGCAAGGGAATGGACTCTTACAATGTACTTGACTTGCTTGAATTTGATATTTACGTGATAGAATCATACCTTGGGGTTTGTGATGAATTTTGGAATATCGAATGGAGTATTGGGACAGATTTAAGTTTTGTAGGACTCGTAAACTCATATCGATTACATGTCTAACTAAAACATGTATATATGTATAGATAAATAATGAGTTGGCTTTTAGGGGTTTTCAAATGTATGGCGGAACGTGTGATGCAAGGATTACTCAATGGTTCACATCACCTAACAGGAGATGGTGGCATTTAGAAGTTCAATTGCATACTAAATATGGTACGTAAAAAGTTCAGGTTCTTAAATTGTAAATGATCTAAAATTTAGTTACACGTTGCACTTACCTAAAAAGCATGGGTTAAACATATGAGGAGACACTTTCCGACTTGAATACAAGTGCAAACTAAATATTATAATTGTTGAATAATTAGGTAAATTGATACATTAACGTGGGAGTATGGATGGAGATTCATTTTCTCACTTGATTTGTCTGATTTGATTTAAAACGTTTTTTTCTTTTCTTTTTTTTTTTAATTATTAAACGTGTTATAGTTAATTTTTAAAATTATCAAATGTTCTTTTAATTATCTTAAAAGTGCAATGATTAGTACTTTTTTTCAAGCAGCAAGTGATTATGGAAGACAAATGTGGCATCTGATGGCTTGTGATGCTAATGATAAACCATAAGAGACAAATATAGTAGCATTCAATGAGGAAATCCCAAAGACATTTTTAAGCATAAAAAATGTCTTGAGTTAAAGAAAGATATTTTCATTTTCAAAAGGAAGGTAGTATTTTCTCATTGTTTATTAGTGTTTTTCATGGTTGTTAAGTCTCTCAAAGAAGAGGTCCAAATACTTTACTCCAAGTTGATAAGGGATTGAAGCTATTGTTGTAACCTATTCTTGCACCTCTTTCTAACTAAAATAAGTTGCACTTGATTTTTGGAAAAAGTCCCAAAGATTGGCTGTTGCTATTATTTTCTACTATCATCTACTATTACAAGTCATGAATATTCACGATTCTCTGAAAATGCGCTGATAATATGTAAGAATCATAAAGTTTTGACTGTAAATCGCATTGAAAAAAATTGAACCGAAAAATACTTTTGGAAAAATCAACACTCAAATATGATAAATCTCTCCAATATAGGAACTGAAACAAATAGTCATAAAGAAGACTGAATTGAACCTATAATTGAATTGAAAAGGAAAAAAAAAAAAAAAAGGGAATACAAACCAAACTATGACCAATAAAAGAGCTTAAATTTGTTGGGATGCAAGCATATCAGAGCCCCACTAAAAGAGCGCAGATGAATGTGAATCCATTTTCATCCTCTTTTAGAGCCTTTTTCATTCATTGGAAAGATGAGGCTTCAAACCCACATTTTTTCCATCTTTTAGTTGCTTTTTCTCTCAGCAACACCTTTCTTCCTCTTCGCTTTATTTACAAGGTACTTCATCCATATGTTACCAAAAGCAAGATAAGTGGCACACTTTGCCTTTAAAAAGCTGCCCACTATGACCATGCACGCGTCTTTACCTAATTTTTATGTGGTGTATGACCAAATCAAGTTTTTTCATTAAACATAAAAGTTAAACAGACTTGACTTCACCACCTTTGAAATAAATTATTATATCCTTTGACCTATGCCCCCCAAAAAGTCTTTTGTTAGGGTTTTAACTATATTAAGCACCAAATGAAGGGTCAAAATTACCCAACTTGAAGAGTGTTTATAGGAGGAAAATGAAGTTAGAAAAGATTAAAAAAAGGCACACTATGTTGTGTTTTCAAGTCTCCTCTCTCTATGTGGTGTCTCCAACATGATTAAGGATTAGTGTAGAAAGTATTTGGGAAGTGAAGTGATTTGAGTTAAAGTGGAAGATTGACTTTGAAATCCATTAACGTGTTCCCTTTTCCTGGACGTAGTCAACAACGTTAAAAAAATGATTTAGTGCACTTAAGCCAAATGTTATCTTAATAGAATTATTAAAAAGAGAAAATGCTGTGACAAAGTTAATATCAAGTGAGATAAAGTTAAAAAGCAAGTTTATGGTGTGAAGATTTACTTCCAATTGCATAAAAAAAAAGACTATTTATCTCAAAGTTATTGATGGAAAATTTTAAGAAAACGTCAACAATTTTTATCTTATATTTCAAACAAAAATAAAGTTCTCTATGAATAATTAACTAGTCACTTACATATTCAAAAATCAAAAACTTGTTAAATAAATAACTAAATAACACCACAACCAATTTGTTGATAGGGCCTTTTCGGGCATAGGCTCCTCGGGCCTATCTCGAATTTTTTAAGCTCCCTCTTTATGACAAGTTGTTTTTGGCTTAAATTCAGAGTACCGACTTTTATACTATGATAAGTCTCAAACAGTTAGAAAACTCTAGAGATTGCTAATAGGTTAAATTATCAACCATTTCCGACTTATCTAGATCACGGTGGACACCACGATCCTACTTTCTAATATTTGCGGAAATGATTTTGTTTATTAACTGTTTTTCAACTGTCGGTATCACTTCTTTATAAATATAAAACTATCGTCTAATGGTAAACTATTTGATACTTTGTATACTTAAGCTTATTAATTACTTTCAAGCTCTCATACTCTTCAAATACTTATTGAATTAAAGATCGGAGTGATTATACCGGACAACGCCTAAAGTTTTCTTACTTTGCTCTCTTTTACAGGCGTCATCACTTGTGCAAAATCCAATTTCTCTTCATTCAATACCGACAAGATCCTGAGGACGATTCTAGTGTTAACCCTAATATTGTATTAGAATAGACTGATAAACTTTTATATCAATTGATAGTGGTACGAAAAGTAAAATTTACTGTCCTCTTTCGTGGATCCAATCCTAAATCCACCTTTAATAGGTACAAGCACCAGAACCTTTTCTGCAGTAAAATGGCCAAAAGACTATCTCCCTCGTTACCACTTATGGTTCATGTTCTCATTTTTTGATGTTTCCATTGTTCCCTTTTGAATTGGACTGACGTATGTTTAAAATTTTCCTATAGCTTCAGAAGCTCTTATGGTGGTATTGGGAGAAGATGGATAAACATTTGATGTCTCTAACATTTTCAACCAATCATATATATATATATATATTTATATAAAAAATTAATATATAATCATATAAGTTAAAATCAATAAAATCGTAAACTTATAAAATTGTATATCGAAATTCATAATTTTATTAAAAGCCTGTACCTGAACAATTATGTAATTATTTTAAGTAAAAAAAGTTATAAAATTATAAACTCATAAAATCATATAATTGATTTACGATTTTAATAAATACATCAATCTATATATATACAGTATATATGCGATTGGTATGGACACATTTGAGATAAGAAATTAAAGAAGATAAATATTTATTTGAGAGAAGATGAAAGATGAAACCATAAGTTTACTTTTTCTAAGCAATCGCCACACTAGCTTAAATATTATTCAAAAAATAAATCATTTTCAAGTTGTGTATTGATTAAGGTGGTCTTCTATACCTTAATATTCCCTAGAAATGTTACAATCCTAATTCATGTTCATTACTGTTTCTCATAGAAAATAAAAGGTGAATGGAAGTAAAATGAGCCTACTTCCAATGGATGAGGAAAAGGTTAGAAGTTTAAGGAAGCCGAGGCAAGCATTGAATAATATCATTTTTTAAGGTCCCATAACAGCTCATTTTTATAGTCTACAGTTTAATAGAAAAGATGTGGTCTGCATAATATTGAGGACTACAAAATATCCGAAATGTCTTTTTGTTGCTGGTCACTCAGAGTCACATATCGAGGTGATTTTTTAATGTATTAAAATATATTAATTTAGGTGGACATATCTAATGCTGTCCTATTTGAGTTATCCAATTCCTTGTCAGAAGGGGACACTCAACTATACTATAGGAGGCTTTTATGACTTTTATGACACAAAAAGGACATTTTATACGGTTTGTGGCAAATTCTTCATTCATTTTTCTTTCTTTCCAAATCATGGACCTTTCTCATCTGCTACTTTTGTGCATGCCTGAAAATGACTAATATTTTAATTTTGTTACAATAAAAAGAAGCAACTACCAAATGATAGAGAAAACAAATAGCCCATAACATACTTTAAAGTGAATTTAATTATAATTATGTTGGATGAGAATGAAAAGTTAAAAAAAAAAGAAGGGAAAATATCATAATATTTAGTTAGCAATAGAAAGCATACCCTCGACGTGTTTGCTAAGAAAATAAGCAGAAATCTTTACATATTTTATTGTACCCATTTATCTTGTAAACCAATATATCAATGATATGATTATCAGATAAGATAACTTATCTTTACTTTTACGTGTAAATAAAGAATATACATTTTAATTGATAGAGTACATACATTTCATGTTTATTTATGTTTGAATTCAAATAGGGGATTAGCATTATAGCACATGATACATGCAGGGAGTGTATGTTTATATCATTCTATTATAGCTAAACACAATTTAAAAAAAAAAAAAAGAGTTAGTAAAATCCTTAGTATGTATCACATGTTATATAAAAAAATCATCCTCAGTTCGCATAATTTAAAAACATACATCCTCTCATTGTCCAAGCAGTAAATCTATATCTTTTCCATTATAATCATTCCTTATATCAACTTCAAAGTCGTTATAATTAAAATTCATAGGTGGTCCAAAAAAGAAAAAATAAAATTCATAAACATTTTATACAACTTATTATATATATATATATATATATATGCTTGTATATATTTGAGAAATAATATTTGAATATGACTTAACACATCAACTTCATCTGTAGGGACCGTGTGGCGATAGAATGAAAGCATTTCTTATCCCAGCTTTTAAATTCTATAGGCACAACTAAGCAAGTTATTCATGTTTTTTTTTGCAATATTTGACACCAGCTGCAATTGGAATGGATGAGGAAGGACATAACAACAAAAAAAATGCATAGAAAATATCAGGAAAACCTTTTTGTTTTATGTTGTGATCCTATCTGCAATTTGTGTCTTTCAAGAGCCTTGGAAAACTAATATACCTTTTAAACATATGGCCAGGAAGAAAAACCAGCACACGATTCTTTCTAGTTTATAAGAATAAATTCTACCCAAAAAAAAAAAAAAAATCTAACAAGTACTTTCCATATACTTTGTTACAATTATTAAATAATAAAATGTGTGATTTCCAAACCCAATAATATATTTAAAAGAAAATTTACGTCTGCTCTTTGTCTTTTTCTTTTTCATTTTTTTTCTCACTATTGTACTTTAATAAGTGCTCAGAAGATGCTGATTTGTAAATTTTAATTATTAAATAAGTATAATAAATGCATGAACTTGAGATGTGTGGGTATTTACCATCTATGCTTTCTCTATTGTCTCCGTAATCACAAACAAATACCCATGTAGAGTAAACAGTAACTAAATGTCTTGATTTTTATTATATGCTGTAAGCTTTCGACAAGGTTTTAGTAATATTAATATATCACATGAATTAATAAGTAATATATAAATATTAATAAAATTTTGATATATGACAACATAATAAGTAATTTTTTAAAAAATATATTCCTTTATTAATATATATTAAAATTTTATTAATACTTATATATTACTCATCAGATTATATAGCATATTTGTAAGCCTTTTGATTATGAATTAAGAAGACACTATTAGAACAGTATTATAAGGATCCGCTTAAGACATGTATATGTATGGTAACATAGCCGTCATGTCCCAAGACCATTGCAGCATACTTTTATAAAAAAATGTAAGAGCACGCAAAGCTCTAATCACATAACAATTATAATTCTACAATCAATAACAAATTTCAACATTGACTCAATTAAATTATCAAAGATCTAGCCTAAACTGTTGTAGCAATAATAATAATTATTATTGTAGGCAATTCGAATATAAATATGTGGAAATTTGTAATCACAACTTCAACCTATACTCTTTTGAAATATAAAGTAGATCAAAGTTTCAACAAATTACTTGGCTCATCGAGAAATCTTTGATACAAAGTTGTACACTCTATTCCATAGGGATGCTATTAGGTTGAGTTTAGGATAGGTTTTGCAAAATTTGAACTCAATCTAATACCTCATAAAGTTTTCCAAAATCCGTCTCTGAACTCTATATAGTTTTTTATCTTATTTTTAGAATCAAACATCGTAGGGTTTTGTTTTTTAACCCGTTAATGACTTGACTTGATTTATTATGCATCAAAATCAATTTTTCCAATCATACCTCTTATAAATTTAGCTAACTTTCTAGAATAATAAATACATCTTAAAGTAAATACAATTATCATAACATACATTTTATAGATAAATACTCTTATAAATATTCTGGTATGTGTACATATTATAGAAGTTAAAAAAAAAAAAGAAAAAAAAGGTTGCTTAGAAAAAGAAAATTTTATACAATCTCAAACTTTCAATCAAACCAATCGTTATATGTAACACCAAATTTAGATCCAATAAAGGCATATATAATGAATGTTGACATTGGAGATCTACAAAACTTGTTCTCACAAAAAAATGTCGAAAAATAAAATGTTATATACCTTATAGGATAAGAATAATCACAACCTATCCATTTTGGATAATGCTATTGGTAAGATAGCTAATGTGTTTGATGAAAGAAAGAAAAGAAAGAAGCTCATAATGGACATTAAATATATATTATTTATTTATTTTACTGGGTTTGGGCTTCTTATTAGGGTTTTTCTAAATCCTAAAACTCGATCTAGAACCTTATAGGTTTTGAACCCCTTCTCAAAACTCATCTCAAAATCTCATATCGTATATATCAAGTTGCATTGTTCGGATAACTCTATAATGTCTTGTTTAGTGGCATCTCTACTGTTCTCTAGCACATTAATCAAGAAAAGCTCCTTGCTCCTATTCTTAAACAAGTCCATTTGTTCCTTATTCATGCTGCTTAGCTTGCTTTCTAAAGAAAACCTTTATATAAATACAAAATTCCAATAATGTTGACATAAATAAATGCTTTATTAGCTTCACACCTAAAGCATGCCATATAACATATAGTATGAAAGAGAAATAAATAAAAGAGAAGAGAATATGACATATTGATCTTAGGTGGAACTCTAAAAGAAACATATTAAAAAAAAAAACTATTTGTAAAATTGAATAAATTGATTAATGTAAATAGCAACAGTACAATTTTCTAACAATCACATGGTATTGATTTTGGGTTCTTAAGATTTTTACTCTCTTATATTACTCAATAAACTTAGTAACATATATATAGTATTTACAAAAACCTAAACCCTCACAAATAAAATAGGAAACAACTTAGACACCAAAATCACATAATTAGAAGTTTTCAAGATCCCATATATTGTCTCAATTGACTAAGGACACACGTTACTAAATGAGCATATACAAACCATTAGGATAGTCAACTACCTTATGTTTGGTCAACTTCCTTCTTTTGTTCAATCAGCTAGTGCTCCATTTTATGTACTTTGCATTATTCCTTTTTTTTTTTTTAATTTCTTCACTTAAATCCTCGACCCAATAATCTTTTGTAGATTCAAGATATAAACTAAACAAATATCCATTTCGTGTTGAATTTGAAACACAAGACATGTACAAATATACTCTCAGATGCCAATAACATCATGTTTTCCTTTTACTTAGCCTGTCTTACACTTTGGCATCAATTTTTTCTTTGCTAGTCATTAAACCCTCACATAGACCTTTTGCTTGGAGTAACAAAAGATTGTATCTTAACTTCTAGATCTTCATACAAAACTACTGTTGCCACTTGACCATCAATCACTAAAACTAGATCATCTACAACTACATTGCTCATAAATCTCATCTCATGGTCAAACTGGTCCTTACTTAAGAAATTACGTTTGACCTCTAAATCAATAAACTATCCTTGCATCGTAGTCTTTATATACCTATGAATAAAGATGGAAGGAGCACTACAAATCAAAACAAAACTTCAATCTTAACCCTAGCATCAATATTTTTCAAAACTTTAAGGAACAATGTCACTTTTACTAACTTAATGTTTTCACATTTTTTTTTATTTTACACGTAACATTTAGTTTGCTAAATTATACACTTAATTGAAACTTTAGTTGCTAGCATCACCGCTCGTTGACTTTATTATCCTTCATTATCTTATGAGCAATTTTTATCTAATGAGGGCACTGCATTTTATCAATAAACCGAATAAAATCTCTAAAATAACATATCACCGCTTGATGCATATACCACTTGGCATTTCAATTGATAGGAATAGCTTACATCTTAATAAAATGATGAAAATAGTATTATATAATTATAAAAGAAATAACAGTTTGAAAGAGCAAAAGGAAAAAAAGAAAGAATAAAAACTCTATTTTTTTAAAGAAAATTTACAAAACTTAATCTTAAACATTAATTTTCAAAAAGCAACATAAATTCATATCTCGAACCCTAACTTTTGAAAAATTACACAATTCCTTTGGTTTTATTTGTGATAGCAATAACCTCCAGTATCGATGGGCTCATGTTTTAGAATGACATGATCTTAAATGATGAGGCCATCGTTATGAACTACCAATATAAAGGCGATGGAGTGACAGAATGTGTGGTTGGATTGGAAAGGCAATTAGGGAAGTATAGAAATCTAAGAGTTGTAGTTCAAGAACCATTATCTAGATGGCTATAGAGCCCCCATCCATAAAATAGTTCAAAACATGCAAAGATCAGAAGACCATTATTTGTTGTCCTACTAGTGAGAAGGATACCATCTAGATTTTACACAAAACCAAAAGCCACTGAACTACTTGGAACATTGCCATCTAAACTTAAAGCCTGACTCTACTACAAAATGGATACACCTCCCATTTAATTGATAATGCTACCTCCCTTCCAACTAATAGTTAAAAGGTATGAGTTGCAATGCTAGATTCTATTTACATATTAATTGCAAAACTTAACTTGGTTTACTAAATTACTCCCTGAATGTGTTTAAGCATTTTAATAAGGTTATAGTAATATGAGTATAATTTTCTTCATGTTTAAGCTTTATTGATGGGAATCTAACTCCCCTACACAACTAGTCGACCCTAGGATCCGTCATTCGAACTCGACTTTGAGGCTTTCAAAACTTAATGTAAAGACTCTTAAGTAGCTAGCATAATGATGACGAACTTAAACAATCAATCTGGAAGGAACTACTAACTAAACTACTGAGCATAAACAACTTAAGCACTCCTGTCTGATTTTAAGCAAACTAATCCATTTGCAACTTGTTTACTAATGCTCACTCTTTTTGTCTTAGCACATTTGTACACTTTTGTCTCTTTTGCCAGGGCTACGACCAACCCCTAATCAATACGTGTTTTGGCAGTTGTAAGAGGTACGTGATCTTAGAAATATTCCCTTTGTTATTTTTATGAATTTACCCCATTTTAGGCATGTAATTTTTAACTTCTTTTCACTTGTACTTTGTTATCTTTTCTCTTTCGTAATTTTTCCCTGGAAGGCGCATATAAATAGCTTCAAAATATACTCATAAAATCTACTATTTTTTGAATATTGAATATACAATCTATGTTTTCTTGTGAATCTTTATGCTTTAAGTGACATCTCACTCTTATGAAATACACTAGAAGGGATTTTGGGCAAGTAACCTTAGGTTAATACTTGTGAGAAATATTAAGTGTAGGTTCAAGTTATGTAAAGTTCTTATGTTGCGTAATATCTATTAGACTTACTTACATTCTGCCAAAAACTTCTCTTAAACCTTCACCCATTTTTTTTTATACCTTTATGAACCCATCTCCCTAACTATAAGTCGTAGAGATTACTTAGCTCTTAGACACATCATTTATCAAGGAGTACTCTCATTATGTATTTCACTCTTCTAACATTATAGTGAATCGTATTTTAGCTTTCATGAGTCATATTGAAGCTCATCAATCCTATGTCTTATTTCGTATTCAAATGTAATATCAAACACAATTTTAGATACAAACTATTTTGCATTAATGTTAATAAGTGATATCTAGCATTATTTACATCCATTCCTCTACCGCCCCCACCCTCCAGTCCCCCCCTCTTTTTTTATTATCAAATTACACTTATAAACCTAAAAACACATTTAGTTACAGCTTGTTCCTTTGGAATGCCACCTATTAAAATCTAGGTTCAAGTTTCTTACCATTGAATTACATCATTAGCCCTTCTCTTCGTTGTTGAAAAAGGAGGCTTAATCATTATTTAAGATGATGTTTGAGTAAGGAGATATTGCCTACCTAACTGAGATCACTTTCATTAAAGTGCTTTATAGTCATGTGCAAACTGATTTAGTTAATAAGGGCCATCAATTCCTTGATTTTGAAAATGTTGTCTAGCTTGTTTCCTAATATTTGGTATTTCTCTTGGATAATTGACCTTTTCTTGCAAGCAGAGGTTTCTCAATTAAGCTTAGAACTTTGTTGAGAATATATCGAAGGATTCGGATGAAGTGGTATTTGTGGCATTGCTTTTCATCTATTAGCAATGGGGAAATACATAAGTTACTGAGAAAGTATTGAGTCTTCTTTCATAGATGAATTAATGCTATTTAGCAAACTATGTTGTTTCACTAGAGCTATGTGTAAATGTATGGGATGAGTAAGCTAGGATGAGAAGATTGATGAAATAAAAGGGCATCTTAAAGACTCCCAGTCATAGTTGGATTGAGATGAAGACTTAGCTCCATGAATTTCATGATTAGGATTTGAGATAAGTGTTTCTTCAAGATCATCTATGAACCTTTTATTTTTTCCCTTTTTAATATGGCAGTTGAAATTATTATTGCTTTATAGTTACATAAATATAATGTTAATTATTGACACATGATACATTGCTATTGGTTGAAACACTAAGTAATGCAATAGGTAGTGACATATTACTTTGGAGCTTTTTCCCTTAAATGGCATATTGATGCCTCATTAGATGATTATTAAAGTAAGAAAATAAAGGTTAACAGAATTGATCAAAGTAGTAACATTAGCAACTCAAGCTTCAATTGGGTATATATTTTAGCAAATTACAAATATTAAACCAAAAAATATGACAAAGTTTATGTGGTGAACACCACATTGTATTAATTCTTAACAAAAGACATGAAATCCAAAACATAGGTTGTCTTAGTAATGATTCCTACCATTTATGGTACATATAATCTTTGCTTTAACATTAGCTAAATCGCAAAGTCTTAGTCATATATAGTTCTTCCAATTTGAGCTGTCTTCTTCTCTAATACCCCCTATAACATATAATTAATTAGACTTAGCTATATTGCTATCAAAGTTTTCTTATTGAGTGACACTCATTCTTCATTTTTAATGAATTGTGATTGCTTATACAAAACCTTGTTAATGCTTGATAGCACTTGGACCTTATGCATTTCCACTTACCAATTCTAAATTCTTGTAACGGTCAAATTTCACAATATCATTTTTTATGGTCGTCTTTAACACATATAGATCACAAATTGTTGAAATTTTTTCTTTCTCAATCTTGTTTTGCTACCAATTTTTTAGTATTAGTACTAGATTTTAGGTTAAGATCAAAAGCATACAATAACTAAGAGGAAAAATAACAAAAGAGTAAAGAAAGAATATGATACGTGGAAAAATCAAAATAAAAGGAATAAAAAGTTACAAACATGATTGAATAGAAAGTTGTCAAATCACTATGTATTAATCAAGGACACAACCCTGTTGAGTGAGCCTACACACTGGTTGATCAAACCACTTAAGTAGTCTCCCATTTATAGTCAACTGCTTTCCTTCATATTGTCTAGCACTTCATCACACCACTTTAATCCATTGTCTTTTAACCTTAATGGGCTTTTGAAGCTAAATCTCATATAAATTCAAAACACAAATTTAACATGCTTATTTATCTTGTTAAACAAACTAACCTCAACATAAATAAATGGTGTCAAAGATTTCTTGCCAACAAGAAAGTGTTGCTACTTCATTTATGCATATAGAAGGCTCTTTTTGTGGATTCTCAAACTTTATCACAAAAGTAATAACTTTTTTAAGAAAAAATTAGACAAACTCAGTAACATCATTGAGAACAACTAAAATTGAAACCATAAAAGTATTCTTAATAGTGATTTCTAATGATCAAAGATTTAATAACACTCAAATCATCTATAATTTCATAAATATTCTTTAGAATATATATATATATATATATTATAGGCATAAAGCAAATTCATTTGACTAATAAGTCTTTCTATTCAGTTGGTTTATTTAGCCATAAACTAATTTATATGAAAACATTAATTAAGTTGAGGTCATAAAAATATTTATAATAATATTTCTAATGATCATTAGATTTTAATGTTTGATGACTTTAATCACCTGTAAATAACATTAGAAACTTGAAATTATAAGGAGTAGGCATAGAGTAGAGTAAATTGATATGGAAACCACCACATTTGAATCATATCTTGATGTTATTTTGCAACATTAGCTTAACATGGCATTTAATGAAGTCAGATGGATACTGTCAAGAATCTCAGAAATTGTCTTCTGTCATCTCAAAACTTCCTCTTTCCATTCAGAGCTTCACTTATTGAGTTATGTACAAGACATGGAAAAAAACAAGAAACCAAGTACGTTAACAAAAGTACTACTTACTTGTAATGTTACAACAAGACCAAAATTAGTTCCCTCAAAGCGATTCAGTATTATACACTCCTAAAACCTTTCCTTTCTTCCCACTTTCAGTCTCTCAAAGCTAAGATCTTCCAGTTTTGGCTTGGTTCGTTCAATCGGTTTCACATGAATCTCCTACACCATAGCCAGCGACTTCAATTGCTCTCGTGGAAGCTGATCGATCTAGACAATGCCGCGGGGTTAGCACACAGCACGGAAGGGGTTTCAGGTACTCGATCTTTTCCTTCTCCTTGTGGTTGGAAGGCCTTAAATAATCCTCCTTTGCTGAGGGAATCATTCTTAATCCCTAATGTTGCCCATATAGAACTTTTGGCTGCTTCTCTGGGATCATCTATGCGTAGGGTTTTCGGGACCAATACGCATCCATTCTTCTGTTTTGGGGGCTCTCCTTCAACAGAGTTATCTGTTTCTAGTGCACTGCTGTCTCTTGAATGCTTTCCTAGTGTAGGAGAATTGGTGTCAGAAGTCAGAGGCTTAGGGCTTGGAGATGACGATTGAGACAACATCCACGGCATATTCCAGGTTCCAGGGATACCGTAAGTCCAAAATGCTGCGGGGTAAAATGGCATAGGCAATCCAGGAGGGCAAAATGGTGGTGGAGGAATTCCTGGATTCCCGGTATAAGGCCAAGGAACGCTAGGGATGCAAGGAATTTGAGGATGAAGTCCATTGACATTCTTCATCACTTGTTCTTGAGGGAGATTTCTGCTTCCACTATCTGTCGAATTCATACCCGTGACTGATGATCTGCTTGAGGGATCATCTCCATTTCCACCACTTGGGCAAGGAAGCTGAACAGCTCGCCGTTCTAAGTTATGGAAACCGTTTCGGGTACCATTTGGTGCTTTCTTCTCAGCAAGCTTTAGTACGGAAGCCACAGAATCAGGCATAGATGAATCCAAACCAAATGTAAGAACCGTTCCATTGCTCTTGAAGTTTGGGATGGGGGTTCCGTTAGGTACATCGATACGAGCTGCCTGGAGAGCCTCAGAGATTGTGATGTGACGATAACGAGAGGCTGCGTTCTTGTTCTTCCGACGCCCAGCTCCCACGGGCACATTCCTCATGGTGCCACCCGCCGTCCAGTATCTTTGGCAGGCTTTGCAGAAATGTCTAGGCTGATTGACATTGTAGTTGTTGTAATAACAGAACTTGGTGTCCATGCTGTTGCATCGGGGACACGGAAGTATCTTGTCCGGTTTCTTCAGGGTTTTCTCTTGGGAATTAGGTGTATCACCCTGTTCTTTCGCCGTCTTGGAGGCTTTTGTATTCGTGTTCTCCTCATCAATGGATGGGGTCTTAGGGTTTACAAACTCCGGGGAAGTTTCCGTGTTGGAAGTCTCCTGTGCATCTTCTTGTTGCTTCTGCTGTTGCATGCTCCCAGTAGTTACTGAAGGATCCTTGTTCTGGAAGACATATCATCCAACAATTAAGGATTTCTTAGTTTGAAACATCAAAACAAACAAAATTTGGAAATCATAAAGCATTCTTCCTCATGCTTTGTTCAATCAGCATGAAGTGAGCAGGGGGAAAGTTCTGGAACTATTTGTCAATTTAGATATCTTCAAGGGCTAATAGGCATGGAGGACTCCGACACAGTTTTCAAGAAATACAGTAAAAGACAACACATCCTAAAACCAACAAGACATACTATTTACCAATTCAAATGTCGGAATCCAAAGTTGAAGCTAAACAGGACGGTTTCCATGTATGATAAAATTTTTCATGCTAAAACACTCCAATCGCGAAATAATCGAATCTTTTAAGGAGAGGGGAAAAAAAAAGAAAGAAAAAACTTTATTAGCAAGATTAGTATCTCAGTCGAATCGCAGGATCAAGAAATTTTTCGATCCGTTACCAGAAAAGAGCAACACCTGCATACAGATTCTTTTTTTTCTCTTTGTTTTTTGGAGTCCTATACAAGTACCAACTAAGGACTGACTTTTTGTTCAAATTGAGTCTAGGTTCCATGAAAGGCTTTGTTCATCTCAAAATCGATATTCAAAAAAAAAAAAAAAAGATTCAAGTCTTAAAATTAGAAAAAAAAAAAAAAAAAAACCAGGAAGAATCCATAATTTATTAATCTCAGGTACTTCCGAGAAAAATTGCCAGATACAGAGTACCATGGAAGGCGGGGAAAGTTAGAACAAACAGAAAAAAGTAAAAAATGAAATTAAATAAACAAAATTAACCCACTAATCTTCTTGCTAAATTAACAAATGGGTAATAATCAAAATTCAAAATTTATACCTCATTGGATTCTTCTTCATCACTATTTTCTTCTTCTTCTCTTCCTCCTCCTCCTCCTCCTTCTCCTTCTCCTTCTCTTTCTTCATCTCTTTCTTCGGAAATCATTGCCACGTCATCGCCGGAAATAGCCACGGAATCTCCATTGGATGACAAAGGTATTTTCTTGCCGAAGAGTTTGATCGCAGGATCTCTATTGTCTTCTTTTTCTTGCATTTTCTCGGCAGCAAAACAAGATTAAAAATAAAATAAAGGAAGAAAAGAGGCGCCAAAGTCAAGCAGAGGAAGTAAAATTCTGAGCCCTCAGGGCATATTGTGAGTGTGTGTTTGCTTGGTTGGCAGTGAAAGTACCGTCGTCTCTCAGTTTTTGATCCGTTTAAACTAGTTGGTCGTGCCACGTCAGAAACAGCAATTAATTCTCAGCCACAAGTTTATGTGGTCTTTAGATTTTTATTTTTCTTTTTCCCAGTCGCAAAAGTAACACGGTCTGCTGTTTTTGCTTTTCTCTCTCTCTCTCTCTCCATTTTTTTTTTTTTTTCTCTCCAAAGAACAACGAGGATCACGAAGACTAAAAAGAAAATTTATATTAACTACTCGTACTATCAAACCCGATCCAAAATGTATAAAATAGTCGAAGTTAAGAAATGAATCGGACTTCATTGAAGATTAAATTGCCATTAAATTAGGCTATTTTTATAACTTAATTAAATCAAATCAGGTTTATTCGTGCATATACACATTAACCAGGTTTGATAATACTATTAATTATTTAATAAAATGATAATAACATGCATCTTTTTCAAAAATCACTTACTTTTTTTTAAAAAATCTGTAGTCGCTTTTTATTTTTGTAAGTGTGATGATCAATCTTAAAATTTTTTAGGACCTTTCATAAGTTTTTTCATTAAGTAGCTCTATAAAAATAATTAATGCACAAGCAGGTTTGGGCGGAAAAACTTAGGATTTATATAGCATATTTAAATGCGAGATCATAATACAACGTGCGGTAGCCCAACTTAAAACAAGATTCGTCTATATCTAGCGTGAATAAAAAAATAATATTTTAATGCCATTGTACGTGGTATGCAGAAAATCCTTCCACATGTTATAGAACTTATTAGCTATATAAAGGTTATGCAGCCTCTTCTTTTTTGGAAATTTATGATATATGTAGACTTTGAGAAGGATTGGGTCTAATTCATGGATCAGATTAAAACTGACTTAGTAGTTAATCAAATCAGTTTAGACTTTGGAGCCACGGGTTTAAATCGTAATTTGACCCGTTGAGCTTGGTTGATTGGCATGGTTCAATGTGTTAAACTTATCGAATCGGCAGGTACGTATCGGTTCTCATAAAAAAAATATAAATTAAATTTAAATACTCTCTTTAATTAAAACATAAAATAAAATTAAATATATATTATTACTTATATTTAAAAGTTAATATAGAGACTGAATAATATATATGAGTTTATTAAAAAAAATTATTAAGATCTATATATTTTAATGTTGATAAAATATATTACTTTAATCACAAAAAGAGCTTTTCAATAAAAGAAAAAAAAATGACTAAAAAAATTCAAGAAATAAGATATCACAAATTTTATATAATCTTGCTTAATTTTTGAAAGAACAATTACTTTTATAAATAATATATTTTAATGATTTATAAAAATATAAGTGTGTTTACAATTTAATAACATTAAAATCATAATAAATATATTTATGTCGTATGTAAAATAACAAGTGTATTATAAACATTAAATAAATAATTTTCTCTTTACAATATTAATCTAATTCCCACATAAATTATATTGTTTCCTAAAATTTCCTCTGAAATAATAAAAAAGCACTGTGATCATTACCAATTACAAATCTAGTCCCATATTGTTTGTATTGATAAGTTTTCCTTAAGATGTTGTCTATAAAAAGATACTTATTTTCTTAATTTACTAATTGCAAGCATAAAGTAATAATTATATATTATTGAAAATATAAATTATTAATATCGTGTCCTACAATTAATTAGGCGTGAATTATTAATCTTAGTGCTAAGCAATTAATAGAGTAAAATAATTAAAATTTTAAATTTTTATGATTTATTAGTATTTTTTTTTCAAATAAAAAATAAGAAAAAAATAATTTTTTTCTCAATTAAAAAAAATTTAGCCAGTCCATAGACCAAAAACCAACTCATCAAACAGTCAAACCAAGTAAATAGACTCGGAATTGACTTAAGCCAAGCCTGTTCTAGTTTAAGCGGAATTAGGCTACAAATCCGAGCCAACTTTAACACACCCCAAGTCTACATTTATGCTTTAAAATTTGGACATTTTAATGATAAGTAAATTTATTAAGTATCCATCCAACGTACTTCTCGATATATTTATTGATAAAATACAAAATGTGTGGCTCCTGTAAGAAGTGCTCTTATTACCTTTTTGGGGATCACACCGTTAAAATAGATTCGCTATATGAGGATGGAATGATTTCTATTATTAATTTCTTTGTTCTTTTCGGTGATTTGTTTTTAAAAGAAATAATATTACAATTATCATTAACTAAACTTCATGTATCTTTTAATTTCATATCCAAAATTTATAATTACTATACGCCATAATTAGTTAAATTATTACATATTAAATTTTTCATAGTTATGAAGTTGTTATATATTATATCTAATTGGACTTTTGCCTATGAAATTTATAGATTATATCATATTTAGAAAGATGATATGGTAGATAATTAATTGATCAAAAAGTACAATTGTAAGTAAAGAAGCCGACCTGAATATTGCATTCGGCAATATCAAACTTTTGATGCAAAAAATTTGAATAGGCATCAGAAGTCCAAATAAAAATTTTCACATCGTCCCTATTTAAAATTTATAAAATTGAACTCTAGAATAATTATAAAATAATATAAAATTAAATTTTACAAGAAAAGAGTTATCTAAAATGCGAAAGTAACAATTTGATAACCTACCTTCTAATTACATAGTTAGTAACTTAATCAGAGTACGATAAAATAGTTATTTTTTATATATAAATCTATTCTTATATTTAATCGGTAGAATAGTTATTCAATAGATTTGTTATTATCGAGGAATAAAAAATTATAATTCTTTTACAAAATTAAGAGAATAATATTTTTAATTTATTTTCTCAATATATTTTTATATTAACCTATTACAAGGATAATTAATTTTTTATATTGTTTTTATTTTATTTCATTCTGTAAAAATGTTTTGTTATTCAAACTTCATGCCAACGAGTGATAAGAAAGACAAGCTTTATGGCGTCCAAATGATGTGAAATCAGCTTTATACTTTTAACGGAACTTTTTAGCATCATCTAGAGGTTTACCAATTGTGGATGCTCTTGGTGACTTGGAACAAAGCCATTGGCTGAATCGCCCTGCAAAAGTCCCTTCAACTTTTGTGGAGACATGTTGTGTGAACAAATTCCATGGGCCTCGTTGTTGGAGAAATAAATCTGGGTGAATTACATCTACAAATCCTGACTCTCCTATAATTTTTAAGAAAATATACTTAATAAAAAAAAAGAAAATATACGAAAAATCCAGCACGTAGAGAGGGATGCAAAAAAATGAGTTTAAAATTCAAAACTAGGACCCATAAGACCCAATATTCCATGGAATCATATTAAAAGACTCAGTAGGACATTACGTTTTATTATTGAAATCCGTTTTATAAGATGAAAATGTGGATTTTAATAGGTATTAGATGATTATATAGGAGCGAAATTTTTATAGCATTCCATGAAATGAAAAAAAAAGAAGAAGTAAAGTAGAGGGTTGCTAAATTAAAATTACAATTATTAATTTATATACAAATAAAATTTAAAAATTAAATTTGTTTTACATTATATAACTATTGTAGGGTATATATGTTGTATTTGTTAAGAGTGAATATTTCTCTCAATACACTATATATTTTATTATATTAAATTTCCTATCGTGTAATTTTATCAACCCATATCTCGATGTTAAACTTTATAGGATTTTAAATTTTATCCCAAAATCTTAGAAAAACTTTATAGATTTTTATCGAATTAGATGAGTTAGATACCTTATAATAACTTACTTAGTTGTATCCCTATACATAGATACTTATAAAAAAAAAAACATTTTGAGCTTATCTTGTCATTTCGTTTAACCTTTTTTCCCAAGTTAGAACTAATCAACTTCAAGAATCGAGAATATTTAATTAAAAATTGATTCAACAAGAAGGGAACGATTCTCACTTGTTTCTATATTATCTTCGGTATTAAAAATAATGTTATCGAAAAATTTAATAGCAAATAGAATATCTAATTCGACTAAGTTACTTTAGTTTTACGTGAATTAACTCCAACTCCTTATATAATGTTATTCTCCCACCGTGAAAATTTCTATATCAATAAAATAGAGATTAGGAATAGAATTTTTTTGCCTACTTTTATCTTTAATTTTTGTTCCTATTTTTAATTTTCTTTTTCTTTATATATATTTTGCAATTTTAACTTTTTGCTCCATAGCAAAGTTTGTAATTCCATATAAAAATTATAACTCTATTAGCCATTTCAAGAATTCCTATATTTATTAAGTATTTCAATGTATAATAAAAATAAAAAATAACCATCTTTAAAAATTATAACTCCCCAAAATAGTTGTACTTCTGCATAACTCTATAAAGCATCTTCAAATTCATAATTCTACTTAATAGAATATAACACATCTTTAAATTTATAAATAGATTTTGGTATGTAAAAGAGTTTCTATATAATGCTATTTTGCTCATTGGACCTTTGACCCTATTTAGTATCATGGATTAGCAACTTAGGATAGTGGTAGGGTTCGAGGAGACAAGCCCAATTTTTAGAATGTCTTAAAGAAATTTGGTTTGATAGGCCTATAATAAGGATTATCGAACCAATACATCTACCCTTAGCCTTTTTGGTTGGCTTGCACAAAAAAACAAGCCATTTAATAAGCTTTTTGCCTTTATCACCCTTCATAAGTTTCTTTTGAAAAGCCGTTCCACTTCTTTAGAAGGTATTGGGCTTAGTTAGGCCCATCCGTTATTAAAAGTTCAAGGATAGTTATAAGAGAATCCAAGGGGCTTCATCTCATTCACCAATTGTTAGAAATGATCTAATAGATATCGTCAACAACTCATCTCATTTGTCATTCTCTAGAGCTAATTGAAATCGAACTCTATTAGTAGGAGCCTCTTTCTCTTCCTCTCCCTCATCTGATAAGACTCCAAGCATTGCCAAAAAATGCCATTACTCTATTAGATTCAATTCAAAAAGGATAAAAATATCAAATCAATCAAGGATAAGTGAAGAATAATTAAGAATACCCTGAGACAATCTTCTATTAGACACACTATTAAGAAACTGAATTTGTCTAATCATCTTCGTACACCTCTTTCTAACAACATTCCTCTATTTGTCATCAACTCAAGACTTGCTAAGGTCATCCATCATGTGACTTGCATGTTATCAACCATTTGCAACAACCTTAACCCTATATTATTTCAGTAACTTCACTAGGGAAAGAAGCATTTGAGCTTGTGGTACCTACAAGGAAGAGAGTTAGACAAAAGGGAAGTGCACAAGAGTAAGAAGTCGATATCAATAATCATCGAGCAAGTTCCTTTAGCAATTAAGGACACTATTGTACCTATACCAACATACATTAACCCTATTGATGTCTTGCTTATGATGTATACAATGCCAGAGAATACTTATACCCACCATCAATCATTAAGTACATTCATGCAATTCTTGTGGGGACTAGCTATTATTACCACTCCTATAATTGCTATGTAATTCATAGTTGCTTTGCCTTAATGATACTTGACTTATTGGCATTTAAATCTATACATATGACTGTTACATTAGGTGTTCATCAAGATAAAATTAATCAAACACCCACGGAAGATGAAGTTACACAATAAAAAAGATTTTATGCGACCATCGTTATCATCGACTCTAACTGATCCTATATAACTTACTTAAGACATAAGAATGCAATGTGAAGGATCTCTATCTTCTTATTAGAAATCTATTGATGCTCGTAGCTAGTATAAGTACGCCTCACGATGTTATGCTTGCTCAGCCAAGCTAACTAAATTGTTTTACATAAAAAAGAAGATCTAAGTATATAAAGCCGATATAATCAACAATTTTAATTGGTATTTGAATCTCAAGTTCCGATTTCAGTAAAAGGTAGTTGAGAAACCATATTTAACAGGTTGTATAAGTTTGAAATTTATAAGATTCAATAGCAAACAAATAAGTGCTAGGAAGTACCCCTTTAAGTTCTCTAAGACTCTCAAATTAGAGCATTTGACATTAAAAATGAGTGACTCAAATCAGCCCTCTCATGGCTACTTAAAGACCACAAGCCATCCAAATGGCCTCATGTGAATGACATCTTATTTTATTAAAAAAAGAAATCATGACAATAAGCACTCCTAAGGAGAATAATAAGATGGATTGATGACTTAAGCTAGAACTTAGTAAAGAGTATAATAAAAGGAACCACGATGGAAGAGGAATAAGAATATTTAAAGGGGTTTTAAGTCCATAACATAAAGCTTAATACATTTAGGAGGAGATAAAGGTTTAGATGTAATTTTTCTTAATTAGAAAGCCATTAGTGGCTCTACTTTTGATTCATTTAATGATATTTTAAGCACAGCTTGCTTACAGCTATTTCTGATGGAAGTTAAGTCTTAATCTAATTAATGAAGATGCTAAGAATCATATTAAAACAAGAATATTCCTTAGACCAATTAAGAACATTATTTTTATCACACTAAGAAATACGAAGTAAGTTATTAAAAGATATTAGAA
Organism: Lumnitzera racemosa; assembly: GCA_024138005.1. Classification (NCBI taxonomy): domain Eukaryota; kingdom Viridiplantae; phylum Streptophyta; class Magnoliopsida; order Myrtales; family Combretaceae; genus Lumnitzera; species Lumnitzera racemosa. The sequence continues at coordinate 6,322,237 of JAMXBC010000004.1, forward strand.
GATGTCACTAAATATTTTATTTTCTTAGATTAACCTATATTTACTTTCCTTGGCAGTTATTTCTTTATTAAACATGATACACTTTTTTCGTTAATTATTTTCTATTCTTATAACTATTTTCACATAAATAGCAGATGTAACCCTATGGGGAAAAGAATGATAAGCTAATGAGTATTATTCCTCCTTTTTAATATTATATGAGTTCCTCTCATTTGATATTTTTTATCCTATAAATCTTATTGAAGATTATGGTAAGCAAATCGTATAACCTATTTGTGCATTATATTAAATAGTTTGTATATAGTTCAATGCTCTCTTGGTACATAATATTAACTAGAAGAGCTATTCATATCTCTTTTACCTTCTTTTTTTTTTTTGCATCCTTATAGTAGAAAATCCCATGAATGCAACCGTTCTTTTGGCCTATTGGTTGTAATCTCTCTAAATCTTCGATTTGGACTTATTGACCTCATCTAACTTAGTGATTTCTTCCTAACCATATTTTTGGAGGGATTCATATTATGTTTGGATTTGATTTGAGGATTTAGGCACATCACTCCTCCTCCTTAGTAAATGCATAAAAAGGAGAAAATAATAAAGAGTTTCACAATACCAACATCACTTGCATGTGAAATTGTTAACTTGGGGTCAATCAAATAATTACAAGAGCAAAATGGCACATGTCAAAGATTGAATGTCACACTAGGAACACAAGTGTAAAATCATTCTACCATAATTTATCCACAAGTAGAAAACATCAACTTTATGAATGAAGTGAATGATGCATACAATTCAACATTTTGTATATATCAAATGGAAACTTGAATAATAAGTTAATTTAACAAAATGTACTAAAACACTTAGCCTTTGCTATTAAAGCTTTTGGTCTAAAGGAAAAATATAGAGATTATCTTGGTATATGAACTTTTGACCTAATTTAATGTAATAGATTGGTTTCTTGGGTTAGTGGTAGGATTGAAAGTGTTGAACCCAATTTTTAGGAATGTCTAAAGGAGTTCTGGTATAGTAGACTTAAAATAGAGATAATGGGATCAATCCACTTATCTTGGCCTTTCTTAGATATCCTAAATGCAAAATAAGACTTTTGATAGACTTTTTACCTTTATGAGTTTTCATAGGCTTCTTTGTAAGGTCATTAAGTTTCTTTATAAAGAATTAGGCTTAGTTAAAGCCATCTATTATCAAAAGCCTATGGGAGTTATAAATTAACTAAGGAGGTCTCATCTCGTCTATTAATCATGAAAAACAATCCAATGAATGTCATCATTGACTCAACTCATCCATTGAGTTTTAGAGTCATCTGACGATTGAGATTAAGCACCCAAATCTATAAATAAGAGTTTCCTATCCTATTTTGACAAGATTGTGAGCAATTCTAGAAATGTTGTTAACATAATAAAGAAAGATTAAAATATCAAATCAATTAAGAACAAATACGAAAGATTAAGAACATTTGAGGATTATCTTCTGCAACATGTGCACTCTTGAGAGATTGAGTTTACACGTTCCTCCTTCTAGCCTCCTTTTATCTGTATTATCAAATCAACACTTCTTAAGGTCATTCGCTACATAATTCTTACGTAATTAGCTGTATATGTTAACCTCAACCCTATAGATTTAACGATAATAAATTGTCTTATACTTTTGTCAAAATTAGTTAAATATCCATAAATCTACTCAAGATTTTTACATTTAATCTTTTGTAAAATATTTAGAAAATTATTTCATGAAATGACTCAAACTTTTATAACTCTACATTTATTTCTTAAATCCATTTAGAAGATTGTGAAAGACTACAAATTCGCAAAATCTTACAATGTTGATAAAAGAATTTACTTGTTTTGTAATTAATCTTTATAGTTTACAACTCTACATACATTTATAGCTAACTCTATGTTTGGGAAATGACTTTATATAGTTCATAATTTCACAAAAGTTTCATAATTTATTTGGAGTTAGTAAATTCACCATATCAATTTTTTTTCCATTTAAGTCTCAACATGTGTTATAAAAGCTCCTATAATTTGTAATTTCTCTTATATGTTATTTTAATTTCACTCTGACATTCATAAAATCACCCAAACTTCGTAATTTCATTTTAATATATAAAAACACTCATGAAAAATGACTTTACTCAAATGTTTCTAATGAAAAATGACATTATTTCTCCCAACTTGAGATAATTTAGCTCCAATGAAGTAATGTAGTGGTTGTACTGGTCTCCAATAATGCCTCAAATCTCTTATTTTTTTCTTTTTGCAATCATCACATCTGTTTTAGATATTAAGATACCTACAATAAAATTTTAAGGTAAATTCATGTTTAAATTAATTTTCTTTTTGATTTTAGCATACTTTACATGAGTTTGAACGTGAACTAACTTAATATAAATGGAAGTAATTAATATCCTTCTTACTCCTTAGGTTTGCAATAAAAAAACTCGCAAACTTCCTTATCTAACTCTTGAGATGCATTATTTTGTACCTTTTTATGTTTTGACTCAATGTTCTATAATCATGCACTATATCATAATATTAAGTATTATGACTAAGAAGCGACTTAATTCTTACATAACAACCCTATGTTTGTAACTGTTTGTATTCCATAAACTTGTTTAATCACCTCAAATCGCACTTAAATATATTTAACCTAAAACTTTAACTGATCATACATTGCAACCCATTAGGGGAAACGTTTAGGATTCTTCAACTAAATGTTGATTCCTTAAAAAAGGATAGCACTAAAGTATAATGGTCCCTTATTCCTCTTTAGTCGAATTAAGTGATAGGAGAGAAGCTTACGACAAGGATGAAGGCGGTGGTTTAAGGTAGTTGCAGGAGAAGGGTGTCCCCATTGCATAAGCCTGTATTTGGTTGTGAGTTGTTGAATGTGTGCTAAACTCCTCAATCAGGATAAGAGCAGGTATAATTTCTCTAATCCTACGATGGACCAGATAATATCGTGTGACGGTATTCATCTGTTGCATGGAATTTAATTCATTAGCTGATAACTATACCTATGCTTGATGTATAGTTTTATGTCTTCACTCCAAGTTATTAAGCGGTTGGTTACTCCATTCTTATAGAGGTTATTGCAAGTGTTAGTTAGGAAGCGGCATTATAAATACCTTGAAGTTAGCGACAGTAGGATCTTAAGGAGTAAAGATGTAAAATTGATGTTCAATTATGCATTTGAAGTTTTAGTTCTTACCTTTAAATCTTTTAGAATCAAACTATGTATTTACTTAAGTATACATAGGTTAATGAATCATGTAAACATTACTTAAAATATTTGAATTCTAGTATATGTTTTTCCACACTTTCATAAACAAATAACATATTAAATTGTGAACTATTTATTTTGAAATGGGTTAGTTGTGGATGCCTTATGTAAATGAGGTCTAAGATAGCGATTGTATGGCATAACAATTTTAAGTTAGTATCAAAGTGTAGTCCTAGTGAACTCACTTTGAACTGTTATAATTAAAAAAACTAGATATTATAGGAGCACATTAAGAGTAAGCAGTAGTAAGTACATATTGAACGATTGTATTATAAATTATAAAATAAGAAGTGAATATAATACTAAACTAAGATAAATGTTAATTAATCTTAAATCCATCTATTGGGTGATATAGAGGATTGATAATTAGTTGGAGTGATTTAAGTGAACTAAAGAAGAGTTTCTTATCTAATATAGAGTAGAAATGTAAAGATTATTATTAGAAATAGTTGATTGGTTGGGTTATGTTTAAGACTATAGATGAGATTATTGATAAATCTATCAATGGGATGAGTTGTAGTTGATGAGATTCATGGATCTCAATGGAGATAAATTTAAGTCTTTAGAATAATAAATATACTGTGATAGTTGTCGTTAAGTAAAGATAAATGGAAAATAATGGATCACAGCTTAGATAATGCTAGTGAAATACTTTTAGTAAGGGCAGAAGAGAGAGGTCTTACCTTATTAGTACAACTCATATTTTGGCTAGCATATCATATATCTTTAGAGGTTACCCTCAAGGGATTGTTGACCGATTTCTCATATTTTCCGGAGTGTTGTTCAGCATGGCTACTCTGATACTTAAGTTAGTAAAGAATTATTGGAGATCAAAGGATACTTGGAAGTAATATGTAAGCTGAATGTGCAGAGTGTAGAGGGAGTTTACCATTAGGTGGTAACAAGATATTTATAAAGGAGTGGCACCGGCAACTAGAGAATAATTAGCGAAGAGAGATCTTCTCTCGCAAGTATAGGAGAGTGGGGTCATAGTGTCTAACGTATCTCACTTATACTATACATAGTTATCGACTTGGCATTTTATCCTTATCTTATTCATTCTAACTATTACAAGGCTTCTTGGGCTTAATCAATCTAGGCTCAGGGCTTGAGCCCATAGTGGTAAGCCTAAGGCAGCAAGACATGTCAGATTCGGACAGACATGAGGGGCCTATGTTTAAAGAGTCCTATTAATACTTACCCCACCGCAATCTCGTTGCTAAGGCGAAGGGATATATGGGCTTAAGCATGTGACTAATTTGACTTAAAGGGGCTCAACCTGGCGTTACAGTACTGCCATGGCAAGGGTGTAGGTCTAGGCTGGAGGTGGGCTATGGTGGAGATGTCCGAGGTAGTGAATTCCCGAGCTGAAGATTTTTGAGGTAGGATGGACTGAGGCGATAAACAACTATTCTGAAGCAAAGTGTCGAAGACTCGAGTGAAACGGAGCCTCAATTGGGGTATTAGAGCAGGATACCTTTGCATCTCATTGGGCAGGTGATTCAAGGTTATGAATTGGTCAGGCTGAACAACATTGATCATGGACCGAGTATAAGTTGTAAATATAAGCCCTGTAACCATAGGATTGAACTTAGTACGTAAAGTTTAAACTGATTGGTTAAAGGATCTGATTGAGCCTAAATTATAAAATAAAATTAGAAATATTAGTAAAAGTAACCCCCGTAAGTTTAAATTTAAGATAAAATTTTCAAATCGTAAGTATATTACTTATTATTTATCGGAAATGTGTAAAATACATTCCGATAATTAATGAATCGCTAAAGATAAATTATATGCACATTAAAAATCATAGAATAATATAAATAATATTGAGTATCTACTTATACTTCATATGTATTTATGTATAGGTAAAAATACGCGAAATTACCTAAAATGCTTGAAAATTACTAGAAAAATTATAAAAAATTCAAGGAAAAATAAGAAAAAAAAAGAGAAGTAAGGAATAATACAAATTTGGGTCGTAACAGTTGGGGGATGAAGAAAAAAATTTAGACCAATTAAATTCACATACATAAAAGGCAAAATGGAAGTAGATAAAGTAATTGTCTAATCAAATTAATACACCAAAATTGCTTTAAAGACCTATAAATAGCCAAATTTTTACAGAATCTCATTTGGTTAGTTTGAAACCTTAGAAAATTAGAGAGCACCGAAATTGAGAGTGAATTAGGGGTTTTACAAAAATTTACAAAAATCTGTATAGTAGAAGTAATTAAGCCAAACCTACATACCGCCACCACTTGGAACCAAATCACCACCACCACCCCAGACCAAATCGACCATCTAAACCGGCTGACTAACCCTAGATCGGCTTTGGTGGTTAAAAGTCCAAGAAATAGGTGAGTTTAAATTTCTAACCGATTTTGTAAGAATTATGAATTTTATTATTTTGGTGTTTTATTATATATATATTTAGGGAAAAATACTGATTAGGTTTAATATCATCTGTAAATATAGGGTGCTTAAAAAATTATGCAAAACCGAACATGTTTCAAATTAGAAATAAATAGGCTTACGAGTGTAGTTTTGAGCTCAATTTTTTTTTTTTATAAACTACTTAAGTGATATAGAACAGTGCTATGAAGCCATTTTTATTAAAATTAATTTTCAAAATTTTTAAGCCTTAAAATGATGAATAAAATAAGTAATTTAGGATCAATTTAGTAATTTAATGGCTAATTACTGATTTAGTATGTAATTAGATATTTAAAGGTGTTAATTTCTGATGTGGTAACATAATCATAGCACTTGGAGTATTAAATATAATTATCTTGGGAATTATGTAATAAATATAGGTAATTTGATGATATGAGGAATTGGAATTATGGTAAATATAAAATATTTGGTTAAATTGGATAATATAATAATGATATTAATATATATTAAATTTGGTATGAAACTTAATTTTAAGTAAATATATGAAAAATGTAAAATTTTCTCACATCGAAAGTAAATTCGATATACTAATGGAGATTAAAGTATACCAAGTGGTTTAGAGTATTGATTAAGGACCAAAGTAATATCTAAGATACTCGAGCCTGATGCAATTAAATTCACATTAGGGTTTAGAAGGAATTTTTAGGATTTATGTATAATACTTGTAGTTAAAAAAACTTGAATCAGAACCGGATTCGGAGACCGAACCCTAAACTAATTTAGGAGGAATCAATAATAACTAATATGTATATATCATCAAGATATGAATACTAAAGAGCGTATTTATATTATAGGACACACGGAGACAAGTTGACCTGCAACTGGTTAAGTGAATGATCAAGGATTTCAAGTAAGTTAAGTTTAATATTTCATCGTATTTTAGAGTACTATTTTAGAATACTTAGAAACTTATGATTGTATTTAATTGTAGTTGTAAGTAGTTATGTATGCATGCGCTTGAGTATTTGATTTCGTATTAAATCCTATGTTGTGTTTGATGATTGATGTGTACGGACTCTGTGAAATTGTTTGATCACCCTAAACTATACCTAACCATAACAGACCTAAATACCTTAATTTGATATGTATTGAAATCCTTTAGGGGATCATTAGGATTCTCCGACCAAATACCAACACCTTCGAAAAAGATAACGTTGGAAACCATAAAAGTATTTTCCTCATCCTTAGTCGAACTAAATGACGAAGAAGAGATAATAGTGAGGATTGGGGCATTAGTTCGAAGGATAGTCTTGGAAGGAGCAGTATTTTCATTACACAAATTTAGGTTTGGTTGTGAGCTGTTGCATTAACGGAAACTCCTCAACTTAGATTTGAATGGGTGAAATCACTATGATTTCACAACAAACTAGACTATGTTATATGATGACACTTGCTTATTGCATTGCATATAATTAATTGTCCAATAATCTTATTTATGCTTGTTATACTTTCATAAGTCTCCAACTTAACTTACTAAGTTGTAGTTATACATACCCATATAGATTCTTTTGCAGGTTTTGACTTCTAACTGGTATGCTACAGTACAACTATCCTGAGATTAGTTCTCTTTTGAAGCTATGGGGAGTGAGGATCAAATGGCTACACGATTAAGTTTTTGTAATGTCATGATAGTATTTGTAGGTATATGAACAGAGGTGTGAGATGTAAGTTAGTGATTACTGTAGTTTGTGTAATTTTCTAGGATTTTGAGATAATATGAATGTAATTATATATATATGAATGATAGTTCTAACATTTGATGTAAATTTTAGTTTCAACTTTAATTGAATTATTTACTTCAAAGCGAGGAGTCGTGGATACCTTATGTAGATTAAATCTATGATAAGGATTGTGAAGTCAGTTAGTATCATAGGTTATCTAATTAAAACTTACTCCACATGTCTACTTAATAGCATTCTAGTGACCCCTCTCCCTTTCCCCCACCCCCCGACAGTAGAGGATGAAGTCTCTTCGTTAACACAACTTGACGAACCTACTAGGATGGCTGTGGAGGCATTGAATAGGGCTAAAGTTATCAATGTCATCCTAAGGGATGTATATGTATACACCCCTCTAACCCCTATCAAGGATTTGTTTGATGCTCCTAAGACAAGTAAGGGCTTAGCAGCCGAGTGAGTAAAAGTAAACGATCCACCCCCAGTTAAATTCTAAGTAGCTTTATTGTTAAGGCGATCTCTAAGTGGCAGATAAGGTTACTAAGTAAGGATGAATGGGTGGTCCTGCTATCAGGGAGGCACTTTGCAGTATTTAAGAAGTGCTCGAAGTTTGGGCAACACCTTGCTCCAAGTTGCTTTTGTAAACACCTAATTTTTACCACTCTTTATTTTATTTTATTTTTATTTATTTTTCCTCAAGAGGTCCTAAATTAGGAAAAATGCAAAAAAATAGGAAATTAAAGAAAATCTAAAAAATAAAGAAATTTAGAGAAAATAAGAATTTAAAAAATACAAAAATAAGAAAAAGTACAAAAAAATAAGAAATTTGGGAAATATAAAAAAATAGGAAATTTAGAAAGAAACACAAAAAATAAGAAATTTAGAAAAAAAATAAAAAATTGAAAAATTTTAGAAAATTAAAAAGTCACAAAAAATTGAAAAAAAGAGAGAAGATTTTAGGGAATAACAATTTAATAGGATAGATTTTTTAAAATTTTAAAATAAGTTTAGAAGTTGAGCTATTGCGCTTAAGTTAGATTTGAATCAAGTCCAAGCTAACTTGATCCATATATGCAATTTACTTATAGAAATGGACACATATGGACAAAACACAAGCTAATGGCTTAACGAATAAGTACATGGACATTAGCATTGGGTTGAATATGAAGTCAGGAGTTCGAATCTTGGTAAAAACATATAAAGTTTTATTTTTTTCAGATAATCAGGAACTGCTACGTGTCAGGATCTTACTGTGCCATATGTCTTGACATGTGATAGCATCGTATTCGTCGGTGCTGACATAGCGCCACGTAGCATTCCACGTCAATTGTCACGTGTCGTGAATGACATATGGTACACTTTAATTGGTTGGCATGGCTGACATGGCGCTACGTTAGCCTCTTTTTTCCTCCCTTTCTTTCCTTTTTCTCTACCTTTCCCTTTGTTTCCCCCAATTTTCCTCCTCTTTCCTAGTCAAGAACAGCCTACCCCCTTTACTTTAGCTCCACTTTTTGCACAAATTTCAGATACACGTACATACATGTGATTTTTTGCTCTGATCTTGTTTACCACATAGCTTACTTTAAATTGAACCCAAGAACGTGTCCAAATTCATACATTTATGCATTCAAATTGAGCTCCAAAATTTGAAACAAAACTGAAATTTTAGAAATCTCAAATAATTCGAATTCGAACTTTCCATGTTTTTCTGGGTTGTTTTCGTATATAAAAGGGTTTCATTGGAGGGCACACAAACAAACAACCATACACAATGAAGAAATTCACTAACAAATCCTCTATCTTGTTTTCTCTCTTTAACCATAACCCTCTCTCTCTTTAGCTCAGAACTTGGCCATGGTGGCTCTTAGACGAAATCAACATTACGGCTGTAACCTCTACACTCTTAGCTTTCGCTTACTATCCTCCACTACCATCGCCATGCTCTTAAAACTCCGTAACTACTACTTAGGTCGAAACCCTAGCCACTGTGATCCACCATCGAAACCACTACCTTTGACCCTCTTCAACCTGAACTAAACCTACAGTAAAGCTTGTAACACCCTCAAATCTAACCCTACACTCCAATTCTACCTCTAGCTGCCACCATGCAGATCAACAACTAAGACCACCAACTATCGCCGCCTTAAAAACCTACCAAATGGCCACCCCGAGCTCAGCATTGGTTTTACCCCCCATATCTCTAATCTATAACTCATAAAACTCCTCTTTCCCCTTCAATTCGATGGTCGAATCAAGCAAAACCACGCCTTGCTGCTGTTGTTGAAGAAGAATTCGATCCGTCCTAAATCCAGTTAACCGACCTAATCGACCTAACTCAGATCTGTGACCGACCTACACATTCTCCCCTTGGTCTGGCCCTTTTTCCATTCGACTTATTCTTTTTTTTCTTTTGCTTTGTTCATTCTGTTTTTGTAATTTTTTATTATTTATTTATTTATTTATGTACATTTTAATGTAAAAAAAAAAAGAAAATAAAAAAAGGGGAATAAAAGAAAAACAACAAAAAAAGAAGATATTTTTTTATAGTAGAAATAGAATAATAATAATAATAATAATAATAATAATAATAATAATAATAATAATAATAATAATAATAATAATAATAATAATAAGTTAATTGTTTTTTTAACACTTAGAAAAATCAAGTTTTCCAAAATAAAAGAAGAAATAATTGGATTCTTTTTAAAGTTAGGACCTTTTAGAATTTTTCAAAAAAAAAAAAAAATCAATTTAGGAACTTCTTTTCTTAGTATTTTTTTTTGAAATAAATCAAATTGAGTAAAATGTAAACTTGATTATTTTCAAATTAAAATAAAACAAACCTACTAAAGTTTTACAAAAAGAACTACGTACGTCTGATCCTGAATAGTGAGTACGTAGGTATCTAAGTTGTGACGATAAAAATAAAAATCTAATTTTCCTTTTCCTTAGATTACTTAAGTTATTCAATCAAAGTAATTAACAACTGAGTGTTGTCTTGTGAAATTAAAAAGGTAATTTTAAGATTATTGTTAAATTTGGAAAGTTAATAGTACTCATAAGGGTTTAAAATTCCTAATCCCCGGATCTTGATCTCTGGTTTCAAAAATCATTTTTTTAAATTGGTTTAATCGATAGACCAGTAGCTATGTTATAACCAATCCACCCAATTAGTTATGACTTAACTTTTTTTCTTAACCCCAGTCAAGTGACAACTCCAAAGTGGTTTTCAAAATACCAAAAGAACCGATTTTCTTTAAACCCTAATTGATGGTTAATATTAAATGAGTAAGGGTTTAATATTGATCGGTTTAAAGAAGTTTGATTTTAAAAGAACCGGAAGGTGAAAAACCGGGCTTGATAGCTTTGAAAAGGAATTCTTCAACGACCACCGGTGTAGTCTGTCGCAGGTTTCTCCCAATGGGCGAAGGGTGCTAAAGGCTTTGTAACCGCTCTATAAGTACTCGATGGTAAGGGCTACTCTTGAGCTTTTTAATCATTTTTACATGTGGAAGAGTGTCGGAGGGTGGCCATACCTTTAGCCATATCCAGGAAAGAAGCCGTTATGCAGCCTTATGGATTCAGTAAAGGGCTTGTAGGAGAGTAAATGGTGGTCGAGATGCCTAAGGAAGCATACTATTAGACGCAGTGGACCGGGATGGTCCGAATCAGGGGTGAAAAAGGGCTTGCTCCTAGTGATGTAGAAGCTGCCCAAGATATCCAAGCCTTCATGGCGTTCAGATACGGCTAAGAGATAAATGTTGCGGAGACCATGGAGAGGTACTTTCGGTATCTGATCTCCAAGCTCTTTCCTAGCATGAAGAAGGCTGTAGTGAAGAAACGGCCGAAGATACAAGTTTGTTCCTTTTGCGAACGTCTTTTTTTGTTGTATTAGTATAGGGATGTTTTGTTTGACATTTCTATAAAATAGGGGATCTTTCCTTTTACGTATTGGTCATGGTAGAGTTGGAGAATGGTAATGGTTGTTTCTTTTGGTTTTGTCTTTTCCTTTTTTTCTTCTTACTATTTGAATTCAATTTCTCGTAGGCAAAAATTTGCTTATAAAGGTTCCTCGTCTCTCCATGGACGAACTGATAAGTTGCCAGTGGGCAAGGGCTAAGGTATCCAAGCAGAACGGCATGGCAGTATGGGCAAAGCCAAGAGCGGGGGAGACCAGCAGGGCGCGACCAATGGCTATTCCTTAGGGGATTCCCATCGAAATCTGGGATGAGCTACTGGATGTGGAGCCTTTGGGTATGGTTGTGCTTATCCCTTGCCTCATCTCTTCTACTGAGCCTATTCTCATAGAGGATGAGGGCACTGATGTGGAGGGGCTTGATGTTCATATGCTTTCCCCTCTAAGGGTGATGGAAAAACAGATGGTCGAAGGGGCTGTAAGCTAAAAAACTAGCCATTCGAGGTTTCAATGGGTTGAAAGATCCGATCGAGCTTAAATTATAAAGTAAAGCTAGAAATATTAGTAAAATGATCCCGTAAGTTTGAATTTAATAAAATAAACAATAAAATAAAATAATATAAAAATTCCAAATTTTAAGTATATAACTCGTTATTTATCGAAAATGTGTAAAATGCATTCCGATAATTAACGAATCGCTAGAGATAAATTATATATATACTAAAAATCATAGAATGACCTAAATAATATTTAGGAATATTTATTTGTACTATATATGAATTTACATGTATGTAGAAATACGTGTAATTACTTAAAATAATACTAAATAATTAAAGAAAATTCATAATTAATTAAGGAAAAATAAAAAAAATTAGGAAAAATAAGGAATGATCCAGATATAGGTCGCGACAGCTGGGAAAAATAAGAAAAAAGTTAGCCAATTAAATTAGAACAACACAAAAGGCAAATTGGAAGAAGATAAGGCAATTGTTTAGTCAAATTAATGCACAATAATTTCCCTAAAGCTCTATAAATAACTCAAATTTTTCAGAAGCTCATTTAGGCAGTTTGGAGAGTGAGGAAAATAGAGAGCTTTGAAAATTCAAGAGAAAAACCAAAAAAAAAAAAGAAAAGGAAAACTGTGCAATTAGGGCACAAAGGAGAACTCAGACCCGACGAGTAGCTGGGAGTGGACGGCCACCACCACCACACGGTGGTGGTAGCGTCCAGGTGGGTCGACATACCCATGGCCACTGACATTGGCCAGAGCCACCCAAATAGGTGAGTTCGATTTCCAGCTCGATTTTGTGTAATTTTGTAAAAATAGTAAATATTATTAGAAAATTATGAATTTTGTTATTATGGAATATTTTGTATGTATTTTTTAGGAAAAATATTATTTTGATGAAAATATGTCTCGTGATATAGGGTCCTTAAGAAATCGTGCAAAACCGAGCATGTTTTGGTTTAGAAATAAATTATCTTAGGAGTGTAGTTTTGAACCTAAAATTTTTGTGTAGATTATTTAGATGATATAGAACATATACTATGAAGCTCGTTTTCAAAAATTAATTTTCGAAAATTTTAGATAATTTTTAGGCCCCAAAACGAGGCATAAAATAGGTAATTTAGGGTCAATTAAGTAATTAAATGGTTAATTACTGATTTAGTGAATAAGTATGTGTTTTAGGATGTTGAAATTTGATGGAGTATGATACTTATATCATTTAGGGTGTTAGATGTAATTATTAAGTTAATTATGTAATAAATAAGTAATATGAAAAAATAGTACATTTTAAGTTAATTTTGTAAATTACAGTAATTAGGTCTAAAATCTTATTAGGATGAATTTAGACATTTTGAAATGATAATTGATGTTGGGAGATATTAATTAGAGTAATAAAAATATTAGATGTATATTATGTACAAAATAGGAGATAATACATAATTATTAGAAATATAATAAATAGAAAATATTAGAATAAAAATTGATATTATGATAAGAATAAAAATATACAATAAATCTAATAGGAAACTTGAATTTTTGTAATTATATGAAAAATGTAAAAAGAAAATTTCACATCAAGAGTGAATTTGGTACACTAATATGGATTTAAGTGTACCGGGTGAAATAAAATACTAACTAAGGGTAATGATAATATTTAGGAGATCGGAAAGTAATGTGATTAATTTCACATTATGGGTTGAAACGAATTTCTAGGATTCGAGTATAAAACAATACTTAGAAATCAAACTAGAACCTAATTTAGAAATTGATGCGGAAACCGAACCTGAACCTAACTCCAAACCTAGAATAATTGTAAAAGACTTAAGATTTAGATAATTAGGCATATTAAACCCTAAACAAAACATAACAATAAGTATTATAGGATAAAACGAACCTATAACACTTATATGAAATACTGAAATCACGTTTGTGTTATAGGGATGATCGGCGATGGCCTGAGCGAGTCGGACCTTGAGTAAGTGAGCGAGGAGTCGAGGTAAGTTGGGATTAATACGTTACTGTATTTTGGAGGCTTAAGATTATGTTTTGTTATGCTTGTTAGATAGTTTGATGTGTGCATGTGCTTGATTATGAGTGATGTTATGATTCTATCTGTTGTCCTGACTTGTATTATATGGTTTGTATGAAATGATTGATCACCCTAAACTAGACCTAATCAAATATACGACCTATAATCATAATCGGATCTACATGGTAACCCATTAGGGGAACTTAAGACTCTCTGGCCAAATATCGACCCCTTCGAAAGGGATAGCGTAGGATTGCAAAATGGTCTCTTCTTCATCCTCAGTCGAACTAAGTGATAGGAGAGGAGGTCGCGGCGAGGGTGAAGACAATGGTTCGAAGGTAGTCGTGGGAGGAGCGAGGTCTCCATTACACAAGCTTAGGTTTGGTCGTGAGCTGTTGCATTAATGGCAACTCCTCAACCTGGATTAGAGCGGGCACAATTTCTCTAATCTCACGACGGGCTGGACAACGTCATGCGATGGCATTTACTTGAACATGCATTGCACCTAATAATTTGATTGATAACCTTGTTGTATTTATGGTATAGTTTTAAGTCCTTCATCCTAACTTACTGAGTTGTGGTTACTTACATCCCTATAGACGTCGTGCAAGTGCTGGCTAAGAAGTGATAAACGACTACTTTAAAGCTAGCAACTGCTGGAACCTAGGGAGTGAGGAAAAACATTTGAAGAATAAACACATATTTTTAAGGTTTAAGCTTTCACTTTAGAATTTCTCATTTCTGAATAATGTAATAACTAGGAAATATATTACGGAGAAATATTGTAAACGATATTTGTACTAACTAAATTATAGTGTATATATTTTTTTTCACTTTCTTAGGTAAATGATTTATTTAAATTACAACTGTTTACTTCAAAGCAGGTTAGTTATGGACGCCCTGTGTAGATCAGGTCTAAGATAGCGGTTGTAAAGCTAACTTCTATCTTAGGATGGTTTATACGGTGGGACTGTTATGACTCTGCCGCTTCGAGGCGTGACAGGGGCTGCCTTGCCTTAGGTGGTCGGGCAAAAGAGGAAGGCTCCCAAAACAGTCAGAGGGCTAGGACTTAGAGCTAAGAAACAGAGAGTCTAAGTGAGAGCGCCTTTGAGTTGAGGGAAATGGAATGGGTAGCCGGTGGCTCATCTTTACCAGTGTGTTGATGACTTAGAAGATGAATTTTTCGATGTCCTTAACAATTTTAAGTTGTTGGTGCTTAGCCGGCTCCTAGGGTGTGGCCCTTACCCCACCCATAATTACGTTAAGGATGTCGTTGGGGGTACAGTGGTTATAGCAGTCATTGTTTTACTTGATGTGGGCGTTCTCGGTCCGTTGCCTCTTGGTGCCCTATCACCATCATCATCAAAACGATTGTCGTTCCTTAGATGGGCCACGTACTTTGAGAAGAAGCCCCACTAAATGGTATATTTGATTGCGTTCTTTAGCTAGAAGCATTCATTTGTGGTATGGCTATGATCGTTGTGGAACTGGCAGTATTTGTCTGAGTTTTGACTATTGGTGTTCCCTTTCATTTTCGAGGTTCTTTGCTGTAGGTTTCTGTGCTTTACTTCAGAATAGACCTGCATTACAGGTCTATTCAGGGGTATGTACTGTATGTAAATAGGAAGGGGCAGTGTGTCGTGTTCGACTTAGCACTTCTTCTTCCTAGAGCTCTTTCCCTTTGATCTACTCGACAACTTACCGCCGAGGTAATCTTTTACAGATAATTTTTCTTTTTCCTGTTTTTTACCCGATCTTTCTTAGTCAACATTGCACCTGGCGCGAATGTTGTCTTCTTAGTCAATGTACTTCTAAGTTTTATTCTAGAAGTTAGCCAAGCTATTCAGCTTGCTCTTTGTAAGTGATCAGAAGAAGTCTCCTGAAGGTCAGATGTCGAGCTGAGCGGCATGGACAGCGATTCCCTCATCCAACTGAGAGATCTCGACCGCAACATTGTTGAATCAGACCACATAGTTGTGTAGGGATTCACCTTCACCCTGTCTTACAAGGTACAAGGACTACGTGTCCTTAAATGAGGGCTTACTAGCCTTAAAGTGGAGGCTGAACCTCCGTGCCAGTTCGTCAAAGGAGCTGGTAGAATTATTAAGGGGTAGTAGAATCACACCCAAACCGCTTTCCTCAAGCTACTCGAGAAAACCTTGTACATTATAGCATCCCTATGATCGTGAAGGTTCATGAGGGTACAAAAGTGGAGGTAATCGTTAGGGTTACCTATGCCATCATACTGGTTTAGGGATGGAAGTTTGTTATTGGGAGACAACACTTTGTCTTGAACTCCTCAGGTGAAGGGGGTCTTATTGTTAGTGACCAACTTAGCATCGCTAGCAGCCTTGTTCTCCTGTTACTTGGAGAGCTTCCTGACCATCGCACGAAGCTCGTTAAGATCGATGTCGTTTGCTAGATGAGCTCAGTGTATTACTGATTGAGCTAATATTCCCTACGAGTTGGCTACTTGCTCATTGCTAGCTAGAGCTTGTTTGTGGGTGGCCATAAACCTTGCTGGCTATTACTGTAATGGTGGATCAAGTTGCTAATTCCTACTATTCGGTTGTTGTTGGTAGGGGTTGTTTTGCTTAGTACAGGCATCTAAAGCTTTGGGAGGATGAGTTTGTACACTGAGCCTCTTGGCTTCTTTGAGGCAAGCGTAGAGAACCCTATTTTAAGCGGCTAACTCCTCAACTATTTATTTTGTGTGCTCCAAGCGCTCATCCAATATCACTGTAGGGAGGGCTTGATTGGCCGCGGTTATTCACCAACTAACGATTTTCTTGTTTGTCGTGGTGAGACATAATGTTAGAGGAATTGTTTATAGGAAATGTGTTTAGTGTGTTTGAGACTTCTAGCTTAGGAATTTAGATTCCCATAGATGGTGCAAAATATTATCTCAGGATATTTGCAGGTAGTGATTGGACTTCGTGCATAGTAAGCATATAAAACAAAACATTATGAGGAGATGCTGGGATGTTGTTTAGCATGGCTACTTTAATGCTTAAGTCAGCAGAGAATTCTTAGAGAGCAAAGGATACTTATAAGTAATATGCAAGTTTAATGTGCAGGGTATAGAGAGAGTTTACCGTTAGGTGGTAGCAGGATATTTATAGAGGAGTGGTGTCGGCAATTGGAGGATAGTTAGTAGGGAGAGATATTCTCACACAAGTATGGGAGAGTGAGGTCGTGGTATCCGATGTATCCTACTTATCTTGAACATGGTTGTTGACTTAGTATCTTAGCCTTATCTTATGCATTTTAGCTGTTATAAAGCTTCTTAAGCTTAATCAATCCAGGCTTAAGACTTGATCTCATAGCGGTGAGCCACAGGCAACAAGACGTATCGGATTTGAACAGTCCTGAGGGGTTCGTGTCTAAATAGCCCTATTAACACATAAGTAGTAAATCCTTAAGAAAACTAAAAAAATAAGACAAGAATAATCAAGAAAAGAAGTACCCTGTAGATAAAATTAACCAAAAATAAATAAATAAGCAACTAAATAGGGAATTATAAATATAAAAATATATATATTTTTCTTTTGATGCTCATTACAATCAATGTATGGAGTAGCTAATTGATGATACGGAGATCCTGATTGTCCAATTAATTTGTTTTCACCAACGTTGTTAAATTTGAGTTAACTAATACTGTTAAATCCTATTTGACTTGATCCAACCATAAAACCGATTCGATCTAACTTTCTTCTAATCTCATTGAGCTCGATTCCATCCTTTTAATCTTTGATATTCTCATATGTCTAGATTAATCATCCACACTAACTTTGATATCATTGGTCTTCACCGGAGGACTTCACATGATCGTGATATTGATAAGCTTTTCGTTTGTAAACGTGTAGCACCTTTTATGTCATGAGGCATGCGTGCAATCCTTTAAACTAGTTAAATGTGTCAATATGCCTACAATTATGTATTTTCTATACGTTTATACAAATGTAACATATGAATCGGGCTATTTGTTAGCTAAGAGCCCCGACAATTACTATAATAACAATAATAATAATAACAATGTCAAGATCATGAATAAATAAGGGATAGTAATAGTTTCCCTTTGACCATATTTTCCTTTAAAGAAAACTCATAGAACTTGCATTTCATGAGAAAACTTTTTGTTTATCATTAAAATTAAAAAAATTTATAAAAATACAAATTATGTAAAAAAACTACCAAAATACCAAACCTATATAGCATCTTAATCGCATCTTTAAAGATGCGCTACAGGCCTAAAATATCACTTAAAAATAAAATGGGCTGGTAACGGGCCTTAAAGAATGTTTTTCGAACAGCATTAATAGAGCAAGCTTGGCTTCTTTGCTATAGTACTAAAAAATCAGTCCTTAAAAATATATAATAATAAGAAAAATTCTTCTTGAATAAAAGGTTATGTCTGTTTGAGCATAGCCAAGAAAAATGATCTAATTTACCATAAGCCAAAACCAAATCACATTTATCAAATGCGATAATTGTTTGATACGAATATATTGCAGTTTATAAATATAATATAGTACCTATATCACTGTAATTTTTTCATGTTGGATCAAGTCTATATTGTATTTTTGAAATGAGATAATGTGACAATACTGATATTGTATTTTTAAAATGCAATAATGATAAGCAATATAGGCTAGATAGTATTTTGCTAGTATCGCATTTTTTAAATGCGAGATTCATATTGTTATGGGTATCGCATTTTAAAAATGTGATGTAGAGTTATTATTTTCGTAATTTTTTTGTAAAATTTATAGTTGTATAATTTTTTTAAAATATTAGTAAACATGTGTTTTACTCTGCATTTCACAATCTTCTTATGTGTAAAAATTATAAATAATACATTTTATTGGATAGATTATAAGTAAGTCGAGTTAATACAATACATTACTAAATATCACTCGAGCTCAAAGTTTAAACTCTAGTTTTAACTTGGTTGAATTTAGAATTTTAAACTCAAACTCATACTCAACTCAAAGCGCTACTTAAAAAACTTGAATTAGATTAAATTAAGCATATTTCAAGTTAACAATCTTAAAAATATATTATTAATATAATTAAAATAATATTAATATATAAACTTAATTTGAATTCGATTAAATTTACGAGCTAATAAAATTGTGTATTACTCGATTAGATAATATACTTGAATCTTTGATCTCATATCAAATCTAATTCAATCATATATTCTCAATTTATCTTCCCTCAAATATTAAAAAATCCCTTGGGGGAGACTTGGGCGAGCCAGAGCATGCGGGAATAGAAAATATACACTAGATTATAGTAACCTCCCCGGCTCTAGAAACAAAGCATCTATACCGTACAAGTCACCAACTGAGGACAGATGTTGGGCATCCACGGACTAGTAATGTTTTGTCACGTATCTCCCGTTTGGAGCTTTTCTTCTTTGATCTCACACGTCTCCCACCAAAGAAAGTAGAACATGATGATGAGCATTTTTACATATATTATATATTTTATGTCATATCTCTCTCTCTCCATTTGTATGTGCATGTATACTAAATTATTCATTTATCCTTACACGTGTAGAGGATAAAGGTGTCTAAAGCACATCTTTTTCCTGTCTTTTGAGGTAAAGGTCAACTGCTGTTTTTATCAATCCTCCTCCATATGTCCTAATGTCTACATCTTAGCTTATATTTAATTATATGATTAGGGATACTTTAAGAGTAAGTATAGGGGTCATTATATGATTAATAGTTCTTATTAACTTTTTAGACCTAAAAGTTGCTTTCGACATGGAGAGGACGGCCAAGCGGTCGGTTTAGTGCTTTTATTAATTTGCTCATATTATTATATTCTCATACTTCTCCCAAAGTTGTTATTGTTATTTTATTTGGTCTTTATCATTTTGTTTTATTGCAAAAAATGCTGGGCCTATATAATACATAGTCTCTCCTTCTAGGAATTTGCTACTTGGCCCAGTATTAAATTGACTTGAGAAACCCTGGTCTCCTCCTACAAGATAAGCCATCTTTTCTTTTTCTTCATGCCAGATATTTGCAGTCATTTATTCATTTCCTGTTAAACCTTAAATTGTAAGAATAATTGAAACCTTATTATAAAAAACTTTCCCGATAAATAGTAAATTTTGTTATACACCAACACTTATGACCTCATATTAAGAATAGGAGGGAGTAGGTAATCTATTACAATACATCCTATAATACCATACTCGATTAGATAAAATTTAGATAGATATTAAAAGTTACAAGATAAATTTTGAAAATAATTTTTTTTTAAAACTTGCTCTTATAAGATAAGATGTAGATACATTATACCTAACTCTAAAACCTACACTCTAAGTTATATAGGATATGGAAACAAATTTCAAGTTATTCTATGCCCTCCTTGGAAAAAATTATTAAATAACAATGATAAATGCAAAATAATTTCTAAATTCTACTTAAAAAAGAAAGAAATAAATATATAAGTTATAGCTTGGGCTCGTTACTCACAAAAAACTTTAAAGAACTCCTTAGTTCATTTTTTAAACTCTCTGGTATCTCATTTCTACTTTTTTATATTTCACATCTCTTGTTTCATTTCTTCCCTATTATTAATGTTACCTTTATTATTTTATTTTTTATCAAATGTTGTGCTTGTAAGTTTACTGTAATTAATTTAATATTATTTTAAGAAAGTGAACTAAATTTTATAATATATTATAATGTTTATAAAAATGAAGGGTTTTCCTTTTTCATTGATGTTTTGTCATGCTGCTTTTATTTTATAATGTCACTTTTATCCAAAATATTATATAAGGATGTTATAATGTTATTTTTCAGAATTCATCTAGAGTATGCCTTCATACAGTTTGAATGAATATGGTGTTATGAAAATATTGATGAGTTTAAGTTATTGAAAATTTACCTTAGAATTTAAATATTATAAAAATTCAATATAAAATCCATCTATCCTATTAGGCTACTAGGTATCCTATTCCTTATAAATTTTACAGGATAGAAATTTTATAGTGATTGTAAGTTGTTATAGTACAAGTTTTACTTTTGAATTTATTTAGGAATCTGTACTCATAGGATAAGGTATAAATAGAGCTTTATATTCTACTCGCCTTATACCTACACGCATCTAAATACAGTTAATGACGACCTAAAGAGTTTTCTGATAAGTAGATTTGAAATAGTTGTTATTAAATTTTGTACATGCAATCTTTATCTTTCTCATTAAACTTATGGATGGATTAAATTTCGTTTTAGCTCTTATGCTTTTTCCTTCTTTTCTTAAGCCTCATTTTAATGTAGTAACTAAACTCAGCTAATTAACTCATCAAATGCCAATACAATCATCTAGTGATTACCGACTGCAGACTTTCAACATGACATAGAGTCTATCATCTGAAACCTACGATATCATTCGTTCGAAAATTCATTCACAATCGCCCATCTGATTGGTAAGTGTGCTCACTGAGAAAGTTCATTTCTCTTCATAATTAATAATTCTGGCGTCATCTCTTCTTTGTTGTTGGCGATTGTTTATGCAAAATATTTGTCCCCCGCTTTGACATGTTTCGAAGCATGTAATAAATATAAGCATATGGTATTGTCTGCAAACCATTGTCTTTGAAGGTTCAAGCTTGACTTATTAAAATAATTATGAAACTCAAGATGAATCAAAATTTTATTGAATTTGAAAATTACAAGTGATAAGATTGCAATCTCGAGTTTTAACTGGATGAGAAACATGTGGCTCAAGTTGGAGCGAAAACTAACTTGATAAGAAATATGTGGCCCGAGTTGATAGTGAGCCATTAGAGTTAGGTGGCGAGTGGGTGATGGTAATGGTGCAATGGTGGATAATAGTAGCGAAAAAGAAGAAAAAAAGGGTAACAATAGTCATTTTTACTTGGAATTGCAATTCATAACTTTGAGTAAGGAATCTCAATTCTTAATCTTTAAGAATTTGGGATTCTTTCTTAATAACAATTCAGTGAACCGAATATGGTAATAAGGATTTGGAATAAGGGGAATTAAATTGAACGGTTGTAAATGAGCCCAAATTTGAACCAGTTCAATTGCTCAAAGAATCAGGGTTCTTAGGTAAAACCCTAAGGCTCGATTAGGTTATAAGCATAAAGACTATAATGTACATTTCAAAGTCAACATTTCACTTTGTTTCCCAAATTTTACTGGAGTGTTTGCAATTATGAAAAATGGAAAATGGAGATGCCTTGTTTAGAGGGAAAGAACACATACACACAAAATAACAAAAAAAAAAAAACCCTCACTTTGTGAATTGCATTTAAATGCTTAAGAAATCAAACATGTTGTCCAATGCTTATAGAGTCCCACATTATGCTTTTTCTTAATTATACTAAATGCTGAAGAAGTCAAACATGTTGTCCAATGCTCGTAGAATCCCACCTTATGTAATCATTTAGGTTCTATGTTATAGTCGCATAAATAACTACATAATATATTGGATCTCGAGGTTAGTTCTTTTTAATGAATTTAAATTAATGGAAAATTGTAAATGACCCTCATAAACTTTGATTTAGGTGCAAATTAACCTCATGAACTTTCAAAGTGTATTTTTGGTTCTCAAACTTTCATAAAATCAAAGTTTAAAGGGGTTATTCTCAACCTATAGAGGTTGTTTGTCAATTTATAAAAGTTTGGGAATCAAAAATTATATTTTGAAAGTTTAGGAGATCAATCCGTACTTAAATCAAAGTTTGGGAAGGTTATTTACAATTTTCCATTAATTTAATTCTATTTGAAACTCAAGTTGAGAGCTTGACTTGAGTTCGCAGCTTGCTTATAAATCAAATTTGAGATTGAGATCTAGTTTAAGTTATTGTGCCTCTTAGTTACAAATTAAGCTTAAGCTATTGCAACTCTCAATAGAAGTGTTCATAGTTTGATTCGATTTATGGGGGTAGAACTAAACCTTATTTAAAATGGATTGTTGTAAATGCTTAATAACTTGAACCACTCTTAATGGTTTAGACTTCTAAAAAGAACGGCATTAAATATGGTTCATTTTATTTCAATTCCATTCGAATCACTTTTTAAAAACATAATTTTTTTAATATTAATAGTTATCAAAGCTTTCAACCAAAATCAATACCTAAATTAAGAATATTACATGAGAACTAAAGTCACATAATATTATATCCAAAATCGACCCCAAACCAAATCACAAATCCTTTGGACCCTCTCTTAATTGGACCGAAATGTAAAAGAACAATATTATGTGGCTCAATGTGGTACAGTTTGGTTTTTAATTTAGTTTAGTTCTATAAACAACCCTTAATCTTTTTGAACAACTCATTACAAGCTATCAAGACTTTCAAACAACTCTACAGTGACTCGGCTCATTTGCAACTATTTCTAAACTTAGACAAAAGTTGCACATTTCCCATTTTCAAAGTACAGAATAGGAGCAATAACGCAATCAAAATTTCATCAATAGGCCAAATTAAAAATTTTATTCTAAATTTAACTTAAAAGAAAATTACACCTAAGGAAGTCTAGTTTTTCCATATGTTTTGGTTTAGGAATAATTTTTATTTTCGTTTTTATTCCTTTTTTTCTCATATGCTTGAAATTAAGTTCCTATATTTGAATTTAAAATTAAAAAAAAAAGATGTAAAATGGCGTAACAAGGGCACCATCAAACCTTGTCAAGAAAGTCATCTATGCACAATTGTGTGGCATCAACGTATTGCCACTAAATCTAACATCTTTTTGTAATAAAGTTTTATTGAAAATTCACTATGTAAAGTAGTCATTTTCTTGATCCAATGTCAAATATAACACCTAAGATGAAAAGTATACATAAACCCCAAGTTTGAAGGCAAATGCTTTATTGATCGTGCTGAGATTATTCGATTGAGAAGCAAGGTGTAAGGGAGTGTCAAATGTACCTACGAATTATTCAAGTTTGTCTAGATATGTATTAAATTCTACTCAACACAATTGACTTGAATTTAAGCTACTCAGGTGATTTATCTAGTCGGATTTAATTTTCATGATATTTGACTTGATTAACTTGTGATATGATTAAGTTCAATTTGAGTATTATTGTTAGCTGAGTTCTAATCAAATTAAGATATTAATATTATTTTAAATAGAAACTTTTTAAATAAATTGCGTTTAAACAAGTTTTAAAAAAATAAATAAATTGAGTTTGAACGAGTTTAATAGAGTTAAGTTCAAACTTGTTTAGTATCAACTTGACTTAGACTCATGCTAAAATTTAAGCTTTAAAATCTGTAGTTAAGCCTAAGCTCATAAAAACTTGATCTCAAACTCAATAGTATGTCTTCTCAACACGACTTATTAATAGTCATAGTTATCACTTGATTGTCATTCCTTCTTTGTCGAAATTTTTTAGAAAACAACACAAATCTATTAAATTGAGGTAATTTCATCATTGAGTTTAATGCTTAAGAATTTGCCAATTTAGTAGTATCACTTTGTTGGATTTAATGCCTCTATTTTGTTTAAATTAGTTGCAAAACAGTCTTGCTCAAACTCGATTGGATCTCATCTTGTCGCATGTACATGACTATGTACATAAAGGCTATAGTTGCTAAAGGAACCTAAAACTTGTATGCCCATTGAATTTGATGAAATTGTTTAACTCTCCCATGCTTAGATGAAAAAAAAAACCTAAATGTTAGCATCTTAGTACTATTAGCAAGTCATGACATGTCTTACATATAATGTCTTGTTGCACTAGTGCTAGACTTCACTAAATTTTGTTGCTTTGGCTTCATCCTTACTTTAGTCACAATGGCCTTAATCTAATACCTGTTTATTGAAACAAGCTCACATCCAATACTACTTTATTAAGAATCTAACATGGATTTATCATTATGTATTATAGAGCAAATATACAATAAGAGGTAAACAAGGATAAAAGAAAGAGAATTTAACAAATAGATTTAATGTTGTATATCCTTAAATAATATGGGGTGGAAAACTATTAGCAAAGTTGCAAACATCTTTGCTAATATAACAAATTAAACACAACAGCAGCATTACTATAATTGATTTTCTTAGAATTTACATGGCTTTCTCTAAACCTCAGTATGAAAAGTTATTTAGGCATCAAGAAAAGACAAAATGATAAGCAATTAAAAGCCTATAACCTAAGTGACTAAGACTAAGTGTTAGTCTGTTATGGTACCATTAGTTGATTGGCCTCCTAAGCAATAAATTGGCCCAACTTCACTTGGTGGTTCTAGCTTCATCGTTACCCATTTCTTCTCCTCCTTGCTATAAACTTAAGTTTACATATAAATTCAAAGCATAAACTCAAGTTTCCATATAAATTCAAAGCATAAGTTAAACATAACTTAATGGCGACAATATTGTGATTCTACAATTAATAGAATAATGGATATTAAAGGGCAAGGTATTGGTAAATACATCATGATGTTAGTATGTGCTTATACTTCTTTAGTTTGTTGGTTTTGAGTAACAATTTATGGGTACAAAATGGAACTTAGAGATACGTCGGTAGATAATCTAATAACCATAGATCGACAAATTCTATTGTAACGGCTATTCTCGCAAAATTTATGGAATTTGACTAGACAAAATATTTTGTCTAATATTCGGTTTACAATTTGATCTTAGATATTGAACAAAAAGTAGTTTGTAGGACTAGGCAAAATGCTTAAAATTTTTCTCATATAGGATATAGTATAAAAGTTGACTTTACTAAACAAAAACACAAGAATTAAGGATTAAATATAATTATATAAATATCAAACATTATTAAGGGAATAAATATTAGATAATATTTAAATTATATATTTTTTAGAATAATATAAAAATATTATTAAATAAATATTAGATAATATCGAAAATATAAATGTCAAAATATGATATCGAGTCAAGTAATAATTCTACATACCAAACAAGGGATATCACAAAAATCTTTATCTAGTACTATGCAAACAAAATGTGGTACAATAATATTGTATTGTTCTGTATTCCTTATACTTGTATTATCCAATTCTTCTTATTTTGTCTAATTTTTGTAACTAAATGCTAGTTAAGGGAAGTATAAATGCTTATGGCATGCTTATAGCGTGCTTTCGTTGCATGTAGGAAAGTCATGTGAGAAAAGAGTCACATGAGACAAAATAAATGTAAGATGGAAGATGATAAGTGTAAGCAGTTGTTGATGTAGCTAAATCAAATAAAAATTGGTTGTTTCTTATTCATGTCCATGTATGTTGTTGGAAGACTAGTTCCAAACATTAGTTATTTTGTTTATATGATCAACGGGAAAAAGCTTGAAATTAGTAATGTAAGTATAGTGTAGGTCAAATTGCACGTCCAGTAGATGTATAATTTGTCAAATGTGAGGCATGCGTCAAGATTGTCTTACATTGCTTTGTCTTTTGCTTTAATAAACATTGCCGAATAGTATAGTATATAGTGAGATCCAATTCTTGTCGAGGTATGATAGTCATAGGTGAATTCTAAGAAAGCAATTTGTTCATAGAGCAAGGAGCTATTATGATTCCAATTGCTCCATGCTAGATGTCCATTCTAAGGGTAAGGAGTCATATCAGTGCAATTGGCTATGAGAAAACAATTGATTGTTCGGTTATGCGATAAAAGTACTTATTTAACTTCATCTATGGATTACATGGAGTTTATAAATAATAAATTCTAAAGGAAGATGAAATTTTAGAGGTTTTAAAGAACCCTTCTTAACTTAGTGGAGAGTTTAGAGAAAGAACTTAGAGATCCAAGAAGTATTTGACAACTCAATAAATCTTTTATTCGATATTAAGTGAAGAAGTGTTCATAGTTTAGAGGTTCATGGCCAAGCACATGGTTCTTGGAACAAACTAATGATATCTTTTAGGTATATAATGATAAGGACTTATAGGTGAATTCATGCACGTCTAGAGATGAGCTGTTAGCAAGATGAAGCATGAAGAGCTACTTGTAGGTAAAGCATATATGCATGTTTAGTTGTGAATTTGAGCCGGTATAAAACTTTGTTGACTGTATGTTGAACTTATATGAAACTTTGGTATAGATCAAGCAAGTAAAAAATAAAGATGAAGCAAAATTCAAAAGCATGAGATTGATCGGCCATTTGGGTCGGCAGCCAACCATTGGCTCTATAGTTAACCATCCTTTAATCCTAGCAACTGGAGCTCGTGTCTCGCCTTCTAGTAGTTTCACGCTCTATATTTTTGCGGTGCTTGAGCAACTTCATGAATAGAGTGTTAAAGTTTTGGTCCTTTATAACTATATATATATATCCCAGGTAATACTTAATGATTCTTTTAATTGATTGTTTATTGATTAAAATATATATCAGTTAAATAAAATCTTTCTCCAAGTAGAGAATAGGCCCAAATTATATAAAATAAAAATTCTACAGCGTCTTCTAAATATTGATTATATTCTATTAAATCTTCTGCGTTATTGTCTTTTGTGTTTACAGACATAATATGGAGCAAAATTTGATTTTATTAATGATAAAATAATGATTACAACAGATCAATGATCTAAGATATTGATAACAGAGAAAGCAAGCCAAAGATAATTTTTATGAAAGTGCTCTAACCAAACTATAGCACTAAACAAATATTGTAATACTTTAGCTTCTTCTTCCCAATTTTCTGAATTATATTGTTTTGACATCTACAATATAGAACAGATTATTCATCATCGGTATAATACCAATTAGTATTGACTACGACAGTATAATACCATTCAAGGAATTCTATTACAGTATCTAAGTACTGATAAAGATGATAATCATTAATTAATATAGAAACAGACATAAATTCATATGTAAAATATGAATGAAACCACTACAGGCGGCAGTACCAAGGCTAGTAGGGCTATGATGGAGATATGAGATATGAAACCACCACAGGCAGCAGTGCCAAGGCTAGTAGGGCTATGATGCAGATATGAGATATGAAACCTCTAAAGGAGGTAATACCAGCCGATTATGGGGTTTATGAAAAGATAAGAAAAAATTAAACAAATATAATCTCGTGGAATTACACCCAATTTAATTGGAGATTCCCCACACGAGAATGAATGTAAGAAAAGAATCAAACTAATTTTATTGATTAAAACTGATTTTTACAAATCATATAAATACAAGAGCATAGATGGATGATTAAGAGGTATGATCAAGAAAATGTTCTTCCTACCTCTGATGATAAGAAGCAAACAATTATGCTTCAGAAGGTTGATCTGATTGAGATAGAAGCAAATAGTTATGCTTCTGAAGGTGTTTAGATGATTGGTAAGTGTATATGGATGGTTGCTGATTGGTGATGAAAGAGGAAGAAGATGAAGAGACTGAAGGTCAAGGAGGAAAGCCGAAGAGGATTAGAGAGGTTTTTGATTTCTCGGATCAGAGAAGAGGAGAATTAGCTGGGGATGCCTCTGATGTCTGAATGAAGAGGTATATATAGTGGAAATGGGCTGATAGAGTACTGTTTGGAACAGTGGTATTATCGCCGCTAGAGTACTGTTTTGAACAGTGATTTGTGGCAGGCAAGATAGTGATAATCTTTTCTGATTGACCGATTGATTGATTGGGTTATGCACTGTGGTACTTGTGTATTATACCGTATCTCTACTTTTACAGTACAAAATAGTACAGAAAATTTAAATGATACAATTTTCACGGATCTCTTAAATCTATGCCATAACAGTCATCTTCATTGGTATTACTACTGTGGTAAGATGTCGAGTCCGATTCTGAATTTGATTCTTGTGCTGATTCTGATTCTTTGATATGATCTAGTGTTTTTTCTAGAATTTGCTTCAATTGATCAGGAGAATTTGCACTTGCAAGAGATGATATTAAAAATCCTCTATTATGATATTGTTTTGTTGCTAATGGAGATGGTGGTGACTTTGCAGAATTAGTCTTGATCCAATTTAAAATTGAATTTTTTTCACATTTATTCCACATTTTGAAGTTGTCCCACCATTTGATTTTGTACATTCTAACCAAATTGATTGTGTTCGACGACTATCTAGCTTATATTCAAACCACCGAGCCATGACCCATGATACTCCGAGATGTATAAAATACAACATTTCTTTTGGAAAATTCTTTTCATGAGGTGTAGGATTGTAACGACTTAGGAAAGTATCAAATCCTTCCTTGGCATTCTGATGAATGATTTCTGATGTAGCACCAAATTGTTCCCACCAGTGATTGACCCAAGTAGGAAGATTGAATGTTGAGCAATTGTCAAAAAATATTAACCAAGTATGTGTTCTTTTTGAATTCATCTGATAAAACACATTCCACCAGGCTTGCTTATAATCAAAATAATTATAAGTAGCTCGATGACTTGGTTGTGCAGAAAATGGTTCTATATTGAGTTTTGTAGTAGTAATTGGATGAACTCGCCATTCTTTCAAACTGATTACTTTTAGTATTCTAGCTGTAGAATAACTGATCATCCCTTCTTTTTCAAAATGTTTGAATCTGATTGATCTAGTTTCAGTCAAAATTTTTTCATAAAACTGGATTGTTTTGTATTGATCATATGGCACATAATAAAATTCTTTTGTAAATATTTTATTTGCAAAATCAAAAGGGTCCTTTTCTGATAAGCTTTCTTTTACTGAGAAAACATATCTAGAATGGCTTTATAAAAAATTTCGATCTTTGATTGAAAAGGATTGTTCCAACTGGTGTTGGTGATGATATTTCTGTGATCTAAAAATTCTGATTTCTTCTTTGGGTTTCTTTTGGCTGAGAGACAGATTGGGGAATTTCTGGTAATGCTGGAATTTTTTGTCCTGATTGTGATTGTAAGACCATTGAGATCGCATTAAGCAATCCATGAGCTGGATCCATATTAATTAATTTGGCAAGGACCTCTTGAGTTTCAGAAACTGATTGAGTGTTTGAGGATTAAGTATTTGAGGATTTTGATTTTGGTGATTTTGATGAGGATTCTTCTTTGATTGTTAATGGAGTATTGGATGGTTTACAAACATCCAACCATGTTTTAATATTGGTCAGTCCTTTTCCTGATGATGAGGAAACCTTTTCCTTACCTTTCTCTTGTCTTTTTTGGGAGGCATCTCCCTGCAAGAATTCACGAGTAAGAAAATCAGGAAGGGAATTGGAAGATCTATTGATATGCTCAATTTCGAAATCAATTACAGAAATAATAGATTGCCATCTGGCAAAAATCTGTTTTGATGTGATATTTTGAACATCTTTTAACAAAACATTTTTGGCTGCTTTACAATCAATTCTTAAAAAAAACTTTTGATTTAATAAATCTCCATGGAATTTTGAAATTATTAAGACAATGGCTAAGATTTATTTTTTGATTGTTGAATAATTAGATTGACAATCATTCCAATTTTTTGATATAAACTAAACAACACATTCTTTATTATTTTGCTTTTGTTTTAAAATTCCTCCGAATCCTAAATCAGAAGCATCTGTTTTCACAATTTTTGGTAATGATGGATCTACAATATGTAAACAAGGAATTTCCTTAATTCTTTGTTTAATTAATTTGATAATTTCAGTATGTTCACTAGACCATGGAGGTGGGTTCTTTTTTAATCTTTGATATAATGGTTTGCAAATTATGTTAAGATTTGGGAAAAATTCTGCAACATAATTTAAATTACCTAAAAATCTTTGAAGTTGATTTTTATCCTTGATTTCATTAGGGAATTTTTCAATAAATTTAATTGATCTTTGAATAGGTATTATGGTTCCATTATAAATATTAAATCCTAAAAATCTGATTCTGGTTTGGAAAAGATTAATTTTAGTCGGTGAAACTACTAAACCATTTCTTTTGATTATATTGATG
Source organism: Lumnitzera racemosa (assembly GCA_024138005.1). Classification (NCBI taxonomy): domain Eukaryota; kingdom Viridiplantae; phylum Streptophyta; class Magnoliopsida; order Myrtales; family Combretaceae; genus Lumnitzera; species Lumnitzera racemosa. Next base: position 6,352,987 of record JAMXBC010000004.1, read on the forward strand.
AAAATTCTTATACGTTTAAAATGTTGATCAATATTAGATGAATATATTAAAATATCATCTATGTATGTAATTATGAAACTGATATAATTATTGAAAATTTCATTCATGACTTTTTGAAATTCTGAAGGAGCATTTTTTAATCCAAATGGCATAACATTCCATTCGAATTGTTCAAAAGGAACAGTGAAGGCAGTTTTGTACTTATCACTTTCTTTAATTTGAACTTGCCAAAACCCAGATTTCATATCGAATTTTGAGAATATTCTAGCTTGATTTAATCTATTAAGCAAATCTTTTTTATTGGGAATCGAATATCCTATCCATTTGAGAGCAGAATTAAGAGGTTTATAATTGATTACCAATCTTGGTACGCCTCTTTCAATTTTAGCATTCTTATTTACATAAAAAGCAGAACAACTCCAAGGTGATCTACTTTTTCTGATTAATTTTTTATTGGGTAAATCATTTATTTCATTTTTACAATGATTAAGGACTTCTTGATTCATTTGTGAAGGTCTAGCTTTTGTTGGAATATTTTTCTCATTAAAATCATTTTCATATGGGAGATCTACAATATGTGATTTCCTATCCCAAAATGCATTTAGGAGTGTGGAGCAAATTGAATTTTTTATTTCTGATTCTATTTGAGAAATTTTTGATTTTATACTTTGATTGTTGAGTTGATCTTCAATTCTTTTGAATTCAAGATCATTTTTTAAGTACATTAAATGATTTTCTTTATATTGTATTAAACAATTTAGTTCATCATTTTTTAACTGATTTATATATTTGATTTGTGGTTTTGGTTACGAATTCAAACACAATCTCTTTTTTCAGATAATGTGTTTTGATTCCATTTTTATCTACCACAAATGGTTGAATTTGATTTATAAATGGTGTTCCTAAAATGACATTTTTATTCAAATTTTTAACCAATATAAATGAGGTTTTATAAGAAGCATGATTTTTTAATATTTCAACATTTGATAATTTATATTTGATGCTTAATTTGTACTGGATGCAGAACTTAGAGATTGGGTGGTTTTTTCAAAATATTTTGTTGGAATTAAGCCTTCTCTAATACAATTCAAATCAACACCAGTATCAAATAAAGCAAGTGTTTGTAAAACAAATTCATTATTAATCCTGATTGAAATATTGATTATCTATTTTCTTGAAGTGATTTGAACAAGATGCATTAAATAATCATTGATTCCATTTGATGAAGTTTCTTTTACTTCATTTGAAGTATCTGATTCGTTCTCTTGGATTATTTTTTGATTTAATTCAATTGATTCTCGTTGAAATTTTATTTGCATTGATCTTAATTCTTTGATTTCTTGTTTTTGAACATTGATTTCTTTTTGTAAATCGCTGATTGTTAATACTTCTTTATTTTTCTTTTTATTTCTTTCGAGAATTTCATTAAGATTATATAGTAATTTTGGAGTGGGGTTTGTGTGAATTTTGAAGTTATTAATATATTCAAATTTTTCATTGTCATTTGTCATCTGATCAATTTTTTTAAGAATTGCTTCTTCATTATTAGTTAGTACATTAATTTCTTCTGATTCCGATGAAATGGAGTCCATGTCATTGACTTGGATCCCATCACTATCATTTTCTGATGAGGATGATTCATTTTCGCAAAATATTTGTAAGATATTTTCCATTGTTTGTTCATCTAAGTTTAATTCATTAAGTTTATTATTTATTCTACAAAAATTTGCTGTGTGACCAATTTTTTTACATTTATAACATCTTAATTGCTTATATGATTTTCTTTTATATTTTTTATCTTCAGATTTTCCTTGATTTTGTTTACCTTGAAGTTTTTTAAATGATTTTCTCTTAAAATTTCTTCGAGGTTTTCTATTTATACATTTAGGACAATTTTGTGTTTTATGAGATGATTTTTTATGAATTTTTGATTTCTTATTAACAACAGAGGGATCATATTGAGCACAAAAATCACCAAGACTTTAGTGTTTTAGTCGCTATTCATTTTTTAATTGTTTTTGTAACCTAATTGTATTACATAAATTAGTTCCAATTTTATCAACATATGATGCTAATTCTCCATATGACAATTTATCATAGAGAATTTCACCATTGTTTTCTTCCTTGAGTAATTTTCTAACTTGGTCACCTATCAATTTTGGTAAACCAGCTAGGAATTTTTCTTTCCAAAAAGGCTGATTACAATCATTTCTAAGAAATATCCTTTGAAAGAATATATCCTTGTATTGTCTAAATTCTCCAAGTGACTTACATTTCATATTTGATAATAGATCTAGGGTTTTATCCCTAATGTGAGAAGGATCTCCTATGAAATATTGACTGATTGAAAATATTAAAGTGTTAACCATATCCTGAATTGGTTCGTTATTCTCATCCTGAATTCTTCTATTGTTTTCTTCTATTGTTTTCATCTATTTTACATGATGTAAGAATGTTGATTCTCTGTTCTTTAGTGAGATAATTATCCCACCAACCTTTTAACTGTCTCGTAAAGCCAGAAATTAGAAGGAGTGCTACTTGATAATCGTTAACATTTGGAACAGTTTTATTAGTATTTGAAAACATGATCATCTAATTAAGAACATTGAGGATTCTTTGTTCTGAGTATCCATCAATATTCCATTCATAGGTGGATCCTACTGAGTATTTATTCTGATAATTATCATTCTTTTCTTCAATTAATATATCAGGAGGTATTACTCTCTGATAATATAATTTTTGAGGTTCTTTCCAATTGATCTTATTAATTTCATCATCGTTTTTATTAATATTTAAAGAAACATTAGACATCGATTCATTTATTGATTCATTATCTGACTTATTTGATTCATCTATTGATCCGTTATCGATTGATTCATTGTCCAGAACATGGATTTGCTCTGAGGGTGTATCTTTTATTACTGTACCTTTTTTTATTAAAGTTGGAGTATGCATATTTAAGAAATTTATTGGTTTTGTTGACGAAAACTCTTCTTTTATAGATTTGTTTTTTAACATTATTTTTCTATCTTCTAATGCTTTTAAAAATTCTTGACTAGGATTTTTAGGCATTTCAAATGGTTTAAACAAATGAGTATTTTTATTGATTAAAGTTTTTTCACTTACCTTATTAATTTCAATATTAATTGTATCTTCCATTCTATTTAATTGTTCTCCTATAGTATGTAAATGTTGATTATTAATAATTGTTTTACATATATATATATATATATGTATGTATGTGTGTAGTAGGGTCGCTTTAGCTGATTGATCGCATGCAATAGATGTGCTGATCGACTTAAGAGATGTTTATGCTTATGACACATGGATGGATGTCCTTAGGAAGAGGATGGGAGGAAGAACGGACAAACTTAATATCTTAAGAGCGTGCACGTGACAATAGATTAAACTCGATATTCTTGATTGTTTTTAAATCGTTCTTGATAAATTGGTTGTTTAATCTTTTCTAAAGTAATTTGAGCAAAGCTCTAGCGTTTATCTTAAGCTTGCTAATGTTTTAAATGAATCACATGAGAAGAGAAGTTTCCTATTTATAAAGCTTAAAGGTTAATTTTATCCGTTAGATGATTCCAAGATGGATAATTGAGATTAAAACTTATTATTGAAGCTTATCGTTTCCTTTAGCCTTTATGGGCTTGAGCTTACTAAAGAGCTTATAGTATTGCAAATCAGCCTAGAGTACATATAAACTCTCTTAAGGTTCATCAACGCTAAATGAAGTCCAAATGAGCTTAAAGAAGCTGTTTTCGTGTTTACTTTTTACGTACGAAATAACTGATAAGGCCAAAGGCAAAAAATCCAGTTTGGTAATCTCTGTTCCGAGCTTATTATGCTAGATTTTCCTAAAATATCCTTAATTCAACCGATTTCATTTACTCTATCACTAGTTCATGATATTGATCCATAGTATTAAATTAGGTTAAAAGTTCAATTATTAAAATGATATTTTACTATATATATATATAGTTATAATGTATTAAGGAATAAGAGAGTGCCATGTAAATTGTAGGACTTAATTAAGGAAGCCACCCTACTTCCTTCAATGGAGGTTTTCATCGTTTCGCGTTGTAAGAAATTCCATCCTCAGAAAATAAAGCGAGGCCCTGTTTCTTCAACAAATCCTATGGCCGAGAAATTAATGAAACATACTTTCGCAAAAAAAAAAAAAAAAATAATAATAATAATAAAAGGAATCCTATGACTGAGAAGATAAATATATCATTATAACTTTGTTTCTATTTTTATAATTAGCTTTGTTAAGTAGATGATTGGAGATATGCTCATGAAATATTGGGCCTGAGGTTAATCACGAATATGGCCTCGTGAAGGAAGGCCCAAGTCATGGATACAAACACAATTGTGAACATATTGATTTATTAGATATTACACATTATGTATTATATATTAACAGTCCCTTTTATAATACAACAAATTCAATCACTATTTTTCATAGCATCGTGTGTCTTGCTTTATTATATTTGCAATTAAGCGAAATTGTCTGGTCCTATGTTATATTAAGACCATAAGAAGTGATTCATTTCATAGATAATTTCAATAACAACTTTAAAGAAGAAAACAGAACTGATGTAACGGTTCTACGCCCATGCCCGGTAGTTTATGATGACACTTTGCTAAAGCAAAACATGATAATTGAAAATGAAAAATGGAAGGAAAAGAAAAAAAAAAGAAAGAAAGAAACTTGTTTCCATTATTTGAAAGGAAAAAAACATTTGTCTCATTTCAATTAAACACATTGTGAATTACTTAACTACCATCAAGCACTGCTAAAATTCAATTCTAACTCGAGAGAAGAATTCAAAGCTAAAGTTCTACGCGACCTTGATTGAAATTAAAATTTTTACTTGGAGATTTGCTTACTTAACAAATTAAAACTCAATTTGTCAAGCTTTAGATTATTTCAAAACAAAATTATCCCCCCAATTATAAATCTAACTTGAATTCCACGATGCTCAATAAGCCCACGAGCCATCGAACCGCAATTGGTTCAAGATTGAGGTCCACATGAGAAGTGACTCCTACTCAAGAAGTTTGATTTTAAGCAAGATCCAATTATGATTATTGAATTGAAACAAGCAAATGCTAAGTGGAGCTCATGTTGGTTGTTAATTTAGCATAACGGAATGGAATTGTTTTAAAGTAATAAACACAACTTGGAAAGATGCAAAAATTAAATTGGAAAACTAAATTATGCAACAATTATAATAAGACTACCAAAAAGTTTACAACAAATAATAAAGGTCTTCTGTAAGAAAAACAATTCCAATCTGTACCTATTCCGTTATATATAATATTAATACGCTGGCTCTTGAATTTGTTCTATAAATCACGTCGAAGAAATTATTGAGTATAATTGCAAAGTCTTTAATCATTAATTGATTTATCGGCCAATAAAAAAAAAAAATGTCGATATTCTTCTCACATTGAGGCACCAACGCCTTGTCACATGAAAGCAACCGTGGAATTTATAGACATTCCAAACACCTTACCATTGTTTCCTAGAGCAATAAACTAATCTATTTATTTTATTAAAGGAATAATATATAGAACAAGTAAAAACGCATGAAAGAGGATACGGTCTTATTTATTATATGCATTATATCTTTAATTGAGGATGTTGCTAAAACCGAGTAGGCCAATGACCTTCTTTATTTTTTATTTTTCCCTGTTTTTAGAGGATTTCAAGAATTGACGTTGGCAGGGACTAGTTGTGACAAGTAATCCCAACTTCAATAGAATAGTTTATTTATTCATCGTAATTCCAAAACCTTAATTTAAAGAAAAAGATTATTTATAAGAACTAAGATGAAATATTCACGCCATGATGTAACTCAAATCAAATCGCTCCCAATTAGTCACCTAAAAAGATAATAAATGAAACTATATAAACGGATAAAATCTTGTCGATCCTAAAAGATATAAACGATAGTTTTAATAAAATAATTAAATATAAAAATCTTCCTACCATATGGGTCCATAATCCCGATGTAAGCTTCTAGCATGTGCCGATGGTGTCGGTCACTTGCAAGCTGACTCGTATTAGCTATACCCCTTCGTACAACTTATTCATACAATTCCTTTAGGTGTTTCAATTAAACTTTGTATTTTCATCCAATCCGAAGTTAGCGATAATGTTTTCTGGATAAGTGTGCATATTTCATGTAAATTGAGATTCATTACTGTGTATATAACGTACACCGTTAAAGACTCATTAATTTATTTCTAGCTGGAAAATATGTTTTGTTTTGAGGAAATTGTAAATAACCTCGAAACTTTAACATTAGCATATTATAGATTTAGTTCTTAAACTTTCAAATATTACAATCACTCTTCTAAACTTTGCTAAATTAACATCAATAATACTTTTAAATTTAGTTTTAAAAAGTCATATTATGATAAAAGTTTATAAGATTTAAATACACTTCAATAAATTATGAAGGTATTTTTGCACCAATGTCAAAATTTAGACAGGATTGTGTTGAAATCTAGCAAAGTGATTGAGAAAATCTAACTGTATGATTTGTAGTAACTATTGGTTTCCATTACTGAAGCTTAAGAGTCAAATTTTAGAGAGAATGTGAGGATTATGTTCTCCTCCATTCGTTATGCAGAAGTCTTCGGTGTGTTTATACAAGGCTTTCTAACTAACTCTAACAAACTAACCAATCAAGAAAATACAAATGTAAGCAGTAGAAAGAGACACATGTACAAGTAAATGAAGCAAGCTAAAATAAATAAACTTTGATATGTTGTCACCGCCCCTCAAGTTGGAGAAGCTCGTAGTGAGAACTTAGCTTAAAAAGAAGACAATTGTTGATCATTTAGAGACTTTGTTAGCAATAAGCAATTTGAAGTTGCATAGGAACATGACAAACACATAGAAAACTAGAGGAAACATGATCCCTTATAAAATGTACATCAACATCAGTATATTTAATATGAGCATATAAACAATGATTAAATGCAATTAAAAGTGTAGACTTGTTGTCATAATAAGCATGAATTAGATAACTATAATTCATTATCTAAGTAACGAAGCACATATGAAGTCAACAAAACCTCTTTGGTAGTAGTTGCTAAGTTGCGATACTTTGCTTCTGTTGATGAAGTGGAGATTGTTGGTTGCTTTTTGGTTTTCTAAGAAACTAAAGTATTGCTAAGCTCTAAACTGTATCCGGTGATGGACTTACTATCGTATGAATCAGCAACTCAATTAGAGTTAGAATAAACACCTAAAGCAAAGTTGTTAACTATTGGATAAAAGAGGCCAAGAGAGATAGTACCCTTTAAGTACTTGAAAAGATAGAATAAGGCACTTAGAAAAGTGGTGTGTGGCTTAGCCATATGTTGACTAGGAGCATGTATAGCAAAGCTAATGTCAGGATGTGTCAAATTAATATAGAATAAACTTCTTACTAGCCTTTGAAAGTAAGTTGCATGTGTCAACAAATCACCTAATTAATGATCTAGAAGTAAGCTACTAGGAAATGGTGTCTTAACAAGCCTATAAGCACTAAGAACAGTCTTTTATAACACAATTTATTATAAATTTATGTTAATGAATCATACAATGAGGTTGTGTATTATAAAGTTTAAGACCAATAAAGTACCTTATTAGTCCCAAATCTTTTATCGTAAACGCTGCATGTAACTAGTCTTTCAACTTTGTTATGAGCATTTCACTGGAGCAAGTGAGTAACATGTCATTAACATACAAATGAACTACCATAAACCCATCAAAAGTTTTCCTTATGAAAAGAAAGCAATTATGCTTTGATTGTGAAAACCCAGCCGAGAGTAAAAAGTTGGAAATCTTTATATTCCATTGTCATGATACTTGTTCAAGCCCATATAGAGACCTTTTAAGAAGATATACTTAGCTTTAGTATACCCTTTCGATGGCAACTTATATATTTCCTCATCTAAATGTCCATCTAAAAAGGCATTATTGATATATATTTGGTGAATATACTAAGAAGAAGCAACAACTACAGTTAACAATACGCACATAGTGTTTAGTTTTGCTATAGGGGAAAAAGTTTCTAGACTGTCTTCCCCTTCAATTTGAGTGTCCCCCTTTGCAACAAGTTTAGCTTTGTATCTTTCAATACTTCCATCTGCCTTATACTTGATTCTACATACCTATTTACACCCTATTGCTTTCTTTCCTTGTGGCAAATAAACAAGTTCCTAAGTATCATTGCTCTCTAAAGCATTCAACTCTTATTATATTGCATTAAGCCACTCTTGATGTTTTATAGCTTATGAGTAATTGCATGGCTCTTGGATAGAAAGGACATGAGCTAGTGGTGCTACATAATAAGATGGATATTGGTTATGCATGGTTTTTGAGAATAAAGGGTATTTAGTGTGAGTTGAAGAAAAAGAAGTAGAAAAATCAGCAACTACAACAATTACAGTAATGATACTATGAATAAAATCTATCAACTAAATAGGCGATTTTCTAGGACGAATTGATCTATGAAGGATAGGCTCGAAATTAGTGCTTAGAATAAGTGTATAAATGTCTTATTATAGTTATAGAATATTATAATGTGTAGTTAATGGAGAAGGTATTACAGTATGGTCGATTGATGTATCAAATGTAAGAGGACTTAAAGATGAACTTTGTGTATTAGGTTTGTTGACAAGAGTATGAGAAGAATTTATAGATGAAGACTAACGTTTATATGGGAGAATGCTTTCAAAGAACTTCACATCCTTACTAACTCTAAGCTGATTACTATTAATATCAAACACTTTATACCCTTTCTGTCTACTTGCTTAGCCAAAAAAGATGCACTTTATTCCTTTACCATCTAATTTGTCTTTATGAGGATCAAGATTGGCTATATAGCACAAACACCCTATAACTCTAAGATTCTCATATGAAGGATTCTTGTTGAAAAGCATTTCAAAGGTTGTTTTCTAATTCAAAGATTGAATGGGCATAAGATTAACTAAGTGTGTAGCAGCATATAAACACTCACCCCAAAATATTTTGGGCAAATTAGTATGAATCTTAATTGCTCTTATTGTGTTTGACAAATGCCTATGTTTTCTTTCAACCTTCCTATTTTTTTGTGGAGTATAAGGAGTGATTCTTTGATGAACAATCCCAAGGTTCAAGAACAGTGTTTAACAAGTATGTGAGATAAATTCCCCTCCATTATCGGTCCTTACAGTTTTAAGAGTAGTTGAAAATTCGTTTGCAACTAGTTGAAAGAACCGTGTTAGAATTGTTAGTGTTTGGCTCTTGTGACTCATTAAGTAGGTCTAGGTTGAATGAGTATAGTCATCTACAATAATGAGGAAGTATTTAGCACCAGTCAAAGAGGCCATATGATAAGCCTCCCAAACATCCACATGCAACAATTCAAAACTAAAGAAGTATGTATACAACTCTTTGGAAAAGATAATCGATGGAACTTTGCCTCTTGGCAAGTATTATAAAGAAAGTCACTAAAGTTCAACTATTTGAAATCAACCAAATGTTGTATCACAGACAATGAAGTGTGCCTTAAACAATTATGAAGGAATATGACATCCTTATTTGTATAAACTGATGAATGAGCACCAAAAACATTATAAGAAACAGACTCAAAAACATAAAGTCCTTATAATGCCACAACTGTAGCTACTGTCCTTTTAGAAACCAAGTCCTATGAGGCATATGAAGTTTTATCAAAAATTGCTTATAGAGGTCCTATTTTAACTAATTTATGTATGGAAAGGAGATTATGCTTGAGTTGAGGTAAATAAAGCACATCATGAACTTTAAGATTAGGAGTTAGATAAACAGAACCTACTTGATTCATATATAGGATATTGCCATAAGGTAATTTAACTGTGATTGGTATGTTAAGGTGTTTAATATTATGAAGCAAGTTGAAATGGGGTGTTATGTGGTTTGTAGCACCCATGTCCACTATCCAAGTATTCATGCTATTATTCAAAGTTACTAAACAAAGAGCATTAGAAGAGAACATACTTGTACATTGCATGGTATTCAAAGTTTCAACAGAATCTTGTGCCTTCATCATCTTAAACAGCTCTTGGCCTAAGGCTTGGAGGAATTGCTTATCCACAGACTTTAGACCAGCTTTACTTCTACTTTCACTCTTCACACAATCCTCAAATGGTGTCTCATCCATTGTAGTAAGAACCTTTTAACTAACATTTCCTGCATTAACATACTATCTAGTAGGTAGCTGGCCTTTTAAATATACTTTCTTCCCTTTATACCACTTAGGATAACCAACTAGTTCAAAACATGTCTCTGTAACATGTCCTTCTCCTTTTCAATGCTTGCAAAACAAATTCTTTTTATTTTTCCTTCTATCAATCGAATTACTCTTATTAGAGTAGAAAGTTTCCATCTCAATTCTAGACCTTAACAAACCTGTCACTTACCTTTGGTTTTCTACTTGTTGAACAAGGTAGAAAGCTTTATTTAAAGAAGGCAATGGCTCCATAGACAAAATGTGACTCTTAAGTCCTTTATAACACTCATTTAAACCCATCAAGAATTGTATAAGCTTGTTTCGTAAATCATATTCAACAATCCTTTCTTTCATAGCTCACATGTAGTACTCTAACCGACCATAATCACATCTAAGGAATGAATGAAATTTTTGCAATTCATCCCAACATTTCTATAGCTTATTGAAATGCACATTCACTACCAAATTATTTTTCCTAATATTACTTATTTCTTGCTATAAATGAAAAATTAGGGGATAGCTTGCCAGTTCATACTACTCACAAATTTCTTGCCACAACAAATATGCAAACTTATGTACAAGAAATTTTAAGCTAGGTCGCTAACCATTAAATTAAGCAGCCAACTTCTTACCATGTGGTCACAATGGATACACTTATTCAAGTCTTTTGAATCATCAACAGGCTTAGTAATAGTACGATCTACAAATCCAGTTTTAACTTTTATACCTAACCTTAACTTCATGGATTTACTCTAAAAGAGATAATTATTCCCACTAAACACAATATTTCCTATCAACATGTTTGGATTATCCAATCTAAATAAGAAGAGTGTTTCATTAATAGCTAACTCTCGAACATTGTTTATGATTTGCAAATATAAATTGTTCATTTGACTACAACGAAATGAATTTGATTAAGAAAACAAATTGATAAAAGACGAACAAATAAGTACCTACTCTAATACTATGTCGAAATTTAGTAAAGTGATCAAAATCTAGCCATTCGATCTACAGTAACTATTGGTTTCCAATACTGAAGCTTGAGAGTTGAATTTAAGAGAGAATGTTAGGATCATGTTCTATTCCATTTGTTATATAGAAGTCTTTGGTGTATTTGTACAAGGCTTTCTAACCAACTAACTCTAATAAACTAACCAATCGAGAAAATACAAATGTAAGTAGTAGAAATAGACACGTATATAAGTAAATGAAGCTAGCTAAAATAAATAAACTTTGAATGTTGTCAATTTGCAATATACAAGGTTATTTAATAATATATTAAAGTTTAAGAGGACGATTTGCAATATTTAAAAGGTTAAGGATAACTTTACACTTAAGTCAAAGTTTCAAAAGGTTATCCGTATTTTCCTCATATGTTTCTATCACTAATGCAACACATTTTAATAGGTGAGAACTATGGTATGTTTGAAACAAAGTCCATCAAGTCTCAGTTGATAATTTTCAATGTGAGCTTCAAAACAATACTACTATAAAAACTTTTATTGTTATAACATGCCACATAAATAAACTAATGGTTATAAATGGTAATAAATTCTAATATGGGAAAATATGAATAAAACTTTTAAAAAATACACTAATAATAATAAATATCTAGATATTATTAGTAACCATGCACTTTTCCTATACTTATCCTTCATAGCTTGAGTTTTGTACACTTGTCACTTGGTTCCTAACTCATCTCCAACTTTGATATAGCTTGTAAGAAAGACTATTGGGGGGTTAGTAAAGCCATGGTTTAGTGAGATCATCTTTTACACTATACAAGCAACAATTAGTAAACAAGTTATCAACCATTAACGTCTAATGCACATATAACCATATGAATGCAATAGTATACACGGTCATTTGGAAACTGCATACAAATCGGATTTACGCCCTTTAGTCACCACGGGTTGGGAAATAAGTACTAATATGTCAGCTACAAATGCTATCGCTCCATGCTAAATTGCCCTCAACCTAATGTCTTATTAATTAATATACCAAAATATCGTAAACCTAGCTTAAGCAGGGTTTACTTTACCATTAAAATAATGATTTGATAATACATATATAGTTAAGAGTGTGGATAGGCCTAAGTGGATGCATTTATGAATGGAGCCCCAATCAAAGGACGGTAATCCTTATTACGTGGTAGTTTCCAGAGGTCGGGGCGGGGTTGCATTGGATGAAGCATCACCTTCGTATGGCCTCTCTATGCACCTACGTAATATTGACGGTCTTCTTTATTCAATTGTGTAATGCATGTTCGATTTAAATTTTAAGCCAAATAATTGTTATATTTGTTAGATCAAACAAATAAGGTAAACACTCAATCAACAAGAATGTAATTAATAAACATAACATCCAATTTTTAGTTTCTTGTAATTTAAAGTATTTTTGCATAACATGGCAAGCAATATCATGTACATGCATTTCCCATATCCTTAAGTAATTCAATTTCATATTATATATTAATTAAAGTACAACTACACTACAAACATAAGTAAGTATTATAATCATTGAGAGTCACTCACTTGTCAATAGTACCTAGTCAAAACAATTATCTAGAGAGATATCAATAGGAGGAACCTAGAAGTTTCCTTCACCTAAACAATTAACAAAGAAATTAGGTATCCAACATCGTAACTAAAATGAATTAAACTTAATTGACTAGGTTTACTTTCTTTCCCCGGTTTAAACTAAAATTTAATTTGGTATTATTTATTCATCCTAAACCCTTTTTCTTTAAAAATAGATAAATAAATAAATCATCGTTTTAAATACTTGAAAGTTCTAACTTCCCTTGGACTTGTTATATTTTCATAAAGGTAAGTCTAGTTCAAATAGAATTTCCGACTCTCATAAGTAAGTTTTTAGGCTTTATAGCATTGTTAAATAATTTGATTGATTTACAATTTAAACATTGATTGTTAAATTAAGGTTCATACAATTTCATTTGATTTGGTATAAATTGGGGTTTTAGTGTCTATAGAGTTCAATTCTGAGCCTTTACTTTATTTGATCATAAATTCAAAACTAGAACTAGAATAGGCCTTAATATATATAGTAGATCATACGATTTAGTGTTTCTTGGTTTAAAATTTTAACATAGGCTTGAATGTACAACAACATACGATCTTGGAGATACAGAAAAGAAATGAAAATGCAACATTAAAATCAGGGTCTCATGTGTCCGACGCGATGGTCTATCCATTTGTGCGGTAATAGGGAGTAGTATGTTACCAAAATCCTAAAGCTTTGTATCATATAATCTAACTTGGAGATACATAACTTATTTTATTATTTTTTTTGTTGTTATTATTATTATTTCCTTTTTCACTTAAAGATGTCCCTAATTTAAAATATAACGTTGGGCTTTGTGGGTCCCATATATATCTTATTATGAAATTGAAGTAGGTAATAGCTTCTCTAATATTTTTCTAATGTCCCCTTATATTTTCAAGAGTTACATCTATGTAGTATTTTAGTAACACTTTAATAAGTTAAGATTTAGAAACAGATAACACAATTACTTTCAAGGCTTTCTATTTCGAATAGAAAAACCAAATTATAGAGTTATGTATATGATTATTTAAAGTATTTTATTATTATTAAATATATAAACACATCTCTTGCATATTTTATGGTAAATCACTATCTATATGATAAATATTATGAATGATATTTAAAATGATTCATCATCATCGTTACATTTATTTATTAATATCTCATCACCTTTTTTGTTTTATAGACGAAGGTCTTATTGATGTCCAACATATATATATATATATATTAGGAGTTGCCCAATATATAATTAGACAAACCTACTTAAAACTATTTAATTAACCATTACTATATATACATATATATATATTTATATTTGTATATTTATTTCTCACTAATGTAATTATCAATTTATTGTATGATTTATCTATTAATTTTTTTTTTAGTAAAAGTATTCATCAAATATTTTGATTATAATCTTGCTCATAAGATGTTTTGCAATCTTATTCGGTTTCATGAGTATAGAGATATCTTTTTATATTGATTAAGTTTATGATACTCAATATTATGACTTCATTATCAATAATTTCTATTGTACATATAAGTTTATTATTTTATTTATGTTCGAGATAATTTTACCTTAGTTTTAGAATTTTAAAGCGTTATCTATTTTATCTTTGTATCCATTTTCTTGTTACTTTAAGTTTAAATATTAGCTTTTCAATGATGACTTACCTATCTTTTGAACAAGAACCACATTTGTTTCTTGAAAATTCTAAACTTAATTTGAAAAAAAAAAAAAGAATGGAGATATCATATTTAACTTCACTGAAGTTTTAGATGGTTGTCTTAGATAATATTAATATTTGAAATCTTTGTAATTAAACTTGTCAAGTTTATGGGGTTTCACAATTTCTACATATATTAACACCTTTAAGGAAAACAAATGGATGATATCGATTTTACTTATATTGAGAAATAGACATCGTTGATTAGAGATTTTTGCTTGAGGCCCGATAGGCCTAGAACAACCTCTTAAGGCATTCGCTAAGTGGCTTCACTCACATTCAACCTCTTTAAATTGATTATTCCTAAGTCCATATGAAAGTATTAGAGGATGAACACTTCTAAGAAGTTCTAAACTAATTGGACTGTAAGTGAACCTTTAAGAAAGAGCTTAGACTAAAAAGGAAAAGTTTGGAACAAGTTAAAATCATGACTTTTAAACCCTAAATTAGTTATCTCTTACTAGCATGTTTAAATATTCAAATTATGATAGTTGATGTGGATAGTACGATGGTTATTATACAAAGTAATCATTCGCTGCCCCAGTTCCTAAGATCTAGGGATATGGTTCGAGCAATTAATTTAGTATGTGGAAATAGTTCAATTATGATGCCCGAACGCTTGAAGACCTTCACTTATAAATAGCTAGCCATGTCTCGCTTAGAGCACTCTATACCACTTATTACTCACACACCCTATATTCAATAAACTTGAAACATTTTCTCTCATTAACTTAAATATTAAAATGATTATATTGCAACAAACTCCTGTAAGTCTTATTATGTTTATCATTTGAAGGGTATAAGCCCATTTCAAACCTAGCATGAAGATTTAGCAACAACAAATATATCTCTACATTTAATCTACGACATCTAGGACACGTGGATTCCACTTTTCTATAAAGACCCCATTTAGTTATATGTAAAGAGATTAATTAAAGATGGATGTATAAGAAGGTTTTTCCCTCCTTCAACACCTTCAAAAAGTTGCACAACCATTGTGATCTGACCTTTTGTTGTGTAATAGCTAGTGATTAGACTACTTTTTGTCTTCTTTTCCTCGGTCAAAATACTAAAGAAATAAAAAAAAAAAAATCTCATAGGTGGATGACATGATACAATATAATTGCATTGGGTGAATATTTTAAACACCAAACTAGGGCATAGATTAGTGCAAAGGGACAACTGCTGCCGACATCCCACATTCCACCTCGTATTATGACATAATGTTGTTCCACGTTCTCCACCCATCTTGACCTTAAAAAAATATGGCTTCCTCAATGATTCCCCCACTAGGATTGTTGTGGTTTTTTCCATTTTATGGTGCGCCATGTAGGGAAGGCAGCAGGATATGCATGGATAGGAAAGTAACCGCGTTATAGTCCACCGTAGAATGTTGCAAGTGTTCCTACCACCACCACCACCTCCTCCTCCTCCTTTTTGACCTTTGGGGAACATGCACCATGTGATAACTTTTTTGGCCGACATCACATGACAAGACTGTATATATCTAGTACTTGCAACGCATGAAGTACCACACCATTATCAGCAGGTCTTCCTAGGAACAGAAGATTGATCTCAATTGAAATGGCGCGCGCTCTGATTAGCTTGTTGGTGGTTTTTCTTGGCATTTCTCAGCTTCTATGCTTGATTGCTGCTCCAGTCACAAGTAATAGCCTTTCTGCCTTTGTTTGGTCCTCATTTTTTTCCTAGTTTCTCTTCCTTGATCATGCTCTTAACCAAGACGCGCGACACTTTTTCTGTTGTAGGAAGCGAAAGTCTGATTCGGGAAGCTCAAATCCAACAAACTGCAGTGGATATCAACACGGTATGGCGGTTTAGAAGGATCTATTGACAGAGCCTAGCATTTCATTCTGGTTTTGTTCATTGTGTTGAGTCAAGCCAAGCATGTATTTCAATTAGCTGGTGCTGATCACATTTGTGACTGCAGGAAAACGATTGGAACCAAGAAAACAATGCGAGGATCGCGATGGAGGTAAATGATTATCCTGGATCAGGGGCCAATAACCGGCACACTCCGAGACCATAGTTCGGAAGATTCTGTGTTGATTGCTAGTTTTTATGGATATCGCTAGTTAATGCTATTTCTATTCTAGTATTGTATTCTAGTCTAGTCCTATGGGTTATGTAACAATAACAATCCTGCTGGCTCTATTTTAGTGACCCGGACCGGACTCTCCCTGTTTATCATTACTCTTCTCTTGGTAGTTGAAAATTAGTGTAACACTAGGATAATGATATGTACAAATTCACTTTATATCAAGTAATTTAGAGACACTGCATCATGTTCATGCATTACATGCTCGTGTGAGATTCTGCAAATTCCCTAGGTGATTCATATATCCTGGATCAATTTTTGCCCTGCGAGATAACTTCTCTTCAAAATTTCAGAAATTTGACAATCAACAGTGGTTTTAACAAATATATGGCATCTCATCTCATATTCATTCTCTGATCATTGACCCTGAAATGCATGCTCCATGGTTTATGTTATGAAGATGAGGAGCAAGCTTTTAGAAGAGACGGAAAAGGATCGAAAACCAATCAAACGTAAAGAACTAAAAATGTATTTATTGTTCTGAAAATCCAATTCCTCACATGCCTTATGGATGAGGCAGTTGTGGTACGCGTAATGACAACCGTGTCATTCCTTAACAGTTTATTCATGAAGTAGCTAGGCTGGCGGTTTAGATCATTCATGCCCATGTACATTTAGTTAAAAACAGAAGATGATTTTCAAAACACGTTAGTTGGATAATCAATTTCATCGAAACTGCATGATGTCTATGTAAGTAAGGTAAACAAAGGACTTGTTTTACCAACAAAATCTTAGACTAAGGAAACCCCAAGGAGCAATAACTGTTTAAGTCATTCCATTAAATTGAGTTTGTTTCCTTCCGAGCATTAAAGTTTGGTTACTGGAATATGAAGATGGAAACATAGTATCATTTAGAATTTATGTGAATTCATTGACCTCCCTAGAGGCCATGGGTATGTAATTTAGCTTCAGAAATTGGGTTACATTAATTTGATGACTGGGTTAATAGTCTCTAATGGAAAAATATGATGTAGAAACAACAGCAACCAGAATTTTAATTAGGTGTATGATTTGACAAATTGATACTAGAGATGTGATTGCAAAGACCTGAAAAGTTTCATGACATTTTCCCAATATAGGTCTGGTATTTCAAAGTTTCACCATAATATCAGTTTTTGTTGTGAAAATTTCGATTAATTCATAGTACCTTGATAGATGAAGGCTGATACTGATAAATTCCGTCTTTGATTTAGTATGAGGAAAATGATTTCTATCATAGGTGGCTCAAATCTTATTTGAAGAGTAGTGCAAATATCTATATTTCCCATTCATCATTAAAAATACTGCAATAGCAAAGGTGAAAATGCTGTGTTGCTCTTATTAACACGAAACAGAATTACAGCACACAATTTATCTGTTCTCAAATTTCATCATGAAGGAAAAAAGAAGGACCCAGAATATTTGGAAAATGTCTTCTCACAGATTATATGTAAGATGAAAATGTAGCACAAAACAAGGCACTATCCCTCTGAGGATGGAGATGGAGCAGGAGCTGGTGCAGCAGATGGAGAACCCGCTTCATTAACGCGCCGGAACCCGAATTTCTTGATCAGTTCATTAGCGATTATCTCATTAGCAGTATCAGTTGGATGGTATTCATCCCAGAACACATACTTACTTCTGTCTCCACACAGAGTGGATGCAGGAATGCATGTAAGAGCCGGCCTAATTCTCCCAAAGGAGCAACATGGTGAATCCGAATTATTAAATCCTGCACAAAAGAGACATTAAACTTATCAAGAAATTCTGGAAGAGGAGCATAGAACTGGATTTATTTGAAAATTCAGTAATTGATCAGGGGTTAGTGTGAGCATGCACACCGTATTTGTATGGATTGCTTATCACATGATTAACAACATCATATGCATCACCAAATCGGAAGCTTGCATTCGGATACTTGCTTGCCATTTCCTCCAGTATTTTGCTTGAAGCTTGATTGAAACTCAATGCTAATTTGTTTGCTCTATCTTGGCAGTCACCGGATGTACTCAAGACCCTTTGAAGTGGAATACATCCCATAGGACCTAATCCAAACACCATAACTTGCCTTGCCCCTAAACTATGTAATAACTGCAACATGCACATCCATGCATCGGTAGGAGGGAAAATAAAAAGAATCTGATGAGATTGAGAAATATTTTATAATCTTGAAGTCTACCTCGAGTTGAGCTTGGAGCGTCTCGGTTAAATAGCTGACAAAACCTTCATCACTGTACTTCCATGAATCGCTGTAAACCGGCATCAAGTAGTTGTTGATGAAGTCGTTGCTTCCCAGAGCAACTACGTATCGAGATTCCCGAAAGAACTTGTTGGCCGCTTCAGTTCCAATCTTTTTTCTGATTAAATCTTGTGTTCCTTGAAAGAGCTCAATCTGCTTGTAGAGTGAAAACCTCTGAATCTGAAGAGCAAGTAAGGGCAATCTTAGTGCAAGTGGCAAAAAACATGAACTTCAGGGTTGTGGATTTATTCTGATTACTTACGAAATAAGTCCCAGTTTCATTCAAGATTCCACCACCTCCAGAGGCATAATTCACTCCATTTTCTAGTATCATGTCTTCTGTCAAAGATGGATCAAGGAACGCTGGAGGCCTAGGAAGCCCCATTTTGTCACCTGAACCAAAACAAACGATGAAGTTTAGTATGACATGATAAATTAAGCCTCATATTATTTCACTTAGGAGAAAACATTACCTATAATGTCCGCCACGGTTCGACCATTACTGAACCTCCCGTTAGGCAATCCATTACCGAAATCGATCCCATACCATGGCAAGTTTGCCTTGGCAAGACTCCTTGACAGGCGATTGTTGTTTCCAACATCAGAGAGGGAGTCCCCAAAAATGAACTGCACAATCTTGCAGTGGCATCCATCAAAATTAGCAATGCCTATCACTATCAATAAACTTAGTACAAAAAACACCTTCATTTTAACAACCTCCCAAGTTTAATTTAATCTTTCCAAGTTTGTCTTAATGATCCTGTTGTACTTTTATATTAACAAACATGACATCCCAGAAAGATATATATAGTCCCTCGTATTATGGAAACAGTTGGTAATATTATTGTGGCATTTCTTTTTCTGGTGAAGGTGGAATGTTTCTGAGTGAGACAAGGTAGATTTTCTGATGAACAAATTATTTGATGGTGTCAAGACCTAATGCAACTACTTGGTTGTATTTTGGTAACGTAAGTGTAAAAGAAATGTCCATGAAATTGAAGTAATAGGTCGTTAGGACACGAAAGTTTTCCACTATAAACCTTGTGGTATGAGAACAAGACAATTAGGCAAGAAAAGATGATTGATAGTCCACATTTCGATTGACCTGGCCGTACGTGGAATATATATATATATATATATATGCATGTATGTATATATATGTTAGCATGTAATACGGGTATATTTTTGCCTTTTTCAGCTGTTTCACACCATGTTATATGGGTGAATATGAGTTCACCTACCACGGATCAATTGCTTTCGTGTGGGGGCGAAACATTTGATGGCTCTTTTCTTGTTTTCATCTTCTTCTTGTGCCTGGAGTAACCTATTTTAGAATGGTATGGTGGAAAGCTGGAAAGGGATACAACCAGAATCACCCTTCCCCACAAAATGCTCCAAAACTTTTTGTTTTACATTGTTCAATCAATTTCAAGATTATATGCATTTTCTTAGGGATAATTAGAAAGACACGCCTAAAACTATTGCAACAGATAGAGACGGACTCTAAACTCCAGGGTACACATAGTCATGTGTAGGTCCAAATGGTTGTGACCTATCAAATAGTGCAAAATTGTATTAATGGGTGATTTTAAAAATAATTATTATTATATCTTGTAAATATTATATATATTAACATTTTATTAGTATTTATTTTTTATACATATACATGGCCTATACTATTCAATAAACATTTTTACAAACTCTTAAAAGTTGTCTCCACTTCCAAGTAGTTTTCAAAAAAATATGTCATACCCCTAACTATTGTTGAAACTCAAAACTATTGCTTAAATGACCATAAATAACAAGGAGTTTGAAACTTAAATAAATGTTTTGGTGTATATATATATATATATGTGTATGTGAACGTATGTCAAAGTTATGAGAACATGAAAGAACGCCTTAAGAATTTATTGAGATATCTTACTTGACTAAAAGTTTAGTGAGTATATTTGTAACTTGCCTTTTTTAATTTTTGTTTTTCCAATCTTGAGCTAATTCTCCTCATTTCTTTATCAAATACATTGAAAAGGGAAATCAACATGACCATATAAAAGCGAATATAAGAAGAAAGGTAAAAATTGCATGTTATTCATGTATGGCAACATGCGACTGGTGAAGGCACAAATTGTGACACCAATTTGGAATAGAAAAACTTCACCCATATAATTAAGAAAGATAAAATAACACTTGATAAAGTTTCCACACTTTGATCATGGTTCATATGCTCTCATGTAATAGTAAAATGTAGAAAATTACATATGAGAGTATTAACATTTGGAATCAAGTTTAAATAAAGGATCAAATTTTCAAATGACTCAAATAGAGGATCAAGGTTGTGTTATGTAGTTCAAATAGAGGACGAAAACCCTAATTTTATTTCAATTTTCAATTTTAATACTTTATTTGCATCACTTATCATAATATTTATCATTTATTTTAACCGATTGAAAGTTTGATCTTCTATTTGAACCACCGAACATGACATTGATCCTCTATTTGAGCCACTTGAATGCTTAATCATCTATTTGAAGTTGATCCCAAACATTGATTTTCTTTTGTGTAATTCTTCTTATTGAAATGGCTAAAGAGTGGGCTTAATAAAGACCATTATAGTGGAGACCAAAAAGGATGACTAGGATAATAAAGTTTAGAGAATTTAGAAAGAAAAGAAGTTGCAGCTTGAAATACATATATTGAAGTTCAAATCAATTTGAGGCTGGAATAGAGTAAATGACACCAAAACGAGCCATTACAAGATAGAATTACACCAAAGAACTCAGCAATTCTCCTATTTTACTATTGAAACTTACAAGGAAAGGTTTTAATAAACTTCATTTTGAAGCTATTGCATTGTTAGCCATTCATCATCTTGAAGAATCAAACCTTACTCTTTTTTCTCTCACCTAACTCTTCCAACCATAAGAGTTAACATGTGCAAGTGAATGAGCCGTAAAAGGTAGAAGTTTAGATTATGCCATTGCTATCTCAATGCTTTATAAGTGCTCCATAAGTGCTCATTTTTCTAGCCAAATGCCCTTCCTAGCTGTTCTTTCTTCTCGTATTTAAATTGTTATGAATGACAACTAATATCCCCTAAACATTATTCGTAGATTTGTGTAGTGGAGAAACACTCTTAGACAACCCATACTCATGCGAATCGGGGGTATATCTAGATTTGCATGAGAATCTTAGTTTAGTAGCAAAACAAAGAAACTTTGGAAAAGTTTTTTTTTTTTAAAGGTTTTATGGTTTTTGAATTCAAAAGGTAAGGAAAATAAAAGGGATATGAACAATGTGTTCAAGGATATTATTCATGAAGGACATGATGAACTAAGTTTAAGAATTCTTTTATGTGTTGCATAAATAATTCTCAATCAAGTTTCAATTCATTTAATCAATATTACACATACTCAAAGGATTTATCACCACAATTTAAGCGGATTGATAAGACAAAGATAAAAAGAGAATTCTCTTAGAGTTGCTAATTTCACAGGATGGCAAAACTAAAAATGACAACTCATAACATAGTAGTTCTATGCCCTTCTGAATCTAACAATTGATCCCTATCACAATATACATATCAAATCACTCATTTTCAATGTTAGAAATGAGTTATATCACTTGCATGTGTCTAAAGAATGAGAACAACCAAGGATAAGCTTTACTTTATCACTAGTTAATGGAGATTCAGAAGTTTCAGAGGATTTGCATAGCTTATAAGTTTAGATTTTTGTTGATTAATGTGAATTTTCTTTTCTTTTCAATGTACATATAGGTTTAAGTTGGTTATGTTGAAGTTAGTGATCATAAGTGGATCAATGAAATTAATGGAGTACTTGTTCAATCTAATAAATCTTATGCGAGTCCTTATGCAAATTTATTGACTCATAATCAAAACCATTGTGAATCTTTTGTGAATTAAATTAGATGTTCCATGAGCTATACCTCAAGTCTTTCCTTCACCATTTCAAAGCTCATTTCACCTCTTCGCTCCATTGTAACTCTACTTACTTCCCAATCAACTCCATCAATGCAAAAATGGTACTAAACCCTTTCACAAAACTCTAGTAAAATGTAGCTAACCCATAAAAACTTCTAGCATTAGCAATAGATTCAAATACAAGCCAATTAACATAAACTTTAATTTTCTTACTGTTCACCTCACTTCATTGCTAGATACAACAAATTCAAGAAAAATCATTTCAATTTAATGCCTACTACTTCTCCTTTGTGTTCGACAAACCCAAGTGTCTTAACCCTCAAATAAAGGAAACTCAAACAATCTAAAGCACCAGTGTGCATCATATATAGGTCTCCATAAAAATTTGTACACTTATCATTAGAATCATCAAGAATCTTATAAACTAAATTAGATATTCCTTAAACTCTAGCTTGGGTCAATGAGATTGAATTATATGGGCTTCATCTTAGCTTAGGTCCCTTATTTTTAAAATTGAGTAGTTAGATTCTAGATTCTATTTTACTATTTTACCCATAGATGAAATAATCAAAGAATATTAAAACCACATTTTTTTTATTACTTCTTAAATGGCAAAAGATCATGTGGTGGATAAAAATGTGCTTTTTTAAGCACTTAGTTTCATGAAAGCTAAATGCGCATAGAAGAAGTTGGCTATATTTGCGATTTTTTCTAATAAATATTATAATATTATTATGTGCATAACCAAAAGAAATATAATAAGCATGAGTGATAAATATAATAATCTTCATATAAAATTAAAATATTATAAAAAAATATGTAAAAATAACGTAAATAATTTTATATAAAAGTTATGTTGCCTACGTAATATGTTACAATAATATTCACTTGCACAATTAAAATATAAAAATATAAAATGCATATATTACTATATTAGTAGTATACTTAATAAGTTACCATTATATGTCAAATTGTTAATATAACATATAAAATGATGAGATTAGAGATTAAAAATTGTTATATATTTATATAATGTCTTCTTAAAATATAGTCACATGTGGAATATTCATTCGTCATGTTTAGCATGCCAATTGAAGTTCTTAGCTAAAGAAAGTGAAGTACACTTCTAAGGCAATGAGCAAGTGAATAACAATAAATGATTTCTTTTCTTAATATTACTAATATTAAATATCATTGTGATAAATAGCTTTAATCATGTTTTTTTTTTTTTCATTTTTCCATTTTGTTGTCATTTGTTAATTACATTAAACAACTATTTATATTTTTTTTATATATTTTTATGTACTAATAAAATTTTAACTCTTCGATTTTAACAAGATCAAACTATGAACTCCGGCCTTTGTTGGAGATAAAACTCAATTGTGAAATGTAATGCCTCGGAACTTAGGAAACCACAACTTCACCACGTATCCATAACTTCTACTAACACATCAAGCGTTTAGAAACCTATAACTTATCTAAGATCCACCAAATAATTATATGAAATCTGTTAATTCACAATTTAATATCCTTAAATCTAAATAAGAGTGAAATGTCATCCATTCTATAACTATAGGGGTGGACTTGAGATTGTGATTATTATTGTTATTTTATTTTTGTAATTGCTTATTGATGAGACTTATGTGATTATAGAGTCACCTACAACTGAAAAATAACAATCCCCATAGAGTGAGCTAAAGCCCAATATAGAATACCATACACATATGCATATAATACAAATATTAGTCAAACATATACAAACAAATATCGCTATTAAATGCAACAAGCAATAGTTTTAATATTTAATTTAGGCCTACAACCTTCACAGTTTCAATGTTTTGAGACTTGGGGTTACTCACGACTCCTAACACGCAATATATATAGATAATACATAAGTATTAGCATTAAGTACTCCTCAATACTCGAGTGCTATAAACTAATCTAAATTTGCTTGGGTTATTTCAGTACAGGACTCCATAGAAGACAACGTCACATAAAGATCACTAAGTACCTCATTAACACTGCTGGACCTAACTAGTGGGTGGTCGAAGCCAAGCACAACTAGCTACACAAATTAAGTCTAAGTTTCAATTTAATTCGATTTATATTCACTAGCCTAACATGCACATTCAACAAACACGTATCTTCTACTTGAAGCTCCTATCTCAAAATGATCCAACATAATGCGTCTTCTAATACTTGTTCAAAATATAAAAGTTAGCTTAAAATTTAATAAATTCGTAACTCGATACTTTTTTCTCTTTAACTTTACCCTCTACTCCATATTCTGAGCTTCCAAACCACACTCTAATTTCACGTGTGCACACACATACACCATGCGCTACTGTACGACCACAACTATTCTCAGCTAATCACATACACTTTACAATGCCTATACATATACACACGATGTACACTACACTTGACACATACACTTGTGATTCATATTTTGCATTGTGATTCATATTTTGCATACTAATGCACACATCTCTGAGTGTACAAACACTTATGCAACCTCACATTACACACACCTACATAAGATACGGTACACGCACACTACACATCCTAACACCACTTCGCGACACTATCAAGATATAATTTACATCATAACCGCATCGCCGCCGCCGCCACCATCATACTAACAATATCAACACCTTCATTTCAAAAATTAAAGAAACCCTAAAAACATAAATTGAGAAAGGTAAAATGGAGATAGAAGGAAGTCTTATTTGAATAACAAAGAAAGATTGCTTCTTAATAAATTCGTCTTTTAATAACATGAATTTTGATTAGGGATTTGGAGTTGAAATGCGTAAGTTTTTGTGAGAGAGAGTTATGACAACTGTAAAGTACAGTTAAATGATTTAGTAAATAGTGCAACTTTTTCTTAGACAAAAATGCTCATAGTATTAACATGTAATCACATATCATGTCATGCCAATGTTTAGATCTCTTCCCATAATAGTTTTGCTTTTGGCACTTGATATCAATTTACATACCATACCAATATTTGAATATTTTCTCATGACGGTATTACTCCTGGTACTTAATCAATTTACATCCCTTACCAAAGTCTAAATTTAAAAATTACTTATTTCCTTTAATTCCAAGTAATTTATTTATTATTATTTGTTATTTTTAACTTGGGTTTTACATAAAAATTTCCAAATCTTATATTGCAATTAGGACTACAAAATTAATGGAATCAAACAATCAATTTTGAATTCAATCCCATTGCTTCTTTTCTTTTCCCCTTTTTATTTAATTAGAATGGAAGAAGAGAATTTAGACCAACACCAATCTAATGAGAGGAAGTTGTTCTTATTTAGATCAACTAGACTACAAGATCTTGAGACCTCAATTTCATTTCTTGAATCGATATTGTGGCCTTACCTATGATAGGTTAAAAAATCGTAGATGTGCATTGACCTTATAAAGGACGATGTTGTTATTGCAAACCAACTAGACAATGAGGCTTTAAGTTTTCAATTCCAATTCTCTCGCCTTTTCTTTTTCGTTTTCTTTTTTCTTTTTAATAGTAGAACGGGAGAGGGTAATTCAAACTAATACCATGTAATCGGGGGGGTGGGGGGTGGTTGGGTTGGGGTGGCAATTAAAATTTCAATTTCATTTTATGAATAGATAAATTAATTTTCATTTAAATTCATCACATGGACTTCTATTTTTCATCCTTTTAATCTGTCATACATCTATTGATACGAATATAGTTGAAGCCTGAAGGGACAGCATTGAGACAAATAGAGCCGATTATCCATTTTATGTACTCTGGATCCATTTCCATACCCATTTTTTTTTTTTTTAATGTGTAACGGTAAGACACAAATCATTTATATATATTCCGGCTTTTAGAAGTTACCTAATAATATTTGTGTAATGAAATATAAAAGCTACTCAAAAAGGCAAAAAGAATATGAAACTGCACTCAAGCATCTTCTCTACCTACTAGTCAATCCACGATGACTATCAACGATTATAGTTTTCAATCATCCGATATTAATGGTTCTTTTTATCGTATTTATGATGGTATTTATGAGGATATGTCCAAGTCTTAACCCTTCCAGTGAAGGTACAGTAGAGCTTCAATATGCTATGAGCTTCGATATGCCATACACGAGAAATTGGGGGAGTTGATGATTAACAAGGTCCCAAAGATGTTCTGGTTGCATGAGTTTTAAGGAAAAAAGAAACAAAACAAGTCGAAACATACTTGGAATTTAGAACACCAGTGAAACCCCAACCATGTAACCTAGAAGACTAGGTACGTGCGTACAACAGATAAGAATAATTCTAAACTAGGATGAATCAAACCACAGGTAATCTATATCATCCACTTCATCATAATCCCCAATGGCAAATTTGTTTGATTCTGGGATAGAAGAAGTATTGAAATTAATGGATGTCCCTACGAGCTTTCTCTTTTTGTAGTTAGCCTTAAAATATGCTTGTCTAAGTTTCTTCGTCTTGTCCTCAAGCTGCAAATCAGGAACCTGTTCCAGTGACCTCTTCTCCTTCTCCAGCATGTCAACGACTTTTTTCGCCTTCTCCTCCCCCGCTCGATCATCTCCTAGCTCCTGAACGCAATCAATTTCATGCACGTTGTAGATTGAAGTTTTACATGACTGAAATATAAGTTAGATGATCTCGTACCACCCATCTATGAATGGATACTTGGATTAACTTAACTTTCTACTAAATAGGATATGAAAATTCTTACACACCAAGACATCTTGATAAGAAAAGGATTACGGAATTCCAACTGATCAAATTAAATTAAATAATGTTTCATGAATTCGTTTACGGAGCACTTCTAACTTCTTTCGATGCATGCATAAGATCTCGGATTTTACTATCAAAAAGTTCGCACATCTGGTATTCCAGTAAATGTACTTCATACTTACATATAGATATAAATAAAGAACTAATCACTTAAATAATTAGTGTGGTTATACGTCTTCACAATATCGAATCACTTGATAATTTATAAGCAATATAAATATTACGAAACGACAAAGGGAATTACTCCAAATGCATTAGTGCAAAAGCAATAAACAAAGGAATAATGATTGCGCTCTTTTCATCATGTATATGATGCAACCCTTGACATTATGAACCCAAAATAAGACATTTTCGTGTGTTTAAAGAGAGAAAGTTTCATTAGTCATAAGATGTCATGTGGTAACTTATGTAGTGTATAGCTTTTAATTAAACTCTACCATATGGATATACGGCCAAATCATAAATAGGATACGTCCACATGACATTACATAACCTGTAAACCTTTTCTCTCCTGTTTAAGATACTTGTATTACAAAACCCACTTCCTTTATATACAAATGCTATAAATTGAAATGCCCAAAATGCATAGTCTATATATAAAACATGCACACCGTACCAATAGCAAAAGTTGAGAGGGGGGAGTAACCTTGACATTCTTGATTAGAGATTCAAGGCTCATGAGCTTTCTATGAGGCCATCGACGAATCCCCAACTCTCTACACCTTTTCTTGAGGAGTGTGAGGCCAACATTGAGCTCTTTAGCTGCTTGAGCTATAGGCATGTAAAAATACTGAGATATCATTTCTCTCGACAGCATCTTACTAATATTTCCATTCTTTATTTCTTCCCTTCTTCCTCTATTTACTACTTCATCACCATTTGTATCTCCACTTGTTTCCTCACAATACAGGAGACCCTCATTCTTGTTGGAAGAACCATCCCCCATACTCCTCCTTTGATCAGCATTACCTGCGTATCGATACATAAGATTTATATAACTTCGAATCGCAAATTCAACTTTGCTATCATGTGGGAAGTTTTGAATATGAGAAGCTTACTATAGTATTATAAATCTATTTTATTCAAAGCGATTGATTACTTTACCATGAGGATGATGGATAGGGTTAGTGGTACATGAACCCTCAAGTATGTAACCGTTATTGAAACTTTGATCCATTTCGAAGGACGGATGCAAGGGACTTTGAGGGAAAAAGTCCTCCGTAGAGAAATCATAGTTCCATAATTCAAACTCATCGTATGGATTTCCCCTGGAAAAATAAACCAAAATGGAAAAAAAAAAAGAAGAAAAAAACATTCAATCCCTCAATACATCGAAATTACAAAAGAAAAGTGCTTCAAAAAGTTGGCAACCACTTGATAAATCATGTTTTGATTAGGAGTAGCAATTCGTGTTCACACGTCGAATTCGTATGGTAATTCATGACAATAGTAAAGATTAAATAAAGATCAAATCGAACCAGGTCTTATCAGACGCAGAAGCCCATACGTTATACTTACTTACCTGACTTGAATTTTAGATAATATGCTGTTTTGGAAGTAAAATAGATCATCATTATCTAGTCCTTGTGGCAACATATCATCACCGACAGACCAACACCTGAGTGTACGATTGCTCATGATTAAACTTTGTTAGAACGGAAAGAAGCAACTCTCGAGGAATCGAGAAGGAGGAGAGACATATATATATATATATATATATATAGACACGTATTTATAATGAAGTCGGTAGAGAGATGAAAAAAATGAGTCATTGCTGCATGGAGTGTAAAATGTAATTTACTAATCAATTAATTACAAATTATGGATCTAATAACTTTTAGAGGATCGTGCGCCGTCGTCACAACATGGATAAAATGGCATGCATGAACCGATGGATTGTAATCATTTATTGCAAATGCGAGAGTTACAAGATTAAATTACTATTACTATCAGAGATATTACGAGGAATCTAATTATGAGGGTAAAAATATATAAAAATAATAAAATATAGAGAAAGAAAGAAAATCCACAACACGAATTTCCAAGTCCAAAGAATCAGTGAGCGAGAACCAAAATGGTTTAATACAATACAATATTTGACTCGTTATTATTATACTCAAATTAAACCAAACTAAAATTAATTCCGCTTTAAAATCTTTAAATCAAAACTTAACCTAAACAAACTAAATATAATCCGGCTGGGTTTGGTTTAATATTCTGTTACTCATATCTTCTTCTAAACGTAGTTTTTGTCTTGTGTACGGTTAAATATCAAACTAGTATATACCTATTGTTTTTTATGGACTTTAATGTTATATTATTCTTGCTGGTTCCACATACTATATTGTGTATGTCATTATGACTATGTATATAAACAAATTTATGTAATAATGTTGCATGTCACATTGTTTTAAATTTACGTAAATATATGTTTTTTAACATATACATATTTTGCATAATCTTATTTATAGTATATATAATTTAATTTTTCGGTTCGCTTTGGTGTTTTCTGCTTTGAAAATATTGTACACTAAAGCCAAATCAAACATTTGAATTCGGGAAAACCAAAATATCCAATTCGATATCGTTTAATTTGACTATGGTTCTTTAAAAAAGAAAAAAAAGAAAAAGAAAATTCATTGTGTGTCCATGCCTAATTATGCGCATAAGAGAGAAAGAGAGAGAGAGAGAGAGAAGAATCGTGCGGGAATGAGCGATTACTTCAGAGAGCGTTCAAATCTGACAGTTTTTTCTTATTTATTTTTTGGATGAAAATCCAAATCTGAAGTGACTATGGATGAAAAGATAAAAGTGTGTATTGTCTATATTATGAACTTATGTCAGACATGATCTAGCTAGCCAACAATGATAAGCGTTAGATATGATTTATCCCACATAGATACGCCACACAGTGTATATTTCTGAAAGTATTTGGCGTAATTATACTAGTGTGTGAATATATTATATGTACGTCAAAAAGGCAATTAAACAATGATATTGTATAGTATAGAGATCTCTTTTTTGATATATGCGTCGAATATGTAAATATCTAATCATATCTATATATATTAAGATTTTTATGATTTAGTAATATAAATAGTGGTCTTTTATTAAAATGTATGGTTTGGATAACTCATCTTTTATTGTAATCATTAATATATATATATATTGTTAAATTAATTTACATGTTTCATTGGAAAGAAAAAAAAAACAATTTATAATAAATCCATATGTACCGTATGCACGTAAGGAAAAAGTCCACTTAAAAGTGGATATTATTAAATCTAATATATTTTTTGGAATTAGGACCAATGTGGTTGAAGAACAACGTAATCATTTTCTCGTGCATCCTTATATTTTTATCTAAAAAGGAAGCATACGATAATAATATCTTTTAGCCTTTTGCTCTCGGTAATCGTGGCTTAATTTTTATGTTATTGGGAAAAAAAAAAACAAAACGAAAGCTATTACCGAGATGATGAAAAAGATCTTAACTTGTCAAATGTCATTATGTTTTCTTCTTTTGGTTAATGTTTGTTTTCTGTGCGATTACATGTTGGGGGATGATGCCGACTTGACTCTTTTCACTAGGTAAATACATACAACTTCCAATATTATCAATCATTTACTTCTAAATGTTCTTTTCATCGTTTCGGCTTTATATATACATATAATATATATATATATATGGATGTATGTATTTACTTGTTGATTATCTATTCGGTTGAATTGAACACAAAGGGCAGGCCGCAGGAGCTACAAGTACGATCATCATGGATATTTATTTGTTAGTCTGAGTATAAATGAAATTAAATTCCTCCAGAACGCACAGATCCATCTTATAAGGGTTCCCTCTATTAATTGCAAATAATTAAGCAGTAACTACAAGTCATTTAGATGTCATTATAGGCTTGAAAGCAAGGGAAGGAGAGTTTAGATACAATGATTAGAGCGATGATAACTTCTTTTTTTTTTTTGGATGAAGATGATTATTGTTATATCGATTAAATTAGGATTTTTCAGCCATAATTTGATTAGTTTAAGGAATTAGAATTTGGTGAATATTTATTTGTATAATGTTCAAAGCCAAAAGTAGTCCATCATCTTGCCAACAAATATTAATGAACTCGTTTTAACCATTTGATCTAAAAATTTCTAACTAATATTATTATGTTATTTACTACTCAACCTTATATATACCAATACCACCATCTACTACGTTAGGTATAATAATCACCTCTCTTAAAGTCCACGACATCCTTATAACGAGAATTTACAATTGGACCCAAATATTTGTCCTCACACCGAGTAAGAAATTTGCTTTGATATCATTTATAACATCTACAAAAGTAATCAATAATCAAGTCAATAAATATTAGTATATTTATTTCCATCACTTCATCTTAATGTTTCTAACTAGTATTGGCATGTTTTTTACTAATTGATCTTATATATCACTACTCAACATCTTCCACTATTCAATATGAGATCATTATTTACCACAGTTTTGTCGAAAACATTTTTAGTTCTTTTTTTTCTTTTGTGTTAGTAACAACCAAAGTAATTATGATTATATTATCGGATATTATCATCATAATCCTTAAAAAATAGTAGATAATAATGGTTTGTGATCATGGAATGTGACCATAATATCTAACCAATACAAGTAGTGATTAAAAAATACTTATATTTTATTGAATGCCTTTGAAGATCTTTCTTTTTTCGTAGCTAAGGCAGATTTTGAAGACTTGTTGGGTTGTAAGGAGGAGAATTTTCTTTCTAAATTTGAATTTGGGCTAAATTTAGCCACATTATTTTGTGATTGTGTTTGGTCAACGTTATATGATATGAGTAGGGATGGCAATTCGTACTAACCCAGTGTTTTTTGTGTCCATATCTGAACAGATTTATAACTTGAAAACTTCATCTTGTAATTCAATCATTTATTAATCGCATATGAAAATATAAACCTGTAGTCTAATCTGTTTAAAAACGTACTTCGTATTCGAATTAGATTTATTTATCGCTTAAAAAGTTGTAACCAAATCTATAAAATAATTATAAATTCATAGGGAAAATAACACTATTTGTACATGAAAACGACATCATCTCAACATATATATAAAATTAAAACCCAACAAAAGTTATAAAAACTAACCTAATCAAATATAGCAAATATATAAACAAACATCTTGATATTAACTTAAACAATTTATCAATGGAATAAACTACTTGTAGTAATATTCCAATAGAGATAATTAAAGAATCTACATATAAATAAATGGTATTAATTATTGGAAAAAAAAGTATAAATATAAAATAAATGATATTGAAATATATTATATTTTTCATGAAACCAATATGTTGATTATGGATGAATGAACTAAGGATAGTAAGGGATGAGTTAGGCTCAAATGGGCTAAAAGAAGGCTTAGAAATTGATTGGATTATGTTGGTCCCTTACTCCTTGATACCTGCAAAGTGGGGGATGAGTTAGGCTCGAATGGGCTAAAAGAGGGCCTAGAGATTGATTTGATTGTGTTAGTCCCTTACTCCTTAATAACTGCAAAAAGCCCTCTAGAGTTGCGACCGTAAGGCCGTCCAACACTCATGTCAATATGGAAGATAAGGGAAAAAAGGAATTGAAATGGTGGAAGACTAAGACCCTTATGGGTAGTGTTTTCTGAGTGTGTGTTTGTGTAAGAGAGAGAGGTTTGATCCTTTATCTGATGGCCTCCTACACCTTTTATAGTATAAGAGGGGTACGATTACCTGGATACATGGAGGTCTAAGATTCGCTCATACTGGCCATTGGCAAGGGACATATGCTACGGAGTTGCAGGGTAGCCCTAGTCAACCACAATCATGCTAGCTGCCACATCTATAATCTTGGAGTTTAACATTCTTTGGGGCTATTGGATGCACCGACCATACTAGGATGTTAGATGACCATTAATGAGATGTAGCTGGGTAGTAGCGTTAAAGACAAAAGAGGAGTAAAGACGCAGGGAAGCCTACAAGTGATTGGTTGAGGATGATTTGGGCCTTGGGTGCTCATAGAAATGTCCTTGCCTAGGCTAGCGGGAATATCCTCGCCTATTGTGCTTAAGCAAGGTGGGTACTGCACAACAAGGTCAGTGTTAGAACGTGAGCTCCCTAGTAGGTTGCTAAGGTGCTTGAAATGAGGTTGCTCGAGCAGGTTGTGATAATTGAAGGAAAAGGAGTGCTTATCTGTGTGCTCATCGATGGGCTCTTAGGGGTTAATCTGCGAGACAAACCTCGGGCAGAGTGAAAATTACATGTAACACTTGCCTCCCTTACTCTCCTTAACATGTACGGAATAATGAGAGTAGTTTGGATAGAGTAGTAGGGTTGAGACGAGATTGCTTCAACTGTGAATAAGGCTCATCTTGTTGCTCAATGATGTGATATCTGACACTTATCACATCAGCTATGCTATGTAGTGACATTCGATGTGATTAATGTAATTATTGGATTATTTAAGGTGTTATGATGACTTCTTTGGGAAGTATGGCATGAATTGATGATTTTCTTAGAAATGATTACGCGCATAGGGTGTTCTCATATCACACCACATTAGTGATTCGTGTAAGCTAATCAAGGCCTTTGGTTAGTGGAGTAATATACGTGGATGGTCGAGGTTTAGTACACGTTTTGTAGTAGGTATATGCTTCGGTAGTGGATGAAACCGTTCGACTTCCCTTCTAGGTTGTCTATATAAAGGAGTTGCTTATGCTTCATTCTCCAGCATTGTTAAGCTAAGGGGAGACTCTACCAAATTTCTTTCTCGCGAGTTAACCTTTCTTTACCCATCCTTATTTTTCTTTCTTGACCATAATCAGTGATAGTCGATCAGGGTACATAAGATCATCAGAGTGAGTCTTCTTACAAGTTAATTTCTAGAGAAATTGAAGAGGACTATGAGCAGATAGTTCGTGAAAGGGGTAGTAACCCTACTCCCCTCGAAATGATGGTAACAACGGTAGCGATAGGTGATGATTGTGATGGAATGCTCTTGAAATGGGCGAAGAGGAGGGAGTAGGTACAGGGGAGCCCCTATGACACTTATTGTCTTGACTAGGGAAGAAGAGACAGTAGGGGAAGTATTGCACATGACTAACAGCAATGATAAGGCTTTTACTTGTGTGTTTTTCGAAGAGGATGAGGAGAAGTTACGGTTGCTCAATTAGGTGGTCAATAACGTGCCCGGTTGCAATTAGAGGTGTTGCAGCCAAGGAGAGTGTGTTTGAAATAAAGGATAAGTAGTTGTTTTGCATGTATACAAAACTATTTATGATAGGGATCATGGACCCATCATTCATTCTCGAGTTTAAGGTTTTTCCAATTTGGTTTACTAAACTATCCTAAGGGAGTTGAACTCTAAAGAACAACGCATTCTCCACCTCAACCTGTTAAGCCGTTCCATCTTGATCTATCTCTATCTCATTGTAGAGACCCTTAAGGTGGCTAACCTGTTGCTAAGCTAACCTCTTGATGTTGAACTAATTTGAAGTTGAATAATGAACCCACCTACTACCAAGCTAACAAACGATGGAGGTTGAGCTACCCCACTTTTAAGCCGACTAGCCAATGCCGACCAAAAGGTTGACTACTTGCTGAGCCAACATATCCTTGACCATACCCTACCAAGCTACTGAGCTATTATCCTGATTAGTTCTACTTATCATATAGCAACGTATGGACCACTACACTAGGAAGTGGATGCATATCTTATTTCTCTAACATCTGTACTATCCTAGCAACGGATATTCTTTTCTTGTTATTACCAATTTATCATTTCTTTGTTATCATTTTCCATTTTAAGAATGTACCTAATTTTGTAATTAGAAGAATCCTAGGACTTACTGATAAGTGTAAATTACTTTACAATTTTAAGGCATGTTTAGGTATAGAATTGATCATAATTGTGATTTAATTCTTAAGTTTTGGGTACTTAATTGTATAAAATATTGATTTAAGGTAAATCACAAGCAAGGGAAGGAATTATACTCAAGAACAATAACTTTTTAGTTAGTCACAGCCGTGAGGAGAAGAAATTGGTGAAGTGGTATCAATCACGGGTGTGAGAATGAAGTAATGAAGAATTTAGCCTTAATCACATCCTCAATAATGGCCATGATCGATGAAGTACTGACGATTCCCTTGTTAATCACGATCTTGATTGAATAGCAATAGGATGAGCACGGCCATTGTCACGAGCATAATGAAATCTAATAATGCGACGAGGAGTTCACGGCCGTCATTAGTTAAAAATAATTCTTTTCGAAACTATCATTCCTCGAGTCACAAGCATGATGGAAAGGGCATAATTGTTTTTTTTAACCTTTTCACATGAACCAGTACGTGGAAAAGATCAAGTGGTACCGTAAAGGGGTAGATTCAAGTCTTTTAACAGAGAGAATATAAAAATACTACAACTTGTAGAGAAATCATCATCATTTTCAAACATCAATTTTTTAGAGTAGAACATCATCAAGAACAACACATCACTTACCAACAACACATCCATTCACCCATCTTTGTACTTAGCTTGTATTTTTCCATTGTCTTCTGTATAGTTTTCTAAGTGTTGTACTGTATTTTCCCGAAATTACTTGAGAGAGACGATGGGAATTTGTTGTTTGTATATTCGTTAGACTTCTTCAGTAGAATAAAAAGGGGGTTTTACTTTTAACTTGTTCCATGTTTTTTGCCTGTTTAATTATGATTCCTGTTAGTTTGTGTTATTTTTTTTATCATGTGTGAGTAGTTCGTTAAGGCTTGCTATATCACTTAATATGATCAAATGCATGGAAAAGTAATTTCTTAATGTTGTTAATTCCAATGAATGGCACTAAATGAATCTAAGTATAGTGTAGTGCACGACATCAACTTAGGACGGATTTCAATAGAATATGTCGAGAGACAATTCTATTGAATATATCTAGTTTATTGGGACAACTTACTCTTGATAATAGAGATATTCTTAGGAAAGTTGCTGCATCTTTAAGGGAATTGATACATTAACACGACATTAATGCAATCTTAGTTGGTTGTTAATTAGGAAGAGATTCCAATAAACACAATTAGGATTAGAAGCGAGTAGTTCTGAGAAGAATACTTACATATTGTAATTTCCCACAGATAATAAGTATTGGGATAAAAAAATTATTTTCATAGTATTATACTAAGTGATGAAGTAAGTCTACATGTTAATTATGTTGTTAGTAATTGTTTGGCAACCATTGTGCTAGCAACATTAGTTTGTGGTTTAGTCTAGTTTAGTTAACAAATTAGAGTCTTAATAATCGATTACTTGATAAATTGGATTGCTAGATAATAGGAAGATTATTAAGTACTAGTGTTTGAGTCATTTTCCCAGTAGAGACAACCTTATACTCATCCGTGCTATAAAATAATAGGTACACTTGCTTGTCGAATCGAGTTAAGAATAGAATATAGGTTTATAAATTATAAAACTTAGAAGCTTTAAAAAGAGGCGATCACTTACCTTAATTAGGGTATATAAATACCCCACAAAATGTATCAGTAGAAATGAATAAAGAACATTTTTTAATATAGAACTTTTTACCCTTTGAGCTAAGTGTTCCCCTACTTGCTCTCTTTACTCTTATTTAAGCCATTCAAGTATGGACTAATGGCGAGTGACTTTTGATCATATTTGTGAGTCATATCAAGTGTGATTAAAGCTTGTATGAGGCCTTGGTGCACCATATCTATCGTCAATATGCGTGAAACCCCTGCTCAACCTTCAACTCTCATTTATCTTTCAGGCCATTTTGCGATTTAGACCTGCTCTTGGTTCACATGATATTAGTCACCATGTTTCCCTTATCAGTATCCCATATCAATTCAAGCTAAGACTTTGAATACCTTTTTTTAAGTTTTTGGTTGAGCTCTTTAAGTACTTCAAGGTTGCCCTTAGGAGTATTAATGCTAATATATGGGCTCAACTACTCGCCTTCAAGGTGCTATGATTATGGATCTTACGAAGGCTAACAATGTATATGTTCAAACACTTCTTCCACACGAAGAGATCGCTTGATGGTTGGGTATACATTACCAACTAAGGTAAGGCACTAAAAATTTTTCATAAGCTATAAAACAAAGTAGACGACTAGAAGGAGCTCTTCTTTCACATGTGAGCCTTTAAGCAATTAGACTTATGAGAGGGTTAGATCATCCCAATTCGAGGTAAGTCATTGGGTATCCTTAAGCTCAAGGGTAGTGAGGTGACCATAGTGTTGTTAGACTTTGCAGGGTAAAAGAAGCTTTACTTACTATCTATTTGATGGAAGTATGCTAAGGGCGGGGGGTTGTTTGGGTTCGAGATAGGTATCTCCTAACCTTTGCTAAGGAATGGTGGTTAGGTGTCTACCGCGTCACTTTCTCATTGTAGTGGGGGATGTTGGCCTACTTGTTCTTGACATAGTAAGTGTAATTGTGTTGTCACATTAATTTGCTAATTTGATATGATGTTTCCTTTGCAACTATACAGTTGGCTTCTAAAAGAGTGAAGGTGAAACTGCTTGGTGTTTGGGCGAGGCAGATGGAGAATGTAGCCTAATCTGACCAGAAGAAGAAGTAACCTATAATGGGGGGGGGGGGGTAAGACTTTGTGACTCCCTTTAAAGAAGAGTAAGAAGAAGCAGGATGGGAGACAGCCAATTATTGTTAAGGTGGTGCTGAACGCAGCAGGGGATGTTTCTATTGGTATTCTAGTGGTTGGTGCAAGGTTTAGGGCTACGGCGGCCTCGGTAGGTACGTTAAGGTAGGGCGTGAGGGATTGGAGGCTTTGGATCTGTACACGAGTAAAAGGATCAGTGGCCGGCAGCTCATTAGTTCTCTAAAGCTGTTGAAGATTTTCCCTCAAATCTTAGCCCTCTTCTTCATCGAGTACATAGGGTATCAGGTTAGTCACATTAAAAGTAGCAGATACACATCTATCGAGCAGCTTAAGCTCATAGGCATTGTCATTAATGCTCTTAAGGATCTTAAAAGGTTCGTCTGATCTAGGGGAAAGTTTGCTCATTCTCTTCCTAAGGAAATGCTCTTTGCTAAGGTGGAACCAGATGAGGTCTCCGGGGCTGTAAACCATTTGTCTCCTTCCTCGGCTTCCTTGATCCTTCTACTAGGCTATAGTCTAGGCTAGTTGTTTGGCAACCTTTTGATGTAACTTTTGTAATTCTTCAGCACACTTCAAGCTGATTGACTTTCCCACTATATGACCGGGTTGATAGCTATATCTAGGGGTAAGTTCAGGTTAAGTCCATAGATGACCCCAAAAGGTAACCTTCTTGTTGAGTTGTGAACTAATTGGTTGTAAGCGAACTCAATGCCAAGTAAACATAGGTCCCAATCATGTAAGTCTTTCCTCACAACTACTCACAGAAGGTTGCTGACTATCTTGTTTATTGCCTCGGTTTAGCCATCTGTCTAGGGATGGCAAGAAATACTGTACATAAGCTTAGTGCCAAGTTTCCTCCATAGGATTTTTTAGAAGAAACTTATGAACTTTAAGTTACGGTCGGATAAAATACTTCTCGATAACCCGTGTAGATGTATAATTTCCTGCAAAAAACGAGGTTAACGACAAATAAAGCATTATTAGTTTTTGATATCAGGCAAGCGCACCTATCAGTTTTAATATAGTGGATGTGAGTTCGAGTCGATCCTTTAGAGACTTCGAGTACTAATATTAACCTTAGCTTTATTATTTAACCGGAAAATTATGAAAGTTTGAATTAATTAAAAATACTAAAATAAACTAACTTAATTATAAGACTTAATTAAGCAATTGAAAAAGCGATAAAATTAAGAACGACTTCAAGAAAGTAATAACATATTTAGGAATTATTTCCCTTAGAGTTAATCATCTGATCGCTTAAAATATATTCAATTCGGTTTCTATTATTCTTGACTGGTGGGATTCACAATTAAAGTTAATACCTTTCTCAAGCATATTAACCCTAATCCTAAATTATTTACCGGAATCTCTTCACTTAGTAATATAACTTAGAATTGCATTAATGTATAACGAATTCCCTCACAATTAATTAACAGTCCGGAAGAAACATGTATCTTATCTAATTATATATGTAATTCTCTCCAATTATGTAAAGATCTAATTATACATGCAATTTCTCAATCAACATGCATAATATCATATATTGATATTCTAGAAATATCAATTAACAATTAAACGACATAATTGAATCAAGCAAAGATAGAAACTTTATTGAAAATTCTAAATCAATCCAAGAATCACATGAAACCCTAGGTTCCATAATCCTAAATACACGAATTCTAAGCTATCATAATGAATCTAAAAACGAGTTTCATTAAAAACGTAAAATAAAATATGGAAAACCCTTCTAATTGATGAACAATCTCTCTAATCTTGAAGTCGGTGTTGTTCTCGCCCTCGCCCTTGCCCTCGCCCTCGCTTTCTCCTTCTCCTTCTCCTCAAGTCTCTTGTCTTCTCTAATGTCTCTTATGTCTTGTGAAAACCTAATCTGTCTTTTTATAGTGTATCAAAAGGTTTTTGTTTTCTTTACCAGACACGACCTGGGACATGACCGTGTCCTCAGGTCGTGTAACTTTCTGCCTTTGGCCAATTTTTTCTGCATGGACTGTGTAACTTCAAAACTTCATAACTTCTTCGTTTGAACTCCGAATTGAATGAAATTTGATTCCGTTTCTTCGTTTTCGATCCTAGAACGCGTTCAAATCTAGAAATCAAAATTTTACTCAATTAAGTATCAATTTATTTAAAGAAAAACAAAAATATGAGGAAAATACTATAAAATCACCATATGAAATATGTTTAAAATTAGAGTTATCAGTTTTGTAGTAGGAAATGAAGTTACTCATCTTGGTAACCGATCGAACACCACTATAATTGAGTCATGTATTCTTGACGTTCGGGAGAGGCAAAGCATGAAATTCATGCTTAGGTTGATCCATAGGTACTCAAGTATGGGGAGGGGTACGTATTCTTTGTATGACTCTCTCCTTCTTTTTGCATGTTTACACACTTCACACTTCTCAAGAACTCGGCATACATCCTTCATTAACTTAGGTGAGTAGAAATGCTCCTTTAGTATTTCAGCTGTCTACTTTTCTCCAAAATGGTCGACCAAGCCCCCAGCATGAGCTTCATAGATGAATAGATCTTTGGTTGAGCTACTCGACATACAAACTTGCTTGCCCTTCATGAGGAACCCTTGACTCAAGTAAAACCCATCTACAATGCCTCCAACATTGCACTTGGCCACTAAGGGCCTAAAATATTGATCATGCTCATATTGATCGAGCAGGGTGCCAAATCCAAGTACCTTGGCTTGCATAATCGTAATAAGGGTATGACGACGAGAAAAAGCGGTTGCCACAGTGTTGGTACTCCATTTCTTATATCGGATGATGTAACAAAAAGACTCCAGGAATTCAACCTATTTGGCATAATGCCGAGAAAACTTCCATTGCCTACAAAGATGTTGAGAGACTCATGATTTTAATAGATGATGAATTCTCTTGGCAACAAATAATGCTATCAGTTCTATAGTGTTTGGACAAGGGTATAAAACTTCTTATCGTATGTTGAGTAATTGAAGGCAGCACCTTAGAGTTTTCCACTGAAATAGGCAATTAGTCGGTGCTCTTGCATAAGGACAGCACTAATGCCGACACTAGACGCGTCATACTCTACCTCAAAAACTTTCTCAAAATCTAATAAGGTAAGTACCGAAGTAGACGTCGACTTAGACTTCACATCCTCAAAACTCTTCTAAGCTTTTTCTAACTAACTAAACTCAGTGTTCTTTTTGGTTAATTCAGTAAAAGGCGCAATTATGAAATTGAAGTTTCGAATGAATCTCCGATAGAACTAAGTTAAGCTATAGAAGTTGTTAACTTTAGCAACATTAGTCAGCGTAGGCCACTTAAGAATAGCTCTAATTTTCTCGTTATCAACTCAAACTCCTTTTCCTGAAACAACATATCCAAGGAATATAACCTTACTTTGACAGAACATACATTTCTTCTGGTTACTAAATAATCTCTTGGTAGGGGGGATGTTGAACACCAATCTTAAATGCTCAACATAAGTGATGAGGTCGGTACTATAGACTAAAATGTCATCAAAGTAAATCACAACACATTTGTTGATCAATGTTCTAAGTACATGATTCATTAGTGGCATAAATGTACTCGATGCATTAGTTAGGCTAAATGGCATTACCATTCATTCGAATAGATAATCCCTTGTCTTAAAGGTTGTCTTCCATTCGTCTCCAGGTTTCATTTGTATTTGGTGGTAGCCACTCCTTAAGTCAATCTTCGAGAAGATATGGGTACCATGTAACTCATCGAGCATATCATCTAACTGTAGGATTGAATATTGGTACTTGATGGTAATTTTATTGATGGCACGGCTATCGACATACATTCCTTACGACCTATCTTCCTTTGGTACTAGTATAGCTAGTATGGCACTCGGGCTCATGCTCTCTCGGATGTATCCATAGTCTCTCAACTCATCTACTTATTTCTTCAGCACAACTGCTTGCTTAGGATTGAGCCTATAAGCGAGTTAGTTTGGTAAGGCAGCT
This sequence comes from Lumnitzera racemosa, assembly GCA_024138005.1. Classification (NCBI taxonomy): domain Eukaryota; kingdom Viridiplantae; phylum Streptophyta; class Magnoliopsida; order Myrtales; family Combretaceae; genus Lumnitzera; species Lumnitzera racemosa. The sequence continues at coordinate 6,395,263 of JAMXBC010000004.1, forward strand.
TTAAGTTGGAGGTCAATGCAATGCTCAATGCCTCTTAAGGGAGGTAAACCTTTCGGCATCTTGGCAGGAAATAGGTTGACATAATCTTAAAGAAGTTGTTGCATCTCGGCAGGTAAGCTCTCAGCTTCTCACCCTTCCAAGAGTCTCTTGGCTAAAAGGAGCACATAGTTCTCAGCCTTGACTTCTCAAGCGAGCTAAGCTTGAGAAATCATTAAGGACTTCCATTACAATAATCTAGCAACCTTCTCTTAGGCTTCTTAGACTTCTTGCACTTCCTTAGGACTCGTGGGTATCAATATGATTTTCTTTTGGTCCTTCTGGAACATGTGGGTGTTCCTATGCCCATCATGCAATACTCTCAAGTCAAACAGCTATGGTCGATTAAGTAATATGTGAGAGGCGCACATGGTGATGCGTTTTCGGAGTTGGACACACGAAGAGGCACCACAACAAAATGAACCAGAAAGAAACAAAGAAAAGGTTAGCAAAGTCCCGGCAGCTACCGAATGGATATGACATACCACTCGATCTTATTCGGCTAACAATTTGTCGGATATGATACACCGGTTTGAATTAAAGGGTTATTCGCCACTACTCTTTACTAAAGAGAATAGATAAGAGTTGAATGATAACTAGAGCACTAAGGTTACTCAAGGTGAATAATTCTGCATTGAAAGTTGAATGATCCTTGTATACAAGAAAGTAGGGGTTTATATATTCGTTCACTAGGGTTGTTTTACATGTATGAAAAGGCAAAAAGGTATTCTATACTAGGTTACATAAGTTATACTAAAAGGAGTAAAAGAGATAAGGAATATTCAGTATGAAAAAGAAAAAATAATTCTAGAACATTGTGTCATAAGACACATGTCGCTTGGTGGCTGGACATTAGGGATATGATACAACGTAGGTGGAAGTAGGGATGCGTTACAATTAGGGGTTAACCTACTCTAAATCAAGTCGGAAGCCAATCAACTTAGCAAAAGATCAATTGTCTTGAAGTTAGACGCTAGTAGATTAGGTCAGGAGCTCGGCTCAGTTAGTTCTAGGCTGTCTTCTAAATTAGGACTTCACTGTTGGGCAGGAACATGTTGGATACATGTGAGGATTTGATAGACAGGTTGGTTGGAGGTTGGGTCGGGATAGGAGTCTTCATGTTGGCTATAGCTTAAAACTAGTATTTTCCATGTGAGCCCTTGAAGTCCTCGAGCTCGACTTCTTATGATCGGTCCGGGAGGTTGATTCCTATCACATGGGAAGGACATCACAAAATACCTCGTCCTTATACCTATCACCAATGAAAATCGATACTATAACTTGCTCGGCAACATATAAGCCTCCATTTTCGTTCAGCCAGTGAATCTTGTATAGCCTAGGGTGTAAGAGGATTAGCAATTTTATGGCCTTAACTACCCCTTATGCTATGACATTGGTACAGCTTCCTTCGTTAATGATCAAGGCGTATAGCTTGCCATTCACTTGGCACTTTGAATGAAAGAGGTTCTCCCTTTGCTCGTTCTCATTAGCCACAAAAGCATTAAGAGATTGCTGAACAACAAAACAATACTCGGCATTGCCCTCAAGTGGTGTCTCGACACCGAGGTCTTCCTGAAACTCTTCTAGCATCTATTCAACTCCCATCTCTTCCTTTCCTTTGCTCACATTCTCTACTTCAAACTAAGGCTTATCTCCCTCTATAGTTATGACTCGACGGTTTGACGTTGACTAGTCATGTGCTCTTAACCGAGACATTTAAAGCATTTGATTTCTTAGGTCTTTCTTCTAAAGCTCTAACCTTGGTCTCTTTGGACCTCAAGCTCCTCAGCTTTCTTCTAGTAAGATCAGCACTTGCCCTAGACGTTCCACCTTGGAACTGTTTGATGCTCAGTCATTCCTTGGTTAGCTTGGCATGCCACTTCTATTCAACAACATAGGTCAGTTACTTGGCATTCAACTAATTCGGTTCCATCTCTGCCTTACGACTCTCTATGCCACCGGCTTCATCCAAAGTCGCAAGACTCTATGGCTCCTTTATCTTACCAATCTCAGTCCTTAGCCTGGAAATGAACCGTGTTACAATTAGTGTCTTGGGTTCGACAACATCACATCAGATCATAAGCAATTGAAACTTTTGGACATAGTCGTCTACTAATCGGCTACCTTGTCTTAAGTCTTGGAGACGTCGAAAAGTGTTTTGTTTGTAATGATTAGGACCGAACTTACTTCTAAAGACTCTCTTCATTCCATTCAATGTTTGGACTTCTCGTCGGGCGCTTAGGCGAACATTCTGCAACTTCTTCCACCACATGGCTGCATATCTAGAAAATTCCAATACGGCCACTCGAATATGAACAACATCTTCATAATCATAAAAGTCAAATATCTTTTCAATCTTCTTCTCCCAGTCCAAGTAGTCGTCAATACTATTAGACCCATTGAAGCTCGAAATTTGTACTTTGAGGTGTTCAATACCCCTACGAGCTCTATGTTCACATTTGTCAACTCCATCATATTGTTCTTTCTCTTCATACTCCTCTACTTCATCCAATTTTAACCTTCTTGCCATTCTTTCTGCATGTTGGGGTGGTGCTTGGTTCACATGAATGGGCTCTGGTGCATGTTGTTCATTCATCTGTCTTCTTGGCCTATCTTTCATCCCTCAGCCCTATTCAATAACTCTCTCATACGGCCTAGTCTCTAAGATTGTCTATATTAAGATAGCTAACTTAGCTACAAAAGCAGTAAGGTCTTGTATTTACTCATCAGTAGTACATGGTGTTTGTGGGGTAACTTGACCTCGACCATGGGCATCACTCTTGGCATCATTAATCTCTCTCTAAACACTAGGATTCAATATTCTCAAAATGAAGCTTAAGAAAATACTCCACACAAGATATCCTTATACACACACACACACACAAATATCACACGAACCTTGAACTATGAACTTGCTATGTTCTTCTAAATGAAAACAGCGTATCTCAAATAGCAAACTAGTAGAGACTATCACCATACAGCTATCAGCCTTAACCTCAAGCTCTGATATCAGGATTATATGATGTACCTAGGAGCTTAGTCATCACTAAGACTTATTATAGCAGATATGAACCAATGAGTCCTTCAAAATATTAAAGAAACTTAGAGTAAGTAAGTCGACAAATTGACTAGAGTAGCTGATATGAAGCTGCTTGGAGGATATGACCCACCTATAAACACAATACGACTTGACACTTCACTTGATATGACGCATAAGTTAATGTTAAGGTCCACCCACCACTAATCTTGAGCTATTCGGCAAGATTAGATAAGAGTATATGAAAATGGACTTGGAGAGGGTTATCTTGCAAGAATAGTATATTCAATGTCTATTTGTAAAGTAAGATGATTTTGGCTTACAAGGAGAAGGGATTATTTATAATAAGTCTCTAAGGCAACATTACAAATAAAAAAATTACAAAAAGGCATACATAAAAAGGAGATTCCTAATACATACGAAAAATGGCAAAAAGGATAAACGACAAAAGGAAAAAAAATAGTACAACATCAAATGAAATGGATAGGTGGTATCATAACATTGGTTCCGTATAAAGATTCTCTAGGTACAGCAGCTGGTGGAAATAAGTTGTGGCAGTATTAGGGATTGCTAAGACGAGAAAGGGGTATAGCAAGTATTGGTAGGAGGCTAGAAGAGAAGTATTCAGTCGGTAGTAGAGTGTCATGTCACTCGGTAAAAAGCTTTCGACAACTAGGGGTTTGATCATTTGTCATAAGAGGGAGAAGATAGAGCAAGGTATAACCTTCTACAGTTGTTAAGGAATTCAGCCATCCTTCTTCTACATAAGGTTTTTCATCATTAGCGGGTTGACGAAAGAGAATTCTTCAGGTAAGGGATTGGAGGCCTCAGAGTTGTACACGAGTAAGAAGACCAGTAGCCAGTAGCTCACTAGGAGCAATTTGAATTTGGTTATATCTTGAGTAGGCATCCATGAAATCTAGTAGTGTGTGTCCGGATGTCGAATTGACGAGCTGGTCAATATGGGGGAGAGGAAAGCAATTGTTAGGGCATGCCTTGTTAAGATTGATGTAATTGACACACATTCTCCATTTGCCATTGGC